>OZ010674.1:39452990-39927990 GCA_963932185.1 Troglohyphantes excavatus
AACGTATTACTTGTCTGAAAATATGTATGGCACATGCCATACCCGCCATGTCGGTTCCGGCACCAGTCCAGGTACGGATTAAGGGAGGGCCAAGTGAACTAAGGAGGTCGCCAAATTCCTGTAAAAAGGAAAAATTTAACTGATTTTAAATTGAAAAATCGCAGTCTACCTTTATGCCTTTTTTTAAGATGTATATTTTAAATTTAATTGTGTATTACATCTAAGTAAATTTATTTTATTGAAGTTTCACCTGAAAAAAATACACTCTTGAGGGTTAACCAATGATTTCTTCAAAAATTTAGGTTTTTAGCACCTTAGTGACACCAAAATAAAATTTTCATTTGACAAAGTTAAAAGTTCCCACGTTAAAAATAAAAGCCAATTTATTGAAAGAAATGATTTAACAACAAAAAAATGGCTGAATTCCAACAAAACCCAACTATCTTCCATTGACATTTGCCATAGCAACCCCGTAGTGTTGCCAGAAACCCTTTACAAAATAATAAATAAATTTAAACCTTGTTGTTGTCTACAGCAGTTCAACAGAAATCATAATTGTCTCAAACAATAATGGTATTCAGTGAAAGTAAATGTATATGTCGATATGTATATATACATATGTATATATATATATATATATATATATATATATATATATATATATATATATATGTATATATAAAAAATCGGGTACTATGACTTGTCCAACCTAAGTAAATTCTGTCCATTTCGGACTTTGAATTATCATTGTTAAAGGATTGATATTTTCTCGAAGATGTATTTTTGCGATAACTATTAAAAAAGGCTTCGTAAAAAATAAAATTAAATGTCAAAGCTAGTATCTATTCAAATTTTACATTGCATTTAACAATAAACTAATAATGTCTTGCTAATCTCTCTTTCAGTACTTAATAAGATATTATTCCATGTTCTAATAAATTTATTAAAACTTATATAGCAAACGACTTTCTGTTCTTTTAAAGGCGTCCTTAGCTCTGAAAGAGATAATATTTATAATGAAAAGGGCTAGGTATATTCTTTAAGTATGCTTATATCGCGACTAAAATTCTCAAGTAAACAAATTCTAAAAAATATATATTATTTCTAATATAATGTGTTTATGTGACGTAAGTAAGAAATTATTATTATCTACTTCGTTAAAAAGTTTATATTCTTTTTCGTTCTTTAACTAGTATTTTTTTTTGTCTTCAAAAAATTATTAAAGAGTCCTTTAAAATTTACAAATTACGCAACATATAATGCATTGAACATTTGGTTACATACTCAATTAATATATTACATAAATGTAGATAACCAAATCGTAGTTTTCTAGATTTCATTGAAAACAGGATATTTTGTACGTTATGATATTGTTTATTATTAAAAATACGTCTGACCAATGTTGCTTTTATACTATTGAATCTATGATTTTTTACAATACTAGGGGGCTCCGCCCCCTGCTCCGCTAACGCTCCACCAACCCCCGGAGGATTGCTACGCAATCCTCTTTAGTTTGCTTCGCAAACCAATACCGGCTTCATACACTGTAGGCAATGACAATGTGTCCTAACAACAATACTTTTTTTAGTTATATAAATTATTACTGGCAGTGCCGTCACACAAACTTATTTTTAGTATGTTGAGACAAGAAATTTCCCAACTTAACGATCCGAAATTCCGAACTTGAACGATTCAAAATTCCCAACCTAAGGACATCGGGTAGCAGCTGAAGTGTTATCCTGGTTATCTGACCACTGTTAACAATATGAGGCATCGTTCCCGGGTCTTTTCTTTGAGAAAGGCCTCGAACCAAAACGTCCTTGATGTAGTAAGTAAATACGTACCAATAACAAATCAAGGGCGCTTTGCTCGAACCAACGCCAGTAGTTCAATGTGCAGCTCTAGTGTGACGTTATTTAACCAGACCACACCTACCTATTCGAAATTGCACAACACAACAGTGCTAAAAAAATTCCCAGTTCCAACTTATAAGACATTTTCAGCTTTTTTATAGGTAATATTAAACAGTTCTTTCGAAAGTATTGATTTGTCGCACGCATGTTCCAATGCAGTGGTCCGTTTTGAGGTCTAATTTAAGTTTCATCTTAATAAAAGTTGGGCAATTTCTAGTAGTCCGTCGCTTTCCTTTGCTAATAATATTAATTTGCCTGAGGCATAAATTTTCCCAACTCAGAGATTTTTAAAACTCGAAATTCCCAACTTTTAAGGTTTCAAGTTTACAGAGGGGGAGGGGGGGGGGGGCATGCTTCCCCCCAATCCCCCCCCCCATAACTGGAAAAACTCAACTGTAGAACTGCTTCAACGCAATTGTGCTCATTGAAAAGCGAAACATGTGTAAACAAACAACAGCATAAACGCGCCAAGAATAAATAGGCTTCATCGCCAACTTATATTTATATAAAGTAAGATAATTGAAAATTGGCGCTAATAATAATTCGCCGTTGGCAGCCAAATACACGTTGGCATTTTGCCAATGTTGGCATTTCCTTCCGGAGTATCTTTTAATAATATTTATAGTACTTCACATAAATAGTTACATCTAATTTATTTTTTAAGATAGAATTTCAGTATTGATACCATTCAAGAAAGAAAGATTTTACGAACATAACTATATTTTTTTAACGGGAAAAAAGTATACTTTTGAACTATTTAGAGCAGTTTTAATTTATCACTTAAAATTTTACCCGTATAATTGACGATTATTTCAGACATTTCGTCAATTATTTAAAAATTTATAACTACAAAACTAAATCGAAATTTCACAAACGCTCTGGATCATTTGTAGCCAATAGTTTAATCTATATCCCTAATTTTTTATTTATTTTTTTGTTGAAAATTGGAAGACAAGTATACAAAAATGTATGAATTGTTTTCAAAATTTTCTAATATCATGACTTTAACATAAAATAACGTCTAATATACTGATCGTATTGAAAAAAGAAAATATTCATCTTATTACCCAAACATTTCTTAATAAACTGGCATAATTTCATAATTTTAGGACATTTACTTTTTGAGATGCAAGCGGAACAATGAGACAAAAAGTCGCAAATTAAAATTTTCTCGAAATATCCGACATTTTTATCCTTCTTCGCTATTTTTTATACCTATCTTAATTGACCATATCTAATTTAATTGTAAAGAGAGAAATATAATCTTTATAACATCAGAAAGAAGAAGTTTTAACGAACATTAATATATTTTTTTGAATAAGAGAATATGTAATTTTAAATGACTTATAGCAATTTAGAAATCACGTTTCAAAAATGAGGGTGAAAAAACTTCAAAAAGTGGAACGTGTTTAAATGTTTCAAAAATTTATAAATCCAAAACTAATTCGAATTTAAAAAAATGCTTACTTGGATTTCCAGTTCAAACCTATTTCTACACTCCCTAAAAAAATTGGATCTCTCCTCTTAATAGTGTTTCAGAAACTCGACGGACAAAATTACTTGTAAGCGAAATTTTATCAACGACGACTTTAATATTAAATAACTTATAAACTAATAACAGTATTGAAACAAAAATATATTCTTCTTATTTATCAAACATTTCTTAACAAATTCATATAATTTCGTAATTTTAGGACTTTTACATTTTGAGATACGATCTGAATAACATTGAAAGAACGGAAAATTCCCCCTAGTACTTACTTTTCCCCCTAGGGCTTACTTTTTTTTAAAATAGAGAGATATTAAACAGTTATCTCGAAAGTATTGATTTATTGCACGCATGTTCCAATGCAGTGTTCTGTTTTGAGGTCTAATTTAAGTTTCATCTTAATACAAGCTGGGCAATTTCTAGTCTTCTCGCTTTCATTTGCTAATAATATTAACTTTCCTGAGGCATAAATTTTCCCAACTCAGGGATTTTTAAAACTCGAAATTCCCAACTTTTAAGGTATAAAAGTTTACAGCCCCCCCCCCCCCCCCTCCCCCCCCCCCCCCTGGATAACTGGAAAATCTCAACTGCTTCAACGCAATTGTTTCTACTCATTGAAAAGCGAAACATGTGTAAACGTACAGTAGCATAAACGCGCCATCTTAAATAATTCTAATTCGCCAACTTTTATTTATATAAAGTAAGATTATTGAGAATTGGCGTTAATAATAATTTCCCGTTAAAATATATAATAAGCTACAGGATTTAGATTAACATACATGTTGGCATTTTGCCAACGTTGGCATTTTGCTCCGAAATATTTTTTAATAATAATTATAGTACTTCACATAAATAGTTACATCTAATTTATTTTTTAAGATAGAATTTCAGTATTGATACCATTCAAGAAAGGAAGATTTTACGAATATAACTATATTTCTTTAACGGGAAAAAAGTATATTTTTGAACTACTTAGAGCAGTTTTAATTTATCCCTTAAAATTTTACGTGTAAAATTGACGATTATTTCAGACATTTCGTCAATTATTTAAAAATTTATAACTACAAAACTAAATCGAAATTTGACAAACGCTCTGGATCATTTGTAGCCAATAGTTTAATCTATACCCCTAATTTTTTATTTATTTTTTTGTTGAAAATTGGAAGACAAGTATACAAAAATGTATGAATTATTTTCAAAATGTTCTAAAATCATGAATTTAACATAAAATAACGTCTAATATACTGATAGTATTGAAAAACAAAAATATTCATCTTATTACCCAAACATTTCTTAATAAACTGGCATAATTTCATAATTGTAGGACATTTACTTTTTGAGATGCAAGCGGAACAATGAGACAAAAATTCGCAAATTAAAATTTTCTCGAAATATCCGACATTTTTCCTTTCTTCACTATTTTTTATACCTATCTTAATTGACCACATCTAATTTAATTGTAAAGATAGAACTAAAATCTTTATAACATCGGAAAGATGAAGTTTTAACAAACATTAATATATTTTTTTTAATAAGAAAATATGTAATTTTAAATGACTTATAGCAATTTAGAAATCACGTTTCAAAAATGAGGGCGAAAAAACTTCAAAAAGTGGAGCGTGTTCAAAGGTTTAAAAAATTTATAAATCGAAAACTAATTCGAATTTTAAAAAATGCTTACTTGGATTTCCAGTTCAAACCTATTTGTACACTCCCTAAAAAAATTGGATCTCTCCTCTTAATAGTGTTTCAGAAACTCGACGGACAAAATTACTTGTAAGCGAAATTTTATCAACGACGACTTTAATATTAAATACCTTATAAACTAATAACAGTATTGAAACAAAAATATATTCTTCTTATTTATCAAACATTTTTTAACAAATTCACTTAATGTCGTAATTTTAGGACTTTAACATTTTGAGATACGATCTAAATAACATTGAAAGAACTGAAAATTCCCCCTAGGGCCGACTTTTTCCCCCTAGGGCTTACTTTTTTTTAAAATAGAGAGATTTCCAACTAAAATAATAACGTATTCTTGTAAATAAATATAACGATAAAAAAATTTTCGTTTTGTGGCTCGTTATTTTTCATTGAAGATATCCTCAATTTTCACAAATACCTTTTAAGCGTAGGTAAATTTCAATTTTTTTTTTTTGTTAGTGGTTGAGGATATTTTAGACGATAAAAAATGTTTCTGTTCAATTAATAAGATAATATAACAAGATATATAACTTAAATAGAAACTAAAATTAAATAAAGCACACAATTTTAATAAAAATTACTTGGCAATAATCTATCAACGCTTATTTATAAATGTTTCTTTAATAATATATTAAAATAAACTATACACTTTGAAGCCCAAAATTTTTTTGCATATATTCTAAAATTCAGTGTAAATTTAAAATATTTTCTTACCTAATTAAAAATATTTAAATTCATTTCCATAGAAAATCTGAGGTTAATTTTCTAGTTTACGTGCATTTTTAATTTTATAAATAACTACACAGATTTATTATTAACTAATAAATAATAATCAAAAAATTATCTGAATCCAATATGCAGGCTCTGGACAGCGGTGTCTGCAGATTGATTTCTATTCCAACTAAGTCTTTATTTGTAATTGTCGATATTTATTGAAAGTGATTTATGAAGGCAGCCTATGTAGGCTAGCGTCTGCTCTTTTTACTCATTTTTACCCATTGTATTCATTTTTAAGTGCATGTCTTTTTCAAAATTGAAACTTATGTATTCGGAGCCATGATATGTATTCAAAAATGAGTACAATTTACTTATTTATAGGTAAAAAATAGGTATTCAAAATACCTATTTTTTAACAGTGTACATATGCCCAGAAAGCGGGGGGGGGGGGGGGGGACTTCTATGAGCATATTTGAAAAAAGTGGTCGCTGGTCCTATTTTAGGTTTAGTCAAGGGTCCGTGGCTGATTTGGAACCGCTGCCATAAAATGTTTGTTTCCCATAACAGCTCTTAAATGTTAGCAGTATGATTAATGGGACGACTTTGAAGCAACGCGGATAATTAGGATTCTAGGCACGGCGGGAATCTGTCTTGTTACGAGGTAGATGAGCTTGATAATATCATCGATATAGAGGTAGATGAGCTCCATATTATCAACAATAAATATAAGTGAGCAGAGGTTGAATAGCAAGAATGTGTCTTTCGGCTTATTTCTCATAGAATACTTTCAGTTTAAATTACCAAAATGGGATTTTCATTTAAGTTCCGTGCCTTTTGATAAGTAAAAGTTTCTAAAGTTTTTTTTTGCGTCTCACGTATAAATTTACTTGGATTTTTTTAAAAACTTTTTTAGTTTTTGGCCAATCTCATCCCTTTTCGCCTTGCCTTAGTACACAAATTTGTTAAGGGATTTTTTTGTGAATTTAAGGCAAGAGTTCATTTGATTCCATAAATTGTAATCAATATTGGTACCTAGTTGTTGTAGGTGATGAAAACAATTATTATTTTGATTGACTGAAAACTTTGTTAATATTTGTTGATTGTTGTTTATTATTCTTTATAATGACGCTACATATTTTCATATTGGCTGTCCTGGAAAATTAGTGAATTGTCACTTATCACGTCTGTGCACTAAGGCATATATATACATGTAAGTCTTGGTTGTAATTGTCGATATTTATTAAAAGTGATTTATGAAGGCAGCCTATGTAGGCTAACATCTGCTCTTTTTATCCATTGTATTCGTTTTATGTATGAATATCCATTTCTTTTAAAAATAAAGTAAAATTTGTAAGAAGTTCACAGTGCAAATAGTAGCACTTCCTTTGGCTACTTAAATGTACAACTGTAATGTACAACTGTACATTTAAGAAGCCAAAAGAAGTGCTACTAATGTACAACTGTACATTTAAGATCACTACTGGTATTCTCTATGATTTCAAGTCGGACACAATGACGTTATAAGAGGGAAGAATTAGAAATGTTCTACTACAGCTGACACCCTCATATAGGGGGTAATACCAAGTGTTAAGAATTTAAAGATAACCATTATTGGGAGTAAGGTTTTGCGCTGGATGCGTACAAAAACAACGAATCGGACAACGTTTTTACTATTTCACATTGAACTATTTAATAAATAAAATAATGTTTTTACTATTTGACATTTTTTGGGAAATCTTTTTTTACAATACGTTATTTGGATGAAGTTGATTTGACATCAGGCAAGCCTGCCACCTGCCATACCGGTTCCGGCGCCATTGTATAAATTCTGTTAGCAACGTTCGGACAACTTATGCTTAAATTCGCGTCTCAACTTCCACAATGAGGCTCGAACATCAAACAAGCCACCAGAGAACTAAACACGTTTTAAATTGAAAGAAGAATCGTATGCGTAGGGAAAAGAAACTATTTTTCTCCCTTTCAAAAATGTATGGTTTGCTCGAGACTTATCTTTCAAGTGAGGACGTATGTAGACTGATATACGACGAATAATTAGCATTTCATAATTGATCCTATTCTAAGCAAACGCTATGACTGCCCAATTGCTTCCAATCAGCCAGTCCACTTAACGCAAATCCCCCACTTAAAGGCTATATTAACAACGTTAGAACATTTTTTTACAATTATCCGTATACACTTCCAAAGCCTTGATGAATCTCACGTTTGACCATTCTCGAATTTTTACTGCATATTTTAAATTCAAGACTGCGCAATTGAACCGAGACTGCTCGTTAGAATAGGGCCTATTCTAACGGGCAATCGTGGCGTAATTGGGCAGTCGTAAATTTCAAATGGGCAGTCATGTAATTCATCCACTTGGCGTTAGATATATGAAATGGTCAAAAGCGTTCAAAGCGTAAATTCAACCAATTGGCATTAGTTTATGAAATAAACCAGCAAACAATTTCAATTAGTTTAGGTTTGGTTTGGTTTGGTTAATTAACGTCGCACTAGAGCTGCACAGTGGGCTATTGGCGACGGTTCGGGGCCTATCTCGAAGGAAAGGCCCGCAATTAGTTTAGGAATTGTGAGTCTTTTTCATACTTCTGACGCTTTCTTCTCGATTGGTGACGTTTAAATTTGAGATTCCAATCGGGCCCTTGTATTTTTTGTTCTCCAGTACTAATTGGGCAGTTGTAAATTCTGCTTGTAATAGGCCTTGCGTTAGAATAGGGCCTTGACTACATTCATGTAACCCAATACATCACATTCGATAAAAGCATACAAAAAAAATTGCAGAATTGACCATCCTTTCTCATGGCTACGTCTTTTGTCTACTTCCAACCGCATAACCTCGACTATATTTAGAAAGTGCATGCTCGTGTATCGCTGGGGGACATAAACTGGTTCCTGCGATTGGCTATTATTTAAGGCTCAAGGTGATTAATCGGCGATGCGCACAGTGACGAAACCAGCGATGTGCTGTCTGTGTCAGTGGGTGGGAAGAAAAGGGACAGTGGTTGTTTACGCTGATCCAACCTGTTTCCTATACTGGGAAAGGCATTTTCACTCTCCATTTGGTTGCAATTTTTTTTTAAACGTTCCGCTTGTGTCATCGCCTCTTGAACCGGATTCTGACTAAGCGAAAGCATGTGGGAGAACCGCGAGAATTTCTGTTCTTTTATTTCTTCTTTTCGTTCTTGTATAGTCTGCTTTAGTTGGTTTGTTTTCATTTTATAACGGATGGTTATGGTCGTTGGTATGCTGCCCATTATATAATAAAAGGAATTTTGTGGTTTAAAGTAATCCAATATGGATACATCCTGCGTTAGAGTTCCAGAAGAATAGCAATTTGGGCGCGAACGGGAACGATTTTCGAATGTCGAATCGTAACCGAAGCTGAAGATGGGTTTCGTGAATGGATAACAGGTGGTGGCACCGTCTGAATTCCCATTGAATAAAACTCGTAGACAACTGAAAATTTTTCATTAAGTAAATAATTCGCGCTAATTTCAACTTTATATAATAATAAATCATGCAATGAAAAGGTGTTCAGGTGGACCCGATCCACTGAAGTTCTACTTATGGACCAGTTCAGTTTTATAGGCTCAACATCAGTGATGGGGATCCCTCTCACAGAAATAGGCTCTAAGAATAAAAAAAACATCTCATATTAAGTGATTTTTTATCTGAAATGACATTTTTATGTAACATTTTTGAAAAAATTGCCTAAAAGTCATAAAAATATGCACTAATAATAGATTTCTCACTGTATAGACAACTCTGTACATTACAATACGTATATGTTGGGCCCCTAAAGCAGGGGGTCCCTTGGTCTGGGCCTTACGGACGTAATGGTAAATCATACCCTATTTATGGCCTTAAATCATTTGGAACCCCAAGCGCAGCATAGATTTATGGGCCATTAAAAATAATAATAAAAATAAAGATGACGACATCATGTAATCATAACTGCTAAAGTGAATTACTCCCACAAAAGTTCCAGATATTAAATATATATATATTTAAAATAATTGTTTTTACATTTGTGTTTTTTTTTTAATATTTTTAACTTTGAGTTTAATAACTATTCAAGAAATTAACTAACGTTAATAACTATTCAAGAAATTAGCTAACATAATAAAAACCATTTGGGGGCCCCAAAAATGAAGTTCTCTTTACTTACAAACAAAAGGAACTTTCCATGAAAAAACACATCGTGTTGTACACGATTTCTTCAAACTCTCTAGCTCAAAATATCAGCATAAAACTTTCTTGAAAGTTTTGAAATTGAAGGTTTTTTTATTGTGAAAAATTCAGCATTAAAATAATCGATGGGAAAATGCAGATTTTGTAAACGTTTCATGCAGGCAAATTAAAAACCTCAAAATACATGAATATTTTATGCAGGTTTGTGATAAAGGTTTCATGCTTATTTTTTTTTTTTTTGCTGGATTTTTAAATTTAATTTTTTTTTATATTAGTCATTTTTCCCTCAACTATTCGTTTAAGTTTTTTTATGCGACAAATTGTTATTTTACTTGTTCTCGATTACAAAATTTCCATAACTAAATTATTGGTTTAGATAAATAATTAAAACCCAACTATACTAACAGCAACCGCCATTTCGTTTTGCGTCGCAACTTTTACTTATATAAGTCGAAAGATGAATTAAAAAAAAGCATTTATGGATTCTATAACAAAAATGACTTCTACATTGTGCAATAACTAGTTCGAGGAACTAACTACAAATCAAAAAGTTAATGCGCAGACAAAAAAACAAACGGAAAAAAATATGGAGTCTATTTAAATCGAAAGACCACATGCCCGCTTTGGGAATGTATGCGGGAGGGGTCGCTTGCGTTGCTATGACGTTATTTCATTACACGTGTGTGTTCTTCGTCACAATCTTTATTCAAGTTTTTTTTCATCGTTCTGTTTTATTGCAGGTAAACCACCTGTCGTCATTCGAGTCATAAACCAGCGAGCAACCTCTGCGACCTGTTGCATTTGGAAGTTATTAGCGGATTTTCGGAAGTTTCGCTTTCGTTGTGCATCGCTTTGAAGTCGCCGATCGGAAAGTGAAAGTGTTTGGACATTGTCGGATTATGCCTTGGTGCTGAAAATTGTTGTTGTTTTTTCGACTTTGCAAACGATATAACGGATATTCTGAAAGGTAGGTCTTTGTTTCTTATTTTGATGTTTAAGTTTAAGAGTTTTACGATGGTGTTAATATGGAATTCATGGACATAGAACTTATGTAACGAAACGATTGATTGATTGAAATACAAATTAACTGAATTTATTATAAAATAGTTTTAATAATATATAGTTAAATTAACTTTATCTTCCAATAAAATATTCCTGACTTTAATGTATTTTTTATTTATTTATAAGTTTTCTTCGTGTCTGCTCATAATAATACGAACTTATCAAATAATCGTATTAACGTTATTTTAGAATTCAACTATGTTCTATGAGAATTGCATTTATAACCAATATTAGTAGGTGTTGTTTATTGCATCAAAAAAGTTGGCATTATGATTTTCGTTCTATTTATCTTTAATTTATGTTAGCATCTGAACCACATTTTTGCTTTGTTTGAAACATGTAAAGACGCTAGTTTAGGCTTTTGATATTAAGTTTTTTTTAACAAAAATATTAAAAAGTTTTGCGATTATTTTTTTTCAACTACCTATTCTAGCATGTAGTCGAAATTTTAAACTGAGCAAAATTGTCAAATGCATCTTGAATGCCAATAGATAAATTTTTAGTTTCGACATTTTATTTTTATTTAATATTGCGTTTAATTATGTCCGTAGAAAACATACTTAAGTATTGTAGTTGTGATTTTAAAATAATTCATGTGTAAATTGTTTTCATAAATAAATTTAATATCTATATAAGAATGATAAAACACTTTTCATAACCCCGATATTAAAAATAGTATATAATTATTTTTATAGTAGAAAATAAACTATTCATAATTTGTAGTTTTATCATCCATGACCTTTTATTTTAAAAGTTAATTGTTTTATTCCAAAGATCTTATACGGAGGCAAAATTTTAAGGGATGTAAGATTTAACGAGTGTTTTAGTTGTAAAATGTGTCTTCCATTTCCGTGTCTTAATCATTTGTTATCATTTTCATTGCCCGCATCACACCAACATTCTTATTTATAAATGTTTATGGCGCGGTAAGTATAAACAGTGGGTAATAACTTAAACTCGTAAAACTCTGGATCGCGAATAGTTATTTGTTCGCCTAAAATCATATTGAAGGATGTATAAATACCATTGATATCAGCATGAATAAATACTTTTTATTCGATATTTATAAAAAATTTAATAAAACAATTTTAATAAAAATTCGATAAATTCGGAAAAAAAATTGTATCTCATGGAAAATACTGTATACTTAAATTTTTTAATTTATAACCTTACAATTTTTTTTATTAATAATCATTTCCATACAAAACATTGGATCAAGTATTTCATAGAATGGGCACAGGCCCGTCGAACCGGGGGGCCCCCCAATAATATGGAAACTCTGAAAGTTGGCAATTTCAACTTCTAACCCCCCCCCCCCCCCCCTCTTCGAAGAAAATTAATATTATTAACAATTGAAAGTTAGGGAAGGTTAGAAATCATCCAACTTGTAAGATTACATTTAAATTAGACCTCAGAACGGACACTGCATCGGAATATGGGTGCAACAAATCAATGCTTGTGAGAGAACCGTTTAATATTATCTAAAATATATTTATAAAAAAAAAGATGAAAAATGTCGATAAGTTGGAACTGGGAATTTTCATCACTGTTGAGTTGAGAATTTCGAATAGTTGGAGTTGAGAATTTCGAATAGTTGAGTCGGGAAATTTCTTGTTTCAGACCCCCCAAAATATTTTTTTTTGTGTAACGGCACTGATTGGACATACTCATCAAATTCATATTTTTTTTTTTATTGAAGCGTAGGGTGAATGAAACATGTGTTTGTCCTAATTCCCTCGTTTTTTATTGCTGTATTTCTCTAGGGATTATGAAATATTTTATAGAATGAATTTTGCACTGAATATAGTAGGATAGATAGCGATATGTTCATAAAATTTTTTAAAAAATAGTATAGAAAATAGTATGAATATTATTATTAACAAATTAGTTCTTTTAGGAGAGAGTGCAATGTGTGTCTCTCTTAATAGCCTTGCTTTTCATACCAGTAATCCTCAAATACTATGATAAATTTTATAAAACAAATGTCGCAATGTTGGATAGATAGGTATAAATTTGTAAAAATCCACTTATTTCATCACGATAAAAAATAACAGTTTTAAACTTAAGAATATGGAAAATTACTTAAACGTGAAAATTTTGTTTTTGTTGATTTTTTTTTATTATTTTTTTTTCTCTTTTAATATGAATTTTCATTTTTTTTTCATATAAGTTCTTGTATATAATATAATTCTGCCTTTTAATGTAAATTTTCTTTTTATATATATTTTTTAATATTAATTTTCGTTTATAATTTTGCTCTTAATATAAATTTCCGTCCTGTATTTTTAAAGATAATTTTCCAAAATATATAATTAATAATTATCCGATCCATACGAATTCTATTTTATTCCACGAATTAATCAGTCGGATTATCTTACAGAAGTTTGAAATCATCCAACAAACACTTTAACGTTCATGAAAGTAATTTGGGGTCACTAACAGTGGCGTTCAAATTCAGTAACTATTCAGTAAGTTACGAGAGGTCTAGTTGGGGTATAGAGTAATGATTTAAGTTACTATTTTTTTAATTAAATTAAGTAAAACGAATTTATATTTAATCATGCGATATAAAAGTATGTTAATATGATTTCGTCAACGATATTCGAATTCGATGAAAACGTTTCTACGAGCATTTCTTTTAGAATGACGCAACACAATCTAGTTTCCAATTTCGCCTTGCTTCTAAGAAACGGTTAATTTGGATTTGCAAACATCGACATTTTCATGGAATAGAATTTTGACATCCACTTTTTCTTTCTTGGAATTCGTCAACTCGGAAAAAGAAGTTGGCACTTGCCAACTGCTGGATCCATTCATTTACTAATTCGCCATTTATTATTCTGCTATTAGTAATTCAGTTCATTGCAGGTGGTTCGTTTCCTTTTCGAATGAAGGTCAGGCGAAACGAGAGATGACTCTTTGAACGAAACCGAATAATTAAAAACCACAAAAGATTCCTTGTTCGAATTGGCTGGCAATTGTGTGAAAAGCAAAGATGTTTCCTAAAAGTTACTGTCATCAACTTGTACAAAGTACCCGTACAATGTGAGCTTTTTAATGCTTTTTGAAGAACTGTACCAATGTATATAATGTCTAAATTTAAAACAGATTAGCTTTTGATAGTGAACTGTTACAAATTCATTCTGTAATTTGTAAATTCTGTAGATAGCAAGTTTTTTCACCCCCATTTAATAATATGTTAAAAGCAAAGATGTTTCCGAAAAGTCACTGTCGTCAACTTGTACAAAGTACCCGTACAATGTGAGCTTTTCAATGCTTTGCACAACTGTACCAATATATATAATGTCTAAATTTAAAACAGATTCGGATTTGATAGTGAACTGTTACAAATTCATTCTATCTTTTGGAATATATCGAATTAAGGGGGGAACGTACGTGTGGACGTGATTCTAATCCGTCCCAAAAAAATTTAAACAACTTTGTTTTCATAAACATTAGATTATTAATTATTTAGTTAAGCCAATGATATGTATAATTAATTATTTAATAAAAGTCAACAATATTGGCAAATTTGTAAAACATTTGGCTGTTTTTCTTAATTGAAACTAAGAAGTTTAACTTTTTTAAAAAAGCCAAATGTTTCACAAGTTTGCTAACTAGGTTTGTGATTTTGCCAAGTCAACAGGAAATTACCAACATTCATACGTCCACGTAGGCATGAAAAATGTCGAGGAAATAATTAAAAAAAAACTGCAAATTTTGATACATTTTACTTCTGGTCGGGTTGAAAATTTCCCATCTAGTTGACAAATTTGTGAAACTTTTTTTTAAATGAAACTAGGAAGTTTTACTTTTAAAAAAAAGCCAAATGTTCCATATGTTTACCAACTAGGTAACATATGGAAATTCGAATGCAAATTCGCTTGCAAATTCGAATTTACCAACAGTTTCACGGACCGCATAGACATGAAAAATATTGGGAAAGCATTGTAAAAAAACTGCAATATTTTAATGAAGTTTACTTCTGGAATTTTGCATCTAAAACTAAAAACATGTAAATTACCAGACTCTAAAAAGTTGGTAATTTAACTCCAAACAGTTGGTAAGAACCCACATTTGACTTGGCATTTTTAAGACTTCTCCTCCTCTATTAAACTACTCAAATTTAAGTATATTTTCTATTTTATAAATTTAAAATTTCACATCAGGCACAATTTTTTAATTTACCTACTCAGTTGACAACGAAACGTTTTTATATTATTCCCAAATTATCATTCAAATTTCTACCACGGCTGCTTTTTTATTTTCATCCACGCATTTTTTTTATTTTTTTCCTGTCCGATTCTCTATAAATATAATCCTATTACTCTGTTTTTCTACTCAAATCAGACAGTTTAACATCGCTATTCTTTTATTCTGTAAATTTAACAGAAAGAAATATAGTGTCCGCAAACGTCCATCTATCGTCTTTCCGTCATGTACAACCGATTACCCAATCTCTGTTACTTACCGACATTCCTCTTCATGTTCTTAGACAATGCCTTGAAGAACTCAATAGACAAAAGAGAGTCTAACCTGACACTAAAAGATCTGTATCTTAATCGTATATTACGGTTTTAAAATACGAATATCGGGAAGTAGACTTTCTAAAAAGACAAAGTGAAGTATGGTGGCTATTGAAAAGCTAAAATAATTTATATCTTGCGTATAAATACTTTTCAATATATTTCCTTCTTTCTCATTTCCCACATTTTGGTAGATGTATTTGAAAATTCAAACGTTGGACAGAGCAATCTTGTATAACAAAAATAAATCGAATGTGCCTGTGCCGGAGAACAGACAACAGAGTTGTACCTGAAACTTCCTTTCATCAGATTATAGAAATACGATTTGGTCACCAACCGTTACCTCTACAACAGAAGAAAGATCAACTAGATGTTCCGTCTGATGACACGGGTCACCGTCCACGCACCGTACTTAGGTTGCTTTATTTTACGATTTTACATGCATCGGCGCCTAATTTTCTATCTACGTCAATCTTGGTGTTTGTCATGGAGTAATAGTGTGGGAATGAATTACGTTAAATTGAAAAGCCAAGGGGTACAGGTGGTAATTCATTTTGTGAAAATGCAGTTTAAAGTTAAAACGAAGCAGCTGATTCTTAAGTAGTTGATTCTTATGCCACTAAATTTCAGCACATGACATATATTTACGTATCCCTTTGCCACCAACATTTCAAATGTATTAACTATCCATAATCGCACTTAACTCTTATTCTTTTTTAGTCACTTGTACCTCTTGACTACTCACACCCTCAAATGACCTAGCATGAGTAGTAGTATTTTTGACATGAAGTGTCTTAATCAGCTACATGCAGTGCCGGAATAACCACTAGGCAGCTGTCTAGGGCCACAGCCTCAGGGGGCTACAGATTTATTTATATAGAAGTTCGATATTTGTAAAATAATCCAAATTTACTCAATTCTTTTGCACGACACTTAATATTTTGAAAAAGTTTGCTAATTGAAATCACGATTGATTTTTTTTTTTGTTCCTTACTGGTTTGAAATTTTATAGTAATAATCTGACATGAAGCGACTTCTGAAGTACATATATTACTTAAAAATCACTGGCAAAAGACGGGGGGAGAAGATCGCTTAGAAAATTTCAACTAGGGACTTAAAAATCTTTAATCCGGCGCTGGCTACATGGACTATCAAAATAAAAACACTATGTTACTTTTTTAGGGTCTTCAATTCCGGCACTATAACTCTGTTACTTCATTGGGAAATGCAATATATCGATTTAAATCAGTTTGATTGCTTGCGAAACGAATTTAGGCACCGATGCGTGTAAAATCTTGAAATAAAGCAAACCACATACGAGGCATAAATGAGAATCTACGGAGTTACACGTAACAGCTTTCGTATATTTCGAGAGGTTTTCATAGCCGACCGATTCCTATTTCTAGAAGCTGTTGAAATGATGTTTCACACCAAACCCTCCTTGTCGTGCTCAGACACAGGTATATGGAGTAATTTTCAATGCAAAAGCTACAATATGTGCCGCAACTACCAAAATACGTCAAGGCTCATTTTTAAATGTCTTTGGAGATAATAACAAGACTATTTCATTGATATCCTGTGGCCGCGTCACGAAACGAAATGTTGTACTCACCTGCTTCACTTTCATCCAGTTCTCCCTTTATCACACACGCTTGGTGTTTCCATAGGCGTGATGTTTTTTAAAGATGGCAGGTGACGGAAAGCAATTGCTTATTCAAGGTTACTGCTAAAAATAGGATTCCCTTATCACACCCGAATAAACAAAGTATGTAATGAAAACGGAGGTTTCATGGCCTAATACGGGTTTATGATAGTCATTCTTCTCAATCAAGTATTATTTACGGATAATCTAAATTTGTTAATATCTTAAAAAATTTATGTACAGCAATTAACAAATTAATACTTAACCATTATTAATTAACATAATTGCTGATTATGAATGATTAATTAGCATAACTGCTAATTAGCGTTAATTTGTATTACATTGGTAAATATTCTGGGAATGAAACTAATTACACCCCCATCCAATAATTTTTGAATTGCTAGGCCACTGCCTTCTACCAATAATATCAATCTAGCACGCAATAAGCTATGTATACATATACTGGCAATTCACAAAGAAAACACTAAGTTATAGATAGTATTTGAAATTTTATTTTTCAACTGCATCTATGTCGATTCAAATCGGAAGCTAAACGGTTTATTTTTCTATTTTTAATATATTTTTTTATTCATTTGCAACATTTTTTTAAGGCAATGTGCTTGATGTCACACTTCTAGTAATCTCCATCCCCTCCCACAGCTTCATGAAGCAGATTTAAATAAAGTTACTTAAAAAAAGTGCTCACTATATAATTGTTTAAACTTTAAAAATTGATAATTTTAACTTTAGATTATTAATTTTTTTTCAAATTATCTAATTTTAATGTAAGTATTATAATCATATATTAAAAATTAATTAAATTTCATTCATTTTTTTTATTAAATTAAAAAATAATTTAACTTTAGATATTAAGGTTTTTAATTCTAACACTAAATGTACTGTAGAATATCATAAAAAGTTACATCAACAATTAAAAATCTATACCTAACCTATTTTCAAGAAATCTTTTTAAAATGACAGCGAAATTTTAAAAGAATGTTTCATTTTTTAAGTCACAAAGCATAGCCATAATAATTCTTTTTTTTATTCGGGTGTGGCTGTGTCGAAGCACGACCACAAGACTTCAACTGCCTGTCTTGTGCTCTAATAACTTTCAAAACAGAGGGAGAAGAGTTAATCCTGGTATTTTTGTAATTTTATAAAAAATAACAATTTCTACAGTAAAAATAAACAACACATGTAGTCAAAAATAAAATAAAAGAGCATGAGCATAAAAAAAAATTATATACAAAACGCATATTTAGTATTTGCTATAAATTATTATATGATTAGTTAAAAAATCAAATTACTTTAATACTATATTATTTTACAAAGATATTTAATCAACCGCCAATTCCAAAGTATTCACTCAATTGTAACAATATTGACGTGCATTTCATTGAACAGTATATTTATAATATTTAACTATTTTAAACATAAATACCATACATCCATAAAAATCCAACATTAGATAGACGGGTATATAGCATCGTTAAAATAGAAAAGTCAGCGAACATGTTATATGTTGGCAATACAATGGCTATTCCCCCTACCATCTCTGTAAATGTGGTTTTCCTGCGCGCGTTCTTATGTTGCAAAGAAACATTCTAGAAGGTCATGCTTCATTTATACTTAGTGTTGCTTGAAAATGTCAAGGATGTTTTTAAAAAAATCCATATTTTTATTATTTAAAATATAAATCCTGTAATGAATAAGTTTTCTTAGTTAATAATTAAATTTGGGTTGTCACGGAAAACCTGGAATTGTAAGAGAAATAAACATTATTTCTTAATCATTATCTCTATATTAATGAAATTATACAAGGGAAAGGTTCGTCCGCGCCAAACTCAAAAACTAATATTCCTATTTTGATTAAACTTGGTAAAAGCATAGTTTACACTTTGAAAACAGTTTAAGGGGGTCCGATACCCAAAATTCGCAAAAAAAGTCATTTTTTTTTATATTTAAAAAATAATATTCAAACTTATCTTAATAACTCACAAAAAACTGCTTCAAAAAATTCCTATTACTTTTTTAGTTATGAATGTTTTAAAGAGACACCATATTAATGATGTGTTCCTATAACATAGTTGTATCACTATATGTAAACTTTAAAAGCAAATATCTCTGTTCGTGGTTTTGAAATTTAATGAACACTAAAAATGGTAAGGTTTTTTTACTATTATACTTAAAATCATAATTTTTGTGTGTATAGCAAGATAAATATATTTTAAATAGATGTATGCATTCAGATTTCCTATTTTTACCATAATTTGTTTTTTAAAACCACTTAAAATGGAATTTTATTTTTTTGCGTCAATTTTTTTTCCAAAATTTCTAATATATTTTATTTTTTTAAAGTGATGTATCTGAATCAAAATTTGAATGCATACATCTATTTACATATTATTCAAGATCTTAAATAAAAAAAATTGCTTCAAAATATTGAAAAACAAAAAAGGAGTAGGAATTTTAAAATTGTTAAAAAATTTACTAAAATTTTAATTTAAAAATAAATGTGCAATTTAAAAAAAAATTGAGCGTCTTAAAATGGTTTTTTATGCATATTTAGAAAGAGAAAAAAAATTGGATTGTACAAGTATAAAAATAAAAAAAAATTGTCGAAGGTATCGGACCCCCTTAAACACCGATGGGGTGTTTTATATCTTAATTAGAAAAATTATAACTGTAAAAATGTCGCTATGTATTTCAAATTGATATAAAAGTCAAAATTTGCTCGCACTAATCTCAGCATCTTTGGGCCGATCTTAATGTAACTTGACAACATTCGAATAGTATCTCATAAAAAGTTTTTGGTTTTCGCCGATATATTAAAAAAAAATATTAAACTTACTTCTCTTCAAAATTTTTGGCAGGTATTTCTTTATATGTGACCAAAAATAACATTTTTTAGGGTGTTCCTATTTTAATATTTTTTTTTACGATAGTGGACTATCTCATGATGGTTCCATCCTATAACTTTTCGTTAAAAATCCAAGCAATGCTACTATTCACCCAAAAAAAAAACCTGATTAAATAAATATAAATAAAAAATATATAATAATAAATTAACGGAAACTAATAAAAAGAGACGTACTTACAGATTCTAAAATGTATGAGTTTGTGTGAGGTCGAGTCAAAAATCCAGAAACGTATATTGCAAACACGAGCTGTAAATGGAGTCATAATCAGTGATACTTTGACGACACTATTAGTTGTGCATAAAAACTACCTCTGACGTCACAGTTTGCGCCATTATTAGTCCAATGATGAATTGATTTGATCTTCGAATGCCAAAGATTGAATAATACTTATTTTAAATATTTTTTTCATTCAACAGGGTAACGCTATAAGCCACAACAACTCTTTCCGCAAAACTTCTATTCAGCCGGCTGCTTCTACCTTATTTACGGTATGCGTTTTATTACAATGCGTCGTTTTAATTATCATTGTACTGGGTATTTTCGTTAATAAAAAGTCATTCCATAAACGTCATTCTAATATATAATAGCTATCTTACCTTACCAGGTATTCTTATTCTGTGGTTCGAAGGGCGCACCCCCCAACAAGCGTCCCTCAACCAGTGGATGCCCCCTTGCAATGTGGGCTTCCCGCCCCTTCCACCACGACAATGACATGCCCATCGACCTTCGCAAGAAAGTGGTGCTCGAGCGGGAAGAACGTCGAGAATCATCGCTGTCCCCCTCCAGGACAGCATTCGTCCCGAAAGACCAGCGGGAAGGATGGAACCGGGCACCTGCGGCACTGCCGCTGGGCAACCTGCACCCCTTCATGTCCGAAAAGTACAGGGTAAAGTGCTCGCTGGTCAGCGAGGAAGGGAAGAGTGGTGGTGGTAAGGGGACGCTTGAGACTGCCATCAGGAAGCTGCATCACAACAGGCAACTGAAGGTTACAGAACCATCGAAAGAGGAAAGATGCAGGTAGGTATTGAATGCATAAGATGCATTTCCATTTGATTTAATATGTGTTAACGTTTTGAGGCACATTATTCGAACCTTAGAGCATGAATGGACTGTAGTAGAGCGAATATGACGTCATAATCGTGAAACCAACATCTCAGACCGAATGGCTTCAGACACGTGACTTCGAATGGCCTCAGACACGTGACTTCTTTTCAAAATTATAAATTAAAAAATACTCGCGATTGGCAGATGAATTGGGAAATGTCTAACAGTGAAAATTTATGAATGGAATGACGTAATTTACCACGTGTCTGAGGCCATACATGTTGGCCTCACTTGGATGTTAGCGAGCTTGTAACATGTTTTCTCTACTATGAATGATCCATGCTCGAAGATTCGAACGTTAAAGAGTTCTAGTAACACAACACCCCAATTTCACGCACATGTAATAACGCGTTTTATCCTCTGAAGTTTTACTTTAAAAAAATTCATTAGATCTTAATATGGCCCTAACTGGATTTAAACTTCGTATTCTGAATAATTTTAAGTATTAGAGGTGGTTTAAAAATATTCTATACATATATATATAGGGATAGTCTCTAAACTATATAATCCTAAATAGTTGCTAGTATAAGAAGTTACAGCAAGAAAGTTTAAATTTTACTTTATTAGTTTTATGTTTAGAGCTTAAATAAATCCCCTGGAGAATATTTTACATAGAGCTTAAATAAATCCCCTAGAGTATATTTTATAGTCTAAAAAGAGATAACCCAGTAATTTACATAGATATCTAAAAAAGTATGATTTATTAATTAGTACGTTTTTGTAGCTTAATTTCGTAAAAAAAAAAAAACGTACGGAATAGGATATGATTATGCAATGGGTCATTTTAGTTACATTTTAAACCTCTTTAACGAATTTAAAAAGGTTTTTTTTGTCCCAAATATTAAAAAAATATTTATAATGCTGATGTTTTGTAATCTCAATATGTCCATATAATTTATGCAATACAGTTTATATAACAAATATTATCTTACAGATCTACTGATATAGCTCTTGAAAGCAGCGAGAAAGATCCATCCCTCGATGGCAAACGATCCAGCAGCTGCCCAAACCTCACCGTCATCAAACCCAAGCCATCCCCCATCAAGCCCAAATCATCCTTCATCCAGCGCTCATCCGGCTACATATCCGACACCACATCCCAACCCAACAACCTATCCGTCACCAGCACCACCTTCCACCAAGACCACGACGAACATTCCAACTCGCAGCCCAAATGCGGGGCCAAGAAACGAAAATCCTTCATTCCTGTATACGGCGATCGGGGTCCTCCGCGGCCACTCACCCCCGAAGAAGACTATTTCCCTCACCACGACCACAAACGACCATGGTCTGTGGTCAAGAACAATGACTACTTCTCGCAAAGACCAAGATCTCCATTCGATCAAGAAGAGTACTACCCCCACTCGGAGAAAAGACCCAGGTCCCCTGAGTACTACTCGCACCAGAGACCTCAGTCTCCTGGTGAACCTGAAGAGTACTTCTCGCATCCCGAGGTACTTCTGAGAAGGCAACTGCAGCAGCACAGCCCGAGTCCGTACTTGGTGCACGTGTACGACTACTATCAGCAGCTGGTGCAAAGGATGAGGGAACACTCTTCACCTGGGATGAGGCTACCACCACCTGTGTCGCCACCGTCTGGAGATGACGAATCCCAAATGGATGGACAGAGGAAGAGACCGTGTCGAGCCCTTACAGGAAAGCATGTTCGTCAAGGGACTGGGGCCAGTATTTCAACCCTTCTCACTCTCCGGCAGAAGATACAGGAACGGCAGAAGGCTAAGGAACATGAGCCTCGAACGGGACTCATTGGAAACAATAACAGGAATGGGAGTCCGAAGAAGAATAAAGCTAATCAGAAAATTAAAACTAAGAGCCCGATGCAGGTTCAAAAATGTTGAGGCCTTATTTTCCATGCTGTTTATTTAAAGCTATTTTGTACTGACTTTTATAGTGTCTTCAGAACAATCAGAGTCATGGAGTTTACAACTGAAAAGAATTTTTGACTTTTCTTATTGGAAATGTAACAATAGAAATGGTTTTCGAAAAGGAATAGAAATGGTGTTCGAAAAAAAAAAACTTAATCAAATAATTAAGAACACTGTAAAGATGATTCAAAAATATTGCGGCCTTATTTTCTATGCTGTTAATTGAATGCAATTTTGTACTGACATTTTGGGTGTTTGCAACTTTAAAAAATAGTTTTTGACATTCCTTATTGGAAATGTTTGAACTCTTAGGGATATTTTGCATTTCCTCATCTTATTTAAATATTGGTAATATATGCTAATAGAAAGCAACCTATATTGCTTTTCTTGAGATAACAAATTATAAAAATTAACTGAATGGTTAACTAATTTCAAATGTGATTCCATGCTTCAATTTTATAATTAAAATACATTTTTTAGAAGAAAAAATTATGACTGCAGTATTTTAGCTGTGAATATAAGATATTTTTATCACATGCAGGAATTTAACAAAAATACATATTGTACCCTAAATAATGTCTATGAAAGCTTTTATATCAACTTGAAACTATTTTTATATAACTTTTAACTAACATAAAATTATGTTTCAATTTATAAAATACGAATAATGTTGTAATTGATGCATCTCTTGTAAATTGAGCTAAAGTGATTGATTTTCTACAAATCATTCTGCAATACTCACTTTAAAGAAGCAAACATTGAGAATTATTGCAAATTTCATTATGTGGACCATGTGGACTAGAAGCATGAAATGTATTCAAACATTTTTGCATTTAGAGACTATTGCAAGTGCTTTTGAAAAAAGACAATGGTGGCTGGATTTTAAAACTTTGTATATTTTATGCCACATTTGTGCATTTATACTTTTAAAGAAAAATGTCTTCCTAAGTATTTTTGTCTGTTTGTATGAACTTGTGAATTTTAGATGTAATATTTATTTTTTTATGGAAGAACAAATATTTTCATAACTATTTATTGACCATTTGGTATTTAATGGCTGCTGAAGCATTTATAATGACAATTTTTTACAATTTGGAAATCTTACGAGATTTGTATGTTCCAAGAAGGTATTGATACATTCTATGATTATTGATATTCTTAAAAGTGCCAGGCAGCTTATTCCGAATTGGGCTACTAATTTAGAATTTGTGTTGTGATTTTACTTCATGCACCTATAATTCATTCCACAGCATCAAGCTATTTATATCACTACATTTAAAACATAACATTCCTACTTGTTGGCAAATAAACTTACCATCTTGTATTATTGTGTAATTTTGTGTTCTTGTTATTTAATCTCTATATATAAATGCGAAAGCCCTCGCTACTTACTCATTCATCACTAATTCTTCCTTATACTTTAAAAAGGAAAAGGAAGCTATTTTTTTCTGGATCGATCGTTTATAAAGCGTGTAATCCCCTTTTACGACGTTAGTTGATACTTAGTTTCGGATACTTCCGATCATCCCAGAATCGTGAAAATTTGGATACTGATAAAGTTTAACCTAAAATCAAAGGAAATTTTTTAAAAATCTAGAATTTTGCTCATTGTTTTCATTTTTATATTCTCGCCAATTTGAAAAGTTTAACGGCAGGGTTGTAACATAACCTGGAAATTCGGGAATTTTTTTTATTCTGGAAATATCAGGGAAAGTTTCAATTTTGGATCATTAAAACGGCAATTATCGCCCTATTATGCCCTCTACTCTGGATAATTTAGTTGTCAATATTTCCTTTTAGTTCTGAAAAAGAATTTTTTTTTAAAGTATGGTTATGCGCATTTTCATATTTTCAGTTTTATTTTTGTCAAAACGTGAACCACTGCTGGAGGGAGCAGCAAAAGCAAAGTGCATTGGATCTTGAATTGTAAGCAACATATGAGGGGCTAATGAATGAATATATGATTTATTGAAGATTGGAATGGGAAATATAAAACATTTAAAATAATCTACAAAAGAAATAACTTGAAAAAACTTGCGTTTTTGCGTTATCTGCTTCTAGAGAACATGTTTGATTATTATTATTTCTGTTGCAATTGCGTAATTTGTGTTGTATCCATAAATTATTATTTTAACTGTCAATAAGTTTTGTAAATAATTTTTTCATTTATTATGCAATATATTTATAGAATCATTGTAGCGTGGATACTTTGTTTCTATACAAAGCATGTATTGTGACATTTCTTATTTTAATTGTAAAATCAGAGAAATTTTTGTGACACCATCATGGAACTTTTTTTCCAGAATGTTTTTGCCACCCTGAACGGATTTTTAAATATATGTGTCTAATACAAGTTAATTATGGATATTTTTTTATTAATAATTATAAAAGTAGATCATCTTTACATCTCAGGAATGTTGCCAAAAATTAAAACTAATGTTGATCAAAGGGAGTATCATATGTATGTCCACTTCGTTTTATCGTTAACCTCTCCATATTATGAAGTTTTCCCTTTATTTCTGGATTTTTTTAATAAATTTTAACTTTTAATACTTTGGGTCCCCTGACAGATGAAAAATGAAGAATATGTTATTTATTTGGCTTGTAAATATTGTATTTGTAGTGTCCATTTTATAAATTAATTCTTTCCCATGAACGGGAATTTCTGCTAGGCTAATTATGTCATTCAAACTTTCAAAGAGTTTTATTATTATTATTCACAAATTATTTTGTTCTAAGGAAAATAAGAAATCAAATTTTTTTCTATTTTCCCTATAGAAATGGTAGCTAAACGATTTTTTTTTAATTTAAACATAGAAGTGTATTAAAAATAATACAGAATAGTTAAAGCATAGTAAAAAGAATGATTTATGTGTATTAACACAGTCAAACAATGACAATCCCAACACTTTGGTGCCTTTCTGTATTAAAAATGCATTAGGGGGAAAATATGCAGATAACTGTATTAGTTGCTGTACCTCAGAAATCGTAATATATAATTACTATAACAATATAATGTAATACAATATATAAATACTACAAATTGTTCGAATTCTAGTGACCAAACTGGGGGTACTTATACAAGGTGGCGACAACATTCTGGAAAAAACGTTCCCTGATTTCCATGATGGTGTCACAAAAATTTCCCTGATTTTACAATTACACTTTAAATGAAAAATTATATGCAATACTTATTAACAGTTAAAAGAAAAATTTATGGATACAACACAAATTACAGGAATAATAAGATTATTATTAATTACATTAATTATTTAATTAAACATGTTCTCTGGAAGCAGATAATGCAAAAAAAGCACGACGAAAAACTTTTAATGTTCCTTTCATCGTATAAAACAAAAGTACAGCCCTTTTTCCTTTATATCGCTGTAGCTATTGCTTAGAGTTGTCCGGTTCTTGCACTAATCGACAGAGGATTTTATGTTCTTTATAGGAATAAGTGACAAAGTATAAATACAAAAATGTGGAGCTGCCTTGTTCTTTAACTCACATCTTCAATTGTGCTTTAAAAAAAACTGAGAGAAAACAACAATTTGGCTGTTTTCAAACTAGTTGCAATATTTTAAGGACAATGGAAAACTCTACGAATACCCATTAAAAAAACATAATAATTTGGGGATTTTCACTAACGAATTTATAAATAAATTTTTAATTCCACAATCTCATGCACATTACTTTATTTCATTTCCTACCTTGTGCATATATACAAATAAATAGCAATTCAATGAAAATGATTACTACAATGATAAGTTCTAATCACAGATATTATTTGCATTTGATAAAGCTGTCCTTGGACAAGACCAGTTTGCATCATACGGCTCACACGAGATGGTCAATTTCATACGACCCATCAACCTAAAATAATAAATTTCAAACACTCAAATATTTTTAAAATGCATAAAACTAAATATTCAATGCAATTTATGAATGTAAATAAAAAAGAAAATAAAACATACACATTTAGAATTCAATAAATGAAATTCTTCTAAAGCATTACAACCAGATCCCTCCCAACCATCAAGAGACGTGCAACTATTTTTTTTGGTAAATATTCACCATTAATATGAAATAGTAATAGGAAGTACATAACCAGAATCTTCAAGTAGTTTATCACAACTAATCACTTTCATCGGACGATTTAAGTTCTAAAATCTGCAAAAGAATTTCAAATGATAAACACAAAAATAAAATTTGAAATAAAAATAATATGCAAATAAAAATACAAAATCAAAAGATGTGTTAAAATATAATTAATTGCAAACAAAACATAACTTTGCTAGTCAAATGCTTTCATTTTATTTTTTTCCAGGATCTTATTTGAAAGAATGAGTTCCTTAAGTAGCTATAGTCATGGGTTATATGCATCCTTCCCATCAAGAAATTGTTCGATTTATTTTAATTTTATGGTATTCTGCCTGGAAGCTCAATTTAATTCAATATTTGAAGAAATGTTTTATATGCAGGTTGTTTATTTTGGCAAAAAGATAAAAGTCAACAATACAGTGGCGGCTCGTGCATTACAGCAAGTACAGCCGGGCTGCACCTAATTTTATTAGTGTATTTTAAAACTAAAGTTATATATTTTACTAATTTTCTTAAATTAAGATTAGAATTGGAAATGAAGATGACATTTCAACTGTAAGTAAAAAAATCTCCGATAAATAGCAAACCAGTTACAGTAATGTACAATTCAGGAGAGGAAAAAACTCCATTCAATCAAAATTGCAGCCAAAAAGCGAAGTTCGAAATCGGCTGCATCGTTGCCATGACAACCTTACATAGTATGACTTCCTCAACACGCTAAAATGGAGGATGTGACGACACAAACGTAGTGCAAAAGGATTTTTTCAAATTAGCTGTACTATGGATTTGAATTAAATGACTGGTTCATTGCTGAATCGGCGAGGAAAACGATAATTTCGAAGAATCTCTTCAAACGGAAATAGTTTCCGATAATCTTGCACGTGTGTTGTTGTTTCCTTACTTAAATTAATATTAAAATTGACCGATTCGCAAGTTTGATAGGAGGATTGATTTAATTTTCAAAAAATAAGTATGTGTTTTCTATTATTTTTTCATGTTACCTTTCATAAAAGTTGAAAGGAAACTTTGATTTGAGTTTGAGTAATAAATTTTAAAGAATGTCCGTTCATGTATGGTTGTGGAAAAAGGCGAAATGGGGGGGGGGGAGTTAAATGTTTTCAGCTGCACTAACATTTTTGACCACGGGCCGCCACTGCAACAATATAAGCAAAAGACAAGTAATTAATGCATATTTTCAATAGATACATTGCTTTTGTTATTAACTCTGACAGTAAAACATTGTTTTTAGACATTTTCTAAACATGAAGAGCTATGTTGAGTTTTGTTTTAATGATGGCACTTTGAATAATACTATAGCAGTTGAGCTTAAACAAGAGGTGAATAAGACGGGGAATTGTTAGAGCTTGGAAGCCTAGCATGTTACCCTCAGAGTTAAAGAAACAAGTGCAGAATTTATCATCAAACAGCTTTTACATTTTCCGAATGTATTTTTCTAATTAACTACTGTTTTTCTTTAGTACCATTATAATTAAGATTTGTTAAACTGTTTGTAGAATACTATTTTTTTTTATTTCATTACCAGGTTTCAGATTTTTTGTTAAGGAAAATTTCAAATCAGTCATATCTTAAAAACAACATGAAAATTCATATAGTAAATTTATTAACCTTTATCAAGAGGAGTAGTTTGATTTTTATTATTTTACAAAAATAGTTATCTTACTATTAATGAAAAATTATAATATAATTATTTATATAATCTTGAAGAATAGTAAATTAAT
Source organism: Troglohyphantes excavatus (assembly GCA_963932185.1). NCBI lineage: Eukaryota > Metazoa > Arthropoda > Arachnida > Araneae > Linyphiidae > Troglohyphantes > Troglohyphantes excavatus. The sequence continues at coordinate 39,482,010 of OZ010674.1, forward strand.
TGGAAATTTAATAGTAACACCATTTTATTTCTTACATTTTAATTTTTTTTAATCTGTTAAAGAACTAAAAACTTTAAAAAGCAATAAGTGTAATATATTTGTATATAAGGCAAGTGTTCACATTTGTTATCTATAGTTATTTTACATCAAAATTGTAATTTTGACAATATATTTAATTTATTATACGTCTAAGCTTTTATTTTTCAAATTTGAAATTTTGTTTCGAATAAATTCTTAATTAATATTTTTTAACATTCTAAAAGCGTTCCATTTACATTAATTCATGAAATAAAATTTATTGCAGTTCAATTTGAATCATAAAGCGTTTTTAAAAAAATTATCGAACTAAGCATATGTAAACACACACAGATGTTGTCTTTAAACAGCTATAAGTTATTATAACAATATGTCAACCATTAAAGAAAACCAAACCATTGGATAAGATTACCTAGTTTGCAAGAATCATGCTATAAAATGTATGAAATCAAACCCTATACAATCTCACAGAGATTTGCAGACTTGATAAATGGTTGAAAATAATTTCATGTCTTCTTTTCTGAATAGATTATGAACTGACATCAATGACCTGTATATATAGGCCTATAGCAGAGCTAACCATAAACAAATCAGATCTTTAAAAAATATACGCAAGTTTGGTAGTGTTATCAAGGTCACAGAAGCTTTTAATAGAAATAAAGTTTTCTAAATACAAATAAAATAGACAAAATACTAAACTACAACTTAATATTTTGATTTTGTGTATATATGCATACATAGTGATAGCTTTCATTAAAAAAAGTAAAATATCTAATTAAAGCTTTGAACAGTCCATTAGATTTAATGAAAAGAAATAACAAGTGTGTGTCAAATTATATATATTACACACATAATTTTTTATTTCTGTGGTGTTTTAGTAGAGAAAGTAATACAAGAGGGTAGACAAGACATTATTGAAATATATTTAAACTTTAGGTTCAAGCTAAGATAATATTTAAAGATAGGAACATTTAAGTGGGTGCCTACAGGATTGACCCACTGGGACGACACAGGACTGATTACATGAAGATTTTGAACATCAATAGGATGTTGCCACCACTAAGTTACAGGTTTATATGCATGGGTTGTTCTATTACAAACAAGCAGGGGTGATTGGAAAATAGGCAATGATATCCTACAATTTCTTTAAGGCAAGTTCTAAAAACAAATCTGAAGTTAGTTGATAAAACTAGTTGACCCCCAAATAAAAATACATAAAATATATTACAAATTCTTAGGTTTTACCTCAAACCTCCCCACAGCACTTCCCGTGGCTTGCTTATCTCTCATTAACTCTGATATGGTCCACATGTATCTGGCTTTAGGGCTCATCAGGTTTTCATTCTTATCCTTTAATGGAAATTTAGTTAAAAAATACAAAATATATATATATATTTTAAAAAATTATAAGTTTATAGCCTTTAACTATATTGCATTCAAATAATTATTTTTTATGTTTTATGAACATTAATATAATGTCAAACGAAAGTTACAATTATTAAAATTATTTATAACTGTGTAACCTAAAAAAATATATTTAAAATTTAAATTTAGAATATTATAAGTTCAGACATTTAGTATAAAATATAAATTCAAAAATGAAAAATAAATACTGCCTTACATTTTTTTAAGATTGGTTCAATCTAAATCTTAATAATATTCAAAAACAAGTTCAGTAGTTTTCAAATTTATTATGCATACAAAATTAACAATATGATTTGGGTTATCGCTTTGTTTGTTAGACATTAAAATTCATCAATGCTTTTTCATCCACAAATATTAAAAACTGGTTTATTAAAAAAAAATTTAAAGTACCATCTAAATTCTAATTTAAGCTAAATTATATGTATATCATAATTAAGATAAGAACCTATCTTGTAGAATATTACATTAAGAATATTGAAATACAAATGCAATGTTAAAACTACCAATGAAAATACATAAAATATGGACATGTTTCGGAACATACATCTCCAATCATCATCAGAAATGAGAAAGTCTGTGTGCACAACAAAATGAAAAGAAACCCAGAATTTAAAGTGTTGTCAAAGAAAAAAAACTACCTCAATCAGTTGGAGTTTATATAAAACTTCTAATATTATTAGTAAATTCGACATACACACCGATTTTTTCACCTATCGAACCTTCAAACAACTTAATGACCCTATTGACAACCTTAATAATTGGGGCATATATAGTATCTCATCTCAACATGGCATGTCATACATTGGTCAAACAAAAAGAGCATTAAGATTTCACATTAAGAACCACCAACAAGAAATAAAGAAGTCCTCCATTGCAAGGCACTCTTGGGAATATAATCATATACTTAATTTTTTTTACTCACATTTAATTTGCAAACCCAAATCTCCAGTCGAACTTGACTTCCTGGAGGTGTTTAACTTTTTTAACAATATTGATTCGATTCTACCCAAAACTTAGCTATTCCGGTATATCCCACTTGTTGGCAAACAATTAAGCAATTAAACAAACTGATTAAGATAGTTTTTGTTCTTTGGCCAAACTTTTAATTCTAGGTAAATTTTCATTTTTTTTTTGTGCACACAGACTTTTAATTTCTGCTGATGAAGGGAGATGTATCTCCAGAAACATGTCTAGATTTTTAATATGTCATCATAAGTTATTTCATTAAATAAAAGAATTCTGGAATATAAAAAGTTCTTACTATTTCTGTGTTGCTTGTTTTACATTCAACTTTTCTAGAAGCAGACAGTGGGTGAGAAAGCGTAATCTGCCTCCCATCCTAAAGCAAAACATTTTATTCACAAAATGAAAATATAAGTTTAAAAAGTTACCAAAAATATAACGTTTATATATGAAAAATTAACAAATTTTTTATACATATACAAAAAAAATATTGTACTATAATAAAAATATTAATAAAATAACACATTAAACATAATTAAAAAACCATCAATGAAATCGGAAGAGGAAATTTATAGTCTGTTAAAGTATCAAAACTACTAACGGAAGTCCAGTAAAAAATTAGAAATTTATATTTCGTCCATTACTTATTTAAGTAGTTATTAACCCAGCTAAACCAGTTCTTTTTCAAGGCATTTAATGATCTTAAAAATTTTCCACGGTTGAAACTAGACACTACAATATTTTGTAAAATTATGTGGTTAAAGTTTATTTATTTTCAAAACTACAAAAGGAATATTTTTTTTATATCACTATAAAAGTGCTTCAAAGCAATATTATATTTTCATTTTTTTAACGTTCACATTTAACATTAAATAAACATTCAACTCTTAAATGCTGTTAATGTACAGTCAATTGATAATTAAATAAAAAATTGTATATAATTTTATTAAGACGTTTAAGAGACACATGAAGAGGATATTCAAGAGACTTATACATTGCTAAATTGACTTACTATATCGAACCATAAAATTTGTATAATCATTTGCAAATAGCTTTTGATAAATATATATTGTAATTAATTCAATACCATTCAAACCATTTAATATTTCTATATGCCATGAAATATATAGATTGAAAAATACCGTATAAGTTCCTTCAAAATTAAGTAGCAGATTAGGTTAATCTTATATTAAAATACTAATTTATATTTCTTGATTCATAAAAATATCTTTATTGGACAAAACATTTAATTCTATATAAATCAATGAAAATGACACTCTGTTTGATAAACTTATAATTCAGTTTGCTAAACCTAATACTATTTTTTTTAGATAGTCTCTAGATTGTAAGGTGTTTTTTTTAATTTATTCTATTATCATGCTTTTAAAATGTTAATTATTAACAAAATTATTACGAATATTTTTTTATTTGCTATAGAAAAAAAGATAATAAAATTGTATTTCTTAAAAAAATTAGACAAATAAATTTGTGGGTTTCTTTAAGTCAATATTCACATTTTGAAGAAAATATATATATATATATATATATATATATATCTTTTTTAAATGGGATTTTTTTTTGTATCCTTCAAAAAAGAAAACTAACTACAGATTAAACATGTGGAATTTCAGTAGTAATTGATACATATAGATTATACCTTGGTAAATTCACCATAAAATGTTAACTCCTCAATGCCAAACTTTTTCCATCTGAAAGAAGGCTGTTTCAGGACAATTCTCATGTTTACCACACCAGACAAAGGAATGCTGCTCTGAAAGTGTCAAAAATAGATAAAAGATAATTTATAACAATCTTCTGAAGAAATCCTATCAATCATAATTAAGTTACAAGGGGATTATGCAAATCATTATAAATTCCTTTTTCATAGTAAGTGCCAGCCAAGTGTATAAAAATATTTTTAAATAAATTTTTCTATATAAAAAGAATTATTGAACATTAACAAGTCATTAAAAAAATATTTAAATGTAAAGTTATGTAAAACTTATCAGAAATTAATTATACAAAAATAACTATAGCAACTATTACTACAACTTCAAGTTGAAAAACAATGCATAAAGGGACATAAAATGGGTCAAAGGTTTATTATTTAAGAATATTTTTTTTACAAGATACCTTATATATTAAATTATTATTTTAGATAATTTTGAGTTAATACAGATATTTCTTAAATTAACAAGGCAATAAATGTGTGAATTCAAATTTAAGTTTATGAGAAAAAAAATTTAATAAAATTAATATTAAAAATGTACTTACAAACTTCAATCTGTTTAAATAAAAAAAAAAGTATTAAAAAAACAAAAGCCTAATTATGTGGATATAAACAGAAAATATTACAAAATATATATTTTTAAATGGATATATGCATCAGAGGATCCATTTTACATATAAACTTATTTATATATTCTTCACCGTCTGAACAAAGATAAAATAGCAATCTCCAGTCAAGACCAAAATATTTATAATTCACCATGCTACTCACACAATCAGCAGAAAATATATATAAAAAATCATCCAACATTTAAACATCACACAGAATCCTCAAACACTTTGCAGAAAACTGGCATCTTCACTATTTTAATTGTTCTATTGTCTTTAATACCAAATTTAAAAGAAGTAATGCATTGGCCTCAGCCAATTGCCTGCCACTGATGATCCCCTCAGCAATCCTGGTCCTAGTTAATATTTTCTGAGAAGAGGAACTTACGAAATATTTAAATGACTCCTTCATAATACACATAAAGACTCTCGAGAAATTCCTTACTTCTTTAGAAGGGATGGAAAAAACATCCTGGGAACTTTTTTCACACTCTGGATCGGGCATCAGGACGAAACGTCGAACAGATGCCTGCCAAGGAAGTATGTCTCTGTCTAGTGTAGGAAAATATTACTATTAATACAGGAAGTGACTTATCAAAAGCTTACACAACAACAAGTATTTTATGTCAAACGGAAGTTATACAAATCAATTTAAAGAAGTTTTTTATTCTAATAATAACACACTTTCATTTTTTTTATAACAACTTTTCACTGTCATTTTAAACATTATATATGAAACCAATCTATTTCAGAAAAATGTTTCTGACAAAACATTAGAGACACTCAATTTAAAGAAACGTAAAACAATTTTAAGTAATAAAACCAGCCCCTTTACAATTAAAGGATTTGTTATACTATTAATTAATTAATAGTTATATTGTAAAAATACTTTAAAAAGTAATTAAGAATATTTTAAATTAATCTAAATGTAAATTTTTAAAAAAAAATCTCTTAAAAAAAGCATATTTTCCAAAATAGAACAAGCATAATTTTCAAGTTTGTTTTACCTATTTACATACCTTGTAACAATATTTTTTTAGTTTTTAAAATAATTGTTTATTATTATCTAACAAGAACTTACTCTTAACATCCTTCTCTGCAGCCACCTTTTTACAAGAGACGCATATGAAAGCTGTGTAACTATTTCGAAATCGAATCTCATCTATCTGAAATAAAAATAGCAAACTAAAATATTTGCCCATTATTAAAAACGTATTAAAAATTACAATTTTCAAGTTCATTTAATATTAAATTACCAAATAAAAAAACTTATACACTGTGAAACATTTACATTCAATTCATACTCAAAAAAATTATTATGTATTTTATTGAAACCATCAAACAGATAAGCTTTTTGAACAGTTTTTAATGCACACTAATGACTCCTTAAAACCACAAAACAGCATCAAAATAATGAAATACGGGTATTTGGCAGCCATTCTGACCTCAAAATGGCAGACCATTTCTGTTCATCGCAGGCCACATCTATTCACCACAGACCATTTTTATTCTTTTCAGGCCACTTTCGTCCGGATGGCATCATCAGCAGTATCCATTTTGTGGTATAAATGAAGGTGATTTCATATTGTAATTACAGTTACTACTATTATTACTGCAGTTATTTTAGTTAATAAATTTGTTAAAGTATAGTTCTCCTTTTTCAAATGGATTAATCAAAAAATTCCATGACCCCCTATGCTGATAGTGCCTTTTGGAGTTTTGACCACTAGGCCAGGGCTTAACTTACCTAATACTAAATCAGGACCTGGGGTTGTTTGATTGACAACCTAACAGGTTTTTGTCGCCAAGGAATGTTTTAGAATTGTGAATGTATAGGAATATCAGAAAAAATATATTACTACGACTATACTGATAAACCCAATTGTTATTGATGCCCTGCTACCTCTTTCATATATACCTATAAAGTTTTAGGAAAATAAATGTACCAAACAGAATAAAACATTGAGTAAAAGTGGGATAATGTATAGAAAATAGTTGGAAAATAACAAGAAATTAAATAGTTCAGTATCCACAAGAATAAGTGTTCCAAAGAAAAAAAAATTTCATGTCGTAAGTCACAATACATTTTTTTCTATAGTAAAAGCAAATGAAAATATTCTTATATAGAATAATGGTTTATCTGTCTTATATGGTCGCCCTTGACGACTTTTCTGTTAATTCTATACATTCGCCATGCTAAAACATTCCTTGGTGACAAAAACCTGTTAGATTGTCAATCAAACAACTCCAGTCTTGATTTAACTATTAGGCAAGTTTATAATTATTTAATTGTGTAGAATTTTCAATTATTCAATTGCAAATGAATTGTGCAAAAGTTACCTCTATTTAAAAAAATTCGCTATTATTGCAATTTTTCCAAAAACTTTATACATTCATTGTTTTTTAGATGAAGTTTTAACTTAATAAGCAAAATTTTTAAAGTATATGTAGACTTTTTAAACCAGAGGAGCCCAGATTAGAAATGATGTGCCTATAGTACAGAACTGTCCAAGGAATAAAGAAAAAGGTGGAGATGAATTGGCGAGATTTCATGAGACGTAAATTAGCAACCCCAAACTAGGCACAAACAATCCTGGTTTGCAGTAGTTTTTCTACGAGGAATGCATTATTTTTAAATTAAGAAAACGCATGCTAAAACTTAAAAAATGACTGTTTGTGCAGTTGTGGGATGCAGTACATGTTCCAAATCGATAAATGATGCTATTATTTCCACTTCATAGATAAATTAAATTATAAAATAAATTATCGCCAAGTACTGGTACAAAGTAGTGCTTTGGAATAGCGCCAAGTTCCTACTTTTTAAGCGATTGCTTACTTCACATTGCAAACCGGTTTTAGACTTGTTCGCACCTCCACCTTCTTCTTTACTCCGTGAGAACTGTCTAAATCAGCCCCTTTCTGCATCAGCGTTTGGCGCCGGCTTACTAGATTTGGCGAAAAATCCGGGCAATCGTAAAAGATAGATGACCGGAATAACAATGGGTTAACTAACAGAACTATATACAGAAAAATATATTAAAAATAATTTAGTACAACATACAAACTACAATTAGGGATTGGAAATTTGAGCGTATTGTGTCTTTATGATAGAAATATTACCAAATTAAAAGTTTCAATTTACCGTAACTGGTTCAGGGAAAGATATTTCCAAGATGCTACATCCCGGCTTATAGTCAGCCCTTTCATCATCCAAAAAAATTTGAACAGGAGCCTTAGCTTTAAAATCTAAAGTTCTCTTTTCTTCGGGTATAAGCATTTTTTTAAATATCAGGTGAAAACAAACATCAGAACTAAATAATCGGATTTTTTTGATGTGATGTAAACAAAGCCTTAACAGACAGCATAGCTATTGCCACTCAAATTATAATATAACATTTAAATATTTTACTGTCTTAGTAATTTTTTTTTTAATTGAAACTCTCTTTTCTCTTATTTACCTAACTTTATAAATAAAAATAAACTTTTATTTTCACTTTAGGATCATAATACATTCGTATAGATTATCAGAAACCTAATACAGATGTTGTAATCGTAAATTTCTTAAATATGTATGTAACGCTAGAACAAAGCCTCAGTAATATTTTTCGTATTAATCGTAATCGTAAACTAAAAAGGCCATATTTGTTGCAAGGTTGAGCGTCTTTTACAGGGTTAATTGATGCAATTTATTTTCTATTGCTTCTTATAACCGTTATTTTTCAAGTACTGCTGAAAAGCAGAATCTCAGGATTGCGATCATCCTCATTCTTCTTTTTAAATCGTTTGCTAATTTTATTGTCGTTATATATTTTATGCATGGCATTCCTAAAAGTAGACGATAAGCGGGTGTATTGCCGTGAATGAAAATCACAGTAACAGTTATCGTTTTTCAGTTTTGTTTTATTATTTTTTCGTTTTTGAAAATTTTTAAGGTAAGATAAAACTCTAGTATTATTATAATCTTATTTTATTACATGTCACCTGCGATTTCGTATATTTTAAATGTACTCATTTTTTATCGTGTCCAATTTATTTCCCTTTTTAAAAATTATATAAACTCTGTTTTAACTGATATTAAATTTTATTATTGTCCTAACCCTTTTTAAAGATGAGCAATCTAACCTGCAATATTAATAAAGGCATTTACAAGATCAAACATTCTGTAGTATTAAGGGGTCCTCTGGACATAGGTGGTTTACACATGTTTTTTTCACCTAAATGTATATTACAGAAACATATTTATAACAGCAAGTTCTTGTATTTTAGCAATAGGGTGTCATGAATAATTTTTAAAAGTTATTGTATAGTTTGTAATTACGTAAAATCTTTAACAATTTATCCACTAAGAAAATAGTATGTACTATCACATTGAATACAAATAGTAGTAAGTTCTAGGACAACCTAACTTTGCCTTGATTGACATCTTGGAGAAGTTCTCCTCTCCTCCTTCCTAGCCACTAATTTGGGAAACGTTTTTGAAAATCTTCATTTCTCTATGGAATGTGCTATTAAACAAAGATCACATATTTGACTTTCCATATTGCTCAACATCCCAGTAGCAGAAAATGTCTTAACCGTCTGCAACAACATTTTAGTGAGTAAGATTTGTCTTCAATTTAATTTATTATATAACTATCGGTATATCTGTCGTAAGCAAGTATAACAGCAACAATTAAAGATAGAATCTCAACAAACATACAAAGAATCTGCAGAAATGTTGTAGTGTAGACTTAAAAAATTGGTATGATATACTTCTGCGCAAAAGACTTATCTGCAGACGTTTGAAAAAATCTGCGGCTCAACATGTCTCTTGTTTTTCAAAACTTTGGATTTGGGCATTTTGAATATACTTTTAAATTATGCGAAAAAAAATTTAATTTATGCCGAGAGTGACTACTATGATTTGCAAGTTGTAGGGGTACAGATGTAGTATAGGACATTTGGCGCACGAGGTTTTTTTTGGCGTGTTTTATAGGAGCGATAAGTTTATAGTATGGCAACCCCACTTGACATTGTTGGTGACCGATTCTTGTGGCGACTTTCAATCTGGCAACCCTATGCTATGTTTAACGGCAATTTTTCGTCTAAAAAAAAAAATATGCACCAAATGTTTGTACTACATCTGTTCCGTTCTAGGAACTTAAAATTGGATTTGTTTTAATTGATAATCTGATATACATGTGAACCTAGGGCTCCAGTAGTCCAGTGAAACCATATTCGACTTGCACTCGTAGGAATGTGAGTTCGAATCCTACCTGGACTAGGTTAAGTTGAAGCGACCTCGGGATCAAAGGATTGCCACAGTTTCTCCTAAATTCAAAACAAATGTCTAAGAATATGCACAATTTCTATAAGCATGCATTTAGAACTAGTGCATATTGAATATGATTGTGGTTCTATGTCTTGATATCTATTCTTATTGTCTATGATGTTGGGTGCTAATTCAGGTGTTACATGGTCATCCGACTCTGGTTCGAAAATATGTGGTATTATGCGTAGTTCCTTTAAGTGTTTGTTTTGTATGTTTATTAGTGAATGGCATATAAAAATGCATCATAGAGGTAAAGAGCAGCCCCTCAAGTAAAACTCTTCACAACAATAAAATAAATCAAAGTAGACCCTCAATATATCGGAGAGTTGAATTAAAAACTGATCAGCCAATTGGGATTCTCAGTAGCAATTGTGTTCAGGAAGGGACCATTTTATGTTAAATGATAATTGGAGAAAGTCTACTCTACTGTTAGAGAAGTGCTTTGCCATTCCTAAATGTTTATAATTTTTTTTAATAAGGATATTACTATGTATAATAGATATGTGTTAATGTGTGTAATTTTATCTTCTAATTAGCTAACATGCCTCCAAAACGGCGAGTGAAGATTATACAGAAACCCAAAGTGGTGATTAAGGCAGTACGGGCCGGTAGAGCTGCATCGGTAAGACCGTTGGAAATTAAAAAGAAGGGTCGTCCTCCAAAAGCAGCTCCTAAGGTCAAGAAGGAGCCAGCGAATATTAGCCTTGAAGACATTGTTAAAGATAAAAAAGTTTCAACTTGCGATGAATGCGGAGGGGTGTGGTTCTCTAAAGAGCTGTTTGATAAGCATCTTATTTCATGTGGAGCACCGAAGGTTGTGACGGTATGTGGATTTGAGATGCAGTTTTTTTGTGTTATCTTTTCTTGTTCGCGCTGTTTGAACTGGATTTGTATAAACCTTTTAGCAATGTAGATAAAATGTCAAAACAGATTTTTGTTTTCCAACAACAACAAAAATTATCCCTTTTTAAAAGTTAATTTCTTAAAGTTAGTATTTAACCACACTTACAAAAGAAAAATGGAAGAAATAGTTTAAAAATGCTATTGGATGCGTCTTAATTTTTTGGCATTGATAAATTATCAAAATAAATTGTTTATTTGCAATGAAAAAAAAGAACAATAAAATGGTATTGCTTCAAAAAAACTTTTAGATGAAGTTTTCTAGATTTTGTTAACTTGATTTTTGCATTTTAGCAAAAATAAATATTAATATCTTGGCAAAATGGGATTTCTTTTAGCAATTTGCTAACAAACTTAAATGCAGCTTTTTAATATTTATATTTTTTAACCGGGAGCACTCTCCCTACTCGTACAAACACGAGCCCTCGCATGGGGCTGTTACACACCCCAGTATTTAATTTTTAAGCATACACACCATTTTTACAATTAAAATATGCACATTTTTTATACTTAACAAACACGAACTTACACTTAAAATATTGAAAGTTTAACGAATTTTGCTAATTTGTTTTCATAATATGAACCGGATCCGCTTTGTTTGATCTCGATGATTAGAGTTCTGCTGTAGGTGAATTCCGGGAAAATGTTGCCATGGCACTTAAAATTTTAAACTTTATGTTGAGTCATTTGTCATATACCATTTTTTTTAGAAAGATATGAACTTTTTGAATCTTAACATATTTTTTTTAAATTAACACAATAACTTTTATAAAATTAAGGTCAAAGTCACTTCTTTACTATATGTTTTTGCAGTGCAGAATATCTACATTTTGTTTCATACTATAACTTTACTAAAATCCCTTACCAAAATAAAATAAATAGGTTAACTTTTATACTTTTTTCATGTAGTTAATCTTTTTATTAATTTTTTTTGCAAAAAAATATTTTTTAACCTTGAAATCAATAACTTATTAAGTGAAACCATAAATGTCCTTCCGTTACCAAAATACTATATTTCAACCACCTCACTAAGAAACCATTGGGTCTACAACTTAATGAATTTTTGTACAAAGCAGACTTATGACACTTATTAATTAGAAACAGCAACAATTTTATTTTGTTTTTAATTTAGATGTTTTTTATTGGTAACGGAAGGACAAAAAACATGGTAACGGAAGGACATCAATGTGGTAACGGAAGGACATATTTGTATTAGCTGATTTTGACTGAACTTTCCACAATTAAACAAACTAATTTTCAGTTATTATTGAAATTCAAACACATATAAATATTATATATACTTATTAACTGTATTTTCTATCTTAATACCCTCCCCCGCTAATTTAATAAGTATGTCACAAATACATTGAGTTTCAATTAAAACTGGTACTACTTTTCTATTTATTCACTATATGGGTTCTTTCTACAATAAAGCCATAAAATGGGAAAAAGAAGAAAGTTTAAAAGCGATTTCTTACGATGACATTAAGTGTTGTATACAGAATTTCAGCAAGAAAATATTGATATTAATGTATCACTATAAAAAGTTCGCAAGCTTAGACCCCAGTTTGTTTTGTTACAAATATACCTTCTACTTAAAGTTTGTCTAAATTGTTTTGTTATCAAATATATAAATACTAATGAACAAAATTTAGCACATTTAAAATGACAGTAATGGAATGAAGACAGAAAGCCATAAAAAAAAAGATGCAAGAGTTCATTTAAAAAGTGCCTTTATGCTCTTGAAAACAAATCTGCACATTTTTAAAGCATATTTTTATTAAAAGACATGGGAATCTTGTCTTTTAATAAAATAATTCAAAGAAGAGGTGAAAATTGTAGTTGTACAAGTTGATTTAACATTCAAAAACCAACTTAACATTTATGTTTGATCAGTATAACATCATGGCTACATTGAAGCATTTTTGCCATTAATCAAGGCAAAGGTACTGTAAATGTCCAAAGTGGTTAATGGGAAATTTACCACTATTGCCCCATCAGATAAAATAATTGATTTCTCCATCAGATAAAGTAATTCTCTCAAGAAAGATGGAACAATATCCTCCTCTTCCTGACACACGCAATACTTATTATTTAAAACCAATTTCAAAATATATTATTGAGTATTGTGAGTACTCTAGTTCTATAGAAAGAAAGGTATTCAAAGAAAACATACAATCAAATATAAAATATGCAGACAAGGCATATGGGTCAAGCAATGCATTAGCTGTTAGTGACTTTTAGTTAGTCCAATGGCAAGGACTAAAAAGTATTATGTTAGGCAAGTGCTTCATTCAATGATGTCGTTGTAGAAGTATTATGTTTAAGAAAATAAAATAATGAATGACTAAATTTATATTTCCTGAGAAAGAAGGTAACTGCTGGAATTGACTCAAATAAAATAACCAAAAATTGGATAAGCCAAAAATTTTAACAAATGGCTCTGGAAAAAGAATTTGTTGCCGAATTAGATTTAAAAACAGCTGAATAAGCAGAATTTAACACCTATTATTCTTTTTCAAAATATTAATGAGTAAATTGTTGTAAAACAATCCAATTTTACACACTTGGAATTTTTGTCCTTCCGTTACCGTCCTTCCGTTACCTTAAAAAAACCTCATATTTTTGGGCATAATATAATAATTTCTAAAAACTGTACTGCAATTTATAATAATTGAACTCTCCTTTAAGTGCTCTAATTTTTCTAGATTTTTCTTTTTTGCGGTTTAGCTGAACTTTTAATAAAAAGGTGCAAGTGTGGTATACCACTTCCAAAAAACGTCCTTCCGTTACCATTACTAAAACTTAAATTAAAAAAAAAGTTATAAAGTGCTAAATTCTAGATTTTGCATTTTTAATAAAATGCAGTAAAGTGTATAAAAGTCTACCTATCAGTTATTTGAAATAAAATATATTTTTTAAATTATAACCATAAGTTGTTGTACAAACTGGCCTTCCGTTACCGCCGGAATTCACCTGTACTTAAAACTTCCTTATTTTTATTTTCAGAAAATGCATACAAACCCTGAATTAAATATATCAAATTTATAATAAACTTCCAGATTTCTGCTTCAATTTTTATCTTATTCTTTAAACAATTCTTTGTAGCCTACTCCAAAGAGCAATGCTGTTTCGGCTCAAGACAGCGCAAGGGGCATAAGAAGACCCGGCGATGATATTTCCGATGTTGAAGAAGTGCCTATTACTAATGGAAAAAGCAGTAGTGCGGGAATCCCATCTCTACAGAGAAAGCGACAAAATGAAGAGGAGGCGTTAAAAGTGGGCGCCGAAGTAGAGATCATCAAAAACTTCAGCAGAAAAAATGAAAACACAGCTGGTCTGCAAAGTTTCATGTCCAACAAAGTCCAGTCTCTCCTATTCGCTTCCAAATCTCAAGCCAAAGAATCTCCGGCCGAAGACCAGTCTTCGAGTAGTTTCGTAACGAAGGAGAGCCTGAAAGCGGGCGTTTCGCTCTCGGCCTCGAATCTGAGGAAGAATATTGCTTCCTCAATGCAGAAGATCGCTCCAAGCTCTTTGCGACCCACTCGGAGCTCTGGCCCTATCCCTGATGTTGAAGTACTGCCTATTAAAGTCGGAGTTCAGAATAAAGCTAAGAAGATAGCCGACTCTGTTGAAGTTGTGAAAGAGTTGAATGTCGCTGAAAACAATAAGGTTGTGGCTTCAGTTGAAGTACATCCTGTTCATGTAGTTGGTAGCAGAGGAAAGGGGAGTAACAGCAGCTCAACTGGAAAGGGTAATTACACAAAGTATTTTTCTGTTTGTTTTATAAGAATTTCATGGCATTAAAAAGTCACAAAAAGCTGAAGATTAACTAACAAATGTTGCCATTACTATGCAGCTAGATCTGTCTTTTGGCTAAGGGGTGGGTGGTAGTTCAAGTTTGCTCAATAATGATGTTAATGTTATTTCACTTCATACATGGTTCGCACAGTCCTTAAGAACTACTTAATTTCAGTCGGTCCTTAATTAAGGGCCGTTAAAGTCCTTAAGTTTCGACTAAGGTCCTTAAATTTTGTCAAACATGTTTTTTTTTACTAATTTACATGGGTATTTTTCCGTGTCTAACTTGTAATTCTGAGTTTTTTTAATTTTCGAACTCAGAATTCCGGTTGCATTAAAATTATTGAAATGTAGAATTCCGGATTTTACGTTGATCGTGTCCACACTTTTGACCGTTTTACGTAAGTATAAATCGGCAAGGAGAGAAAGCCATGAATGGACGTATTTAGTGTCAGAAAAAAAAGTGAACTTTTGATCTCTTTTGTTCGATTTTTTTAGTCAGTGGTATTTCATTATAATACACTACATTTCGTCATTGGAAAATCCCAGTTCTTTGTTGTTTTGTGAAGATTTGATACTCATTCTAGAAATACGAGTTAATTCAGAAGAATGTAGCATCTTTAAGGTATGGGAATTCTGCGCCAGAGTTTTCCGGAAATAGTATCCTGTGCCAACTAACAAACCCCACTGACATGTGATTAAGTGCCAATTTTGCACCAAAGAAATGTGCGATTCTCCGCTAACGGCGCCAAAAAATGTAAGAGGTCCTTAACAATTATTGAGAGGTCCTTAAAAAGTCCTTAAGAACTACTTAATTTTTACTTTTGAAAATCTGTATGAACCATGTCATATTATTGCCAAAAGAGTTGCAAACTTGAAATGCTATTAACTCAAAACTCTATTTTTAGACTTAACCTCTTCAGCCAACCCTCTTATTTAATGCAAATTTCTTAATTTAATAATAAAAATTTTAATTTAGCTGAGTTATAGATTTAATTTAATATCTCTAAAAAATTTGATACGTTTAAAAACCTAGTACTTCGTAAACATTTTTTATCTCGTCATTTATACACAAATTATTTTATCAGTCAAGTTTTATTACAGAGAAATATTTCAATGAATTTTAAGACATTAATACAAGGATTTCATCTTTTTTTTAATTCACAAATTTATGATTTTTTTAAAAATATAGCCAAAAAATTTTTTACTTTTTTAGATGAAAGTGTTCATTTAATATTTTATTATATGTGTTAAAGTGTTTAAAAAAGTTACGAAAACTATCAAGAAAAGTTTCAGGACTATATTTGAAGTAATTTTTAAGTAATGTGTCCCCAAGTGTGGAAAAAGTACATTTCAAGTAAATTAGCTTCCAAGTTTGTCCGAGCAATGCGATGCACTATGTGGGTTTATCTAAAAAAAATACTTCCAAGTTTTAGGTTACCACAAATAAGGTATCGTATTTTGATAAACACTGAAAATCCCCAAAATTATATTTTTTCCACATTCAAGAGTACTGAGACCCACTTAAGAGTTTTTAAAGCTTATTTCAACAAAACATTTGGGTTTAAATATTAATTTAATATTGCTTTTGTTTTAGGCAATGAAGTGAATGCACAACCTTCAGAAATTTTGCAAGTGTCCCCCCTCAGGAGCGGCCGAGGTCGCAGACCCCAACAGAAGACGAATTCACCGTCTGATGACATAACGCTTCTCAATTCAAGTGCAACCGACGAAGTTATAGTGGAAAAAGAAATTTCGCCTATGAGAGGGCGAGGGCGAAAGCGGCAGCAGGATCCGAGCATAACGCCAGGAGCCACCAAAAATGTTGAAACCCCTGTGAAGGTCGTAGGAAAACTCCCACAAAAGAGGGGACGGGGCAGACCAAAGGTCATTAACAATAAAAAGGCTGTCAGTAACGAAGAACCGAATTCGGCCGTTCGAAGCGAGAAGACCAATCTGAATGAAATCGATCACACGAAAGTGTTTGCGACGAAAAGTGGACGAGGAAGAAAACAGATGAATAGGGAAATTGAAAGTGGTGCAAGTTTCAATAAAGGCAGGAAGAGGCAGCTGGTTCCAGAAGAAATGGGAAATAGTGTTGCCAGTTCTAGTATACAAAAAAGTGCAGCAGTGAATGGTCAGGAAGAAGTTATTTTAGAAAGCGATGGTGTGAATGATTTATTGTCTGAAGATCCAATCATACTAAATCCTTTGCAGGTATGAACTACATAACATAACAAATTGTATATTATATGCTTAGAGGATAAAGGTACTTAATCAAATAAATATAATATATAATAGAGATAAGGATAATTTTAATAAATGTTAAGGTAATGTTATTACATATAATGTATTCGGCAATGCTCTTAAACTAATTTATACTTAGACTAAATACTTGTGTAATTAGTTTTCTATTAAAAAAATTGTAGAGAAGAGATACAACTCAAGTTTTGGGATATCTCTTATCAGTTAAATTTAGAAAAATCTGTTGTATTATTTTATTACTGTGTCCTTTTTCATCAATTAAGATTTTTTGATCACTATTTTAAAAATAATTTTTGGGTTCATATCTGAATTTTCTTACTCACAATTGGTAAAGATGTTGTAAGGCCAAGTTTGCTTTTAAAACAGTATCTGCCAATCACCTTGCATTCTTCAACAAGTATTGTATATTCTATCTAAAAGACTATATTACTTTTTTGCCAAACTGGGTAGATAACAAATATTTGTGAGGCTCTAAGATAAAATACACTAGGTATTTTCTTGCAATTTTTAGACATAGTGTATTTTTAAATATTTAATTCATTTTGTGTGTGTACTTTACTAATTTCAGTAGCAGAAAAATAATGCAAAGACTAATTGGTTGTTGATAATTAAATAAGAAATATAGACAATATAAATAGAATTCAATTGCATTGTTGTACAATTATCTTATGCCTATAATAATAGAAAAAGACATTCTTAGTTACATCATAAATCACAAGAAAAACTAACATAGATTCTATTTTAAATTTTGCAGCCAATTAAAGAAGAGGAAGCCGAAGAAGAAATCGAAGAAAAGAGCGCCTTGCATTCTGCCATTTTTGGTCCTGAGGTATCAAACGAGGCGGCTGCTACCAGCGCTGATTCGCCAGATGCCGACAAAGATCCCGATGCGATCACCTTCAACTGTGCCGTTTGCAACAAGGCATTCACTAGAAAGTACCACCTGGATCGTCACTTGAGGATCTCGAGGTGCTCTGGGCTTCCTCTGCCCTCATTTCCTTGTGAATTATGCAACAGGGTGTACACTAGAAAGGTATTTATATGCATAGACTTTTTTTATAACAAATTATTTTTAACTGAATAAAAAGCACACCAACCGAAACTTTCAAATAAAATCCCAAAAACTTCAAATTACAACCGCCAAAACGCAGGTTATCAATTCGACGGTTCTGTATTTTTTTTTAATGTTTGTTCATGCAAAATTTCTGTTCTAATTCAGATATTTGGAAAATTCTTTTTTTGTTGATGGGGAATGTTTCACTTGCGAACCTTTTTCAAAAAATTCCAGTTATCCGGCATTTAGCTATGTGGAATTCTCAATTAACCGGACCGTTTAAAAAAACATATTTTCCAATTTCGAAATATTTTTGTTTTGGATAAAGAAAAATTCACTTTGGCAAAACGACAAAAAATAATCGGTTAACCGGCTGTTATATATCCAAAAATATTGATAGGGATTGGTGTACAATATACATTGTTGAGACAAAATGTGAGGACAAATTCAAATATATATATTATTTTATTGTGTGTGAGTTACTTTTTAATAAATGGTTCTTTTCATTGAATAACGTATAAAAAAAGCTTGGTTATTAATAGGGATGAACCGGATAGTGGTTTTGCCGGATATCGGATATCCGGCGCACATTACAAACCGGATATCCGAACTGGATTTTGCCGGATATCCGGCAGTTTCTTTTTTATGAAAACATCTTCCCATACACACTAGAAAAAACGGATATCGGTCAAAAATTACAAAATATTTTTTTTTTCTGTAATATTCCCCAATTCCTTACTTTAAGGTGATACCAAGATTGAATAAACATTCAAAAAACTTTTTACTAAAAGGGTTATTCTACGGTGCTGCTAGCAATGGGAGTATGTTTTGTACGCTTTATACTCAATTTCTAAATAATTGTATTTTTATCATATGCCCTTTCATTCCAAACATAAAAACTCAAATTTGCTTAAACTTTTGAGAAATTTATTTTTTTATTCAACTTTATATTAGTTGTGAGATGTGATGACCCTCCACCATAACGATTCGTTAAAAATATAATTTTAAAGTTAAAAATTTGAAAAAAAAAGTGGGTTTTTTAAAGTCTCTATTGGTTAAAGGGAGAATCTGCACACTGTGAATACATTGGTAGAATTTTCAGGAAAATACTTAAAGCAAGAACAAAGAAAATTGATCGCCACAAAAAAAAAATCTTCGATGTTTTATTCATCCGGATATCCGGCATGGAAAATCGGATATCCGGCACTTTACTTCCGGATATTGGATAGTTAAAAAGCAGCCGGATAGTTACCGGATATCCGTTTCATCCCTAGTTATTAATTGAATAAATTTGTATGATCAATAAATTCAAATGATTATTCTTACAGGACAATCTTCGAGAGCATCTCCGTTCTCATACGGGCGAGGTGCACAGGAGAAAGAATCACAAGTGCCAGTACTGTGACAAGGCATTCCACGGCCAGTCCCTGCTTGCCATCCACGTGAGGAAACATACAGGCGAGAAGCCCTTCTCCTGTGACTTCTGCCCAAAGAAATTCCCATCCACTGGGGCGCTGTCCAAGCACCGGATGACCCACACTGGAGAAAAGCCCTACACCTGCAACGAGTGTGGTCGGAGGTAGGTCTTTCAAAACTCATTTAAATTGTATTGTTATACGTAGACCCTTCTTATAATGACCACAACTGAAAGTCCTAATCGGTGTGGTTTCTCACTCGCCTAGAAAGGGAAATTAAAAATGGGCATGAAAATTTACAATTTTTCCTTGAAAGACAGGAAAATTATGAATTTGCCCTAAACAGTAAATCTTCCTTAATATTGTTTTAAATGTGTCTTTTAATTTTACTTAAATTTAACGGAAAATGTAATTTTTTTATTTTATACAATCCGGAAGCTATGTCAAATTGATGTGATCTAATTTAATGAAGCTTTGAACAAGATAGCTGGTCATTAGGTTTCGAAGGTCTAATTCTATATTGATTATCATTGAAATTTAACAATGTCCATTTGTTATGAATTGAAATCAATTATTTTATTTTTTTCATGTTGTAGATTTATTTTTTAATTGTAAAATCAGTTTTTGAATGTTAACTTTAATAATAATTTTTTTTTTAAAGAACTATAATAAAGGTTTATGGTACTTGCATAATTTTTCATGAAAGTCTATATTAAGGTCCTTTAACTTTATTCGGTTGTTTAATTAATTTAAATATATATTTTTTAATTTGAAATTTCATACAAAATAAACAAGTTCAAAAATTTACTATTTTTTTAGCCACTTTTAGGTTAATATAAATTTGGATTGAGGAATAGAATGTAACGCTATGAAAATTGATCAAATCTCAATTCATAAACTATAAAGATTTTCCTAAATTATAATGAACACTAATTAAAACACCTTAATTTAATTTTTGCAGATTCACCTTAAAAGGCACCCTAAGCCGCCACCTGCGAACCCACACAGGAATCAGACCTCACACCTGCACTTTCTGCGGCAAGAAGTTCATCCAGATCGGCGGCCTGAACGCCCACATGTTCTACCACACTGGAGAAAACGGTTTCAAATGCGAAGACTGCGGAAAGGTGTTCAACCGAAAAGCCCGCCTCCAAATGCACCAGCTGTACGTGCATATAAAACTAAAGCCCTTTGTCTGCGAACACTGCAGCAAGCCCTTCACTCGTAAAGAAGACCTGATGCGACACGCCGTCCTTCACACTGGTGAGAAACCCTTCAAATGCCCAACCTGCGATCGCAGATTCTCCGTCAAACCGTCTCTCAAGCTCCACCTGTTGACGCACACCAAGGAAGAACCGAGGTCTTGCCACGAGTGCGGACGGGCTTTCATTCGCAAGGACTGCCTTTTGCGCCACATGCGTAAGCGGCATAGGGATGTTTTCGATAAGTTGTTCTTTGACGAAAAGGACGAGAAGGATTCGAGTATCGTCAATACGAGGGTACTCAGCGAAAAGGATCTTACTGAGAATATCAGGGAGCTGCTTTATTTGTTGATCGATGAGCCGACCCTCGTTGGGTTTGGGTGGCCGGACAAACCCGTCGACGAAGTCTTGGAGCTCGTTATTCAGCGTTGTGGTCACACGCCTGTTAGCAAGGACTTGTATACATACATGGACAGGTTAAGGGAGAACGCGAAGTTGCTGTTTACTGTTGTTATCGATGATAACGCTGTTAAGACTTTGCTGAATAATCAAACCGTGGATGAGGTTATCCTGCATGTCCTCAGGCTAGCCAAAACGTGAGGTGCCTTATCGTAGATTTACAGGATTTCTATCTGTTTGGGATGCAGATTGACGTGGAGTTTGCATTTGCGACAAGATGGTATTTTTATGGAAGTTTTAATGTAATTGAATGTCCCTGCAAAAACAATTCCTCGCATTTAGAAAGACTTGTGTGTTTCTCGGAGTACAACAATTATCTTGACTCGTTTTGATCCATTTCATTTTCTTGGTGATCATATTTTCATCCAAAGCTTTCTTGGGATATTTTTAGAAATCAATACATAAATATGTTTTTACCTGTTTAATTATCATAAGTGATAATTTTTTCCGATTTTGTTTAAGTTTTCGTATTAACTAAATGTTATATGAAAATATGACTATATTTTCATATAACATATATAGTTAATATGTACTATATAATATTCATTATGTAGTTAATATTTACCATATTAACCAATTAATGTACAGTTGATACTGTAAGTACTAACTGATGTTAAATTCATATGTTAAAATGTTCTTCATTTATGTTTATTAATCTAGTTTCGTTACTTATGCTTTTGATATGTTGAACCTTAAAATCATAGTATAAACAAATTCCTACAATTTTTTGCTGTATTGATAATTACACAACATGATTTCAAATTATATATTTTTAGACTTGAGCGTTATTTTATATTGCAAAATGTTTGGATTGGCATTTTAAAGTGTATATATAAATTGATAAATGTTTAAACTAATTACGGAAACTTAGCAGCTATAAATTGATATATGTATTCTTAATACATAATACCCAAATATTTTATCAATTTGATATCTACTTTACAATGACAATTTTATAATGATACATATGTTATTTTTCCTCACTTTACACATTTTTCTCAGTAATATTTTTGTATGACAATTTTAGGGTTAAAGTTTATGGAAAAAATTAATTTGGTTATGTTTCTTTACATATCAAAATATTGATTTTCTATCTGCCAATTCATTAGTTTTTATTAAATACACTAATTTAAACGTATTATTTACTGAAACAGCTTAAGTATTTCCACAAACTATGATACTTTTTAATTGATCCTGTGCAGTTATTAAAAAATAAAATTGAAATAAATTTTTTTAGCAAATATTTGCAGTTTTCTTCGACACATTGTTATAAATTAACACATTTTATACAAAGGTTGCAAGAATTGAAATACTAGTTTTAATGTAAAATTCTTATCATAATCATTGAATGATTTTACATGGAAAAAAGAAGTGCCTTATTCATTTTATACGTGTTAACATTGAATGGGAAATTCTACTATCCCAACAGGACAATCTTAATATGGTTTCCACAAAACAGACTTTTTAATATATCCCAGTTTTTTTTTCACTCTTTAGATTATAATTGTTTTTTAATATTTATGCACAATTATATGTGTGCATAATAAATTATTATTAGTTAGTAATTGGTTGGCAATATCCACAGTATATACAAGTAATAGTTTTTAAAAATGTCTTTGAACTGAATGTGTATACATATTTTTCATGTATGTATATTATATACATATATTGGAATATACCAATTTCATCCAAAGAAGTTTTCCTATTTTCATAGAAAGCCTATTTAAGGTTTTCCGATCCATTTCAAAGGATTAGTGTTTGTTTAAAATTACAATTTGGTTAATATGATTAAAATTATATTCTGCTTATTTCAATGAAACTTTTAAATAACTTCAAGTTTTCTCTTTTGAAGCCAAGAAGTGTTTTTGTATTTAACTATAAATAATTTGTGGACTTATTAAAACAAATGTGCCTTAAGAATGTTGCATTTTTATATGAAAATACATAGCCTTAGTATACAAATGTTGAATTGTTCTTTATTAAAATGCCCTCTAAATAGCAACATGGCTTTTTCCATTTACAGAACGAGCTATGCCATTATAAGATGTCTAATCTGTTAATTCTTTAAACTGTTTAATTTTCATTCATATGAATTTTTCTTATACAAATCCATAATTAGACACTAAGAGGTTTTAATATATATATTGATAAAAATGTGTTATTACAAATTTCAATGAAACAAATGTATATCCAACTTTTCATATCTTTTGTAAATCAACTAATAAAAAATTTAAAGGAGTAAAAATATTTTTAAAAAATTTATACTTTAATTACGCTTTTACTGCCGGCCCCACGCACGCACCGACCCTTGATACGTTTTTCAAAACAACTCGCAAAAGTCAACTTGCGTCTTTTAGGCACCAGCAGTGAACGTGTTAACAATATTGTATACATCATGGTGCCTTATTATTATGCAATGTTCGATATAGTATGGATATTATATATACACAAATATATCGCATGCTTTTGATAAGAAAGAAATTTCAAATATTTTTGTAAAAATCTATATGATCTTGATATGCTGTAAAGAGATCTATGATATGTCACATTGTAAAACAAAATTATCATCGAAACCTGGCCTTAAAATTACATGCTTTGTTAAGGCAAGGTTTTGGTAATAATGTTCACAGTGCCTTATTATACAAATGTATGTTTATGAAATTTGCAAAATGCAGCATGTGCTTGAAGTATTTTAAAAAATCAAAATAATCTTTATACTTATCAAGCCAAATATTTTTGAGTTTTAGATATCTTGTGAAAATGTGTGTTACTTAATACCACTGCATTCTGTTTCAGATTATTCTTATTCATTGTGTGCTTTTCATCTGATAACGCGTGTGCTTGTAAACTTAAAAGTTTTAATGATACGGAATAAAAAATTTCTACTCGTTATTTGTCTGGATTTTATTTAAATTGCTGTTTCAAAATAATTGCATGTATGCTTAATATCATTTTAACAAAGGCACTTAGTAAGTTACTTTACACATTCTAATGCCCATTCTGCATGGTTGCTCCAATCACAGAGCTATGTACAAAAGCTCAACTCCGAAATTTGCATGTGTGCCTTTGCAAATGGCTCTGTGATTGGAGCATACAAACCAGGTGGTTTGTATTCACCAATCGCAGAGCTATCTGCGAAAGTCGCACGCGTTTATCTTGTTGCATGTAAAATTGGGCCAAAGGACTATTACTATAGCCATCAAATAAAATACTTACGGTTTTTATTGTGTAACAGTTTTACAGTGTACAGATACTTTTTTATTTAAAAAACAACAACTTGGTACTCGGTTTTTAACCAAGAAAATGTCTTTAAATTGTCACTAATGGTACTCGCAAAGCATTTTCACCAATCGTAGTAATCAGAATAATAGTATTAAGAAGAAAGTTAATTATATATTACAGTTAGCAATGGTTATTATATAATTTATTTTAATTATCAGATGTATGAATTAAAAAGTTTTTAAATAATAAAGATTCTTAAAAGCAGAAATAATATTTTTTCCAGCTTCTAAAAGATTTGCATAACCAAGCTTAAATTATCTATTAGTAATAAATCTCAAATATATTTCTTGGGTATAATATTAAAATGTTTGCATCTTGTTGGCGACGTTCATAGGTAATAAAAATTTTATATAATAAAACCCCTATTTGAAATGAATAAGGATATGTATTTTCAAAGCGACCTTATATGTATCTACTCTTACATATTCAAGTTAACAATTTTCTTAAAATATAACAGTTTTTTCTTTAATTAGTCGATATTTCTAAAAAGACTATACAATGGGTAGAATGTACTTGTAATTCTTATTAATGGATTTTTACTATTGCAAGTTATATTCGAAAGTAGGAAAATGCAATTAAATTTAAAGTCAAATAGCTCTATTCCAGAAATAGATATTTTTAATCCTCAATTCCATTCATTCTGCTTGATATACATTCTCGTATTTTTTTTAAACAGCTAATCCTATAAATAGCGTATTAATTTTTCTTTTGTTATACTATAACTTATTCACATAGAATATTCATTACTTTTCAAATAAGTTAAATTCCATAATTTACATATATTAAGTATTTTATACTATTTCGTTATCTCTCCTAACTTGTTTACATTTTAAAGGTATAGACCCCTTAGTGATTAAAGGAATTTTATTACAAAGTAAAGTATTTTGTGTCATTGAATTTTCACTTCCAGATAATTTTTCTTAATCATGCTGATTATCTTTTTAATATTTGTTTACTTATTTCAACAATAGATGGCGACACCAACTATAACTTTGTCAATAGAAAAAGGAAAACAGAGTAATGTTTGTTTACTTGTGATAGATAACGCGTGATGTTTGCTTGTAGAGAATTAATGACATTTCCTACAAATTTTACAGGTATTCTTTGTCCTTGAAATTAAAATGTTTTTAATTATTGTAAAGTAGAAAACATTATTACTAGGAAGGAAAAGCAAATCTTTCCTGACTTCATCTTTAATTCAAAAGTAAATGTTTGTTTTGTTATCTTTATACTTTTTCATCGAAATTCGAACAGCATGTAAACACTTGTTTTTCGTAAATGGATTTAATATATATATTTTTCAATCATATAATTTGAAAGAATTATTTTTATGCTAAAATTAAAAATACTTTTAATCCTGGAGTATGAAGAAGAAGTTACCTATATTTTGGTATTTTCTAAAAGTTATGTTTTGTGTTACCTATAAATTTAATAAATATTAACCTTCATAAATCTAACAATCTGTATGCCAATGTGGCTTTGTTCTAAATTAGAATTTTTTACAGCTTGGCACTTTTTTTTTATTTGACATGCCAAGTTGATTCTAATAGAATTAGTAACATTAAAATTAATAAATATTGATTTTCATACTTAAGCTCTTTAAGTAGTTGTAATTAGAAAAAGAAAAAAAACACTTAACCTGTTTGACAAAGATAAATGTTTGTCTTTTTATTGTTAAGGTAAGTGTTAGTCTTCTGTACATATTGTAAAATATTAAAAAATTATAATTCAATTCAACTGAATGTTCATATAAAATTTGGTTAATTCCTAGTGTACGGTGCCCCCGCCAAATGTTGCTTTGGCGACAATTGGTGAGCGATAAATTTTATATTTTGGCAATCCTATTTCATGATGTCCCTTGCAATATCATGATGTACGGCAACCCTACTTTTTTTTCGCATCGTTTGACGTTGTTTTGCCAAGCCTTGGCGACAATGGAGTGCCGTACACTAGGAATTTACCTACAATTTTCCTAATTTTTTTTCAGTATTATTTACAGACCTACCAACTCTCCCACATTATGCAGAAGGAATAGTTTGTAATTACTAATTCCTGGTTATTTGACTAAAATTTAACTTATTTTTCTTTATTTTTTTTATAGATTATTAAATTCATCATGGGCCATTTCATTCGTTGCCGTAACTTCTTGAAGAATCTGCATATACCGAACCGACTGGCACCACCCTGTGCCAGTCGGTTATCTTCAAGCAACGCAGCTCCCAGCGCTGTTCCATACAAAACTCTTAAAAAAGATGACATGATATCTCCGATTTCTGTGCCAACTTCAGCCGATGTTGTCATAATAGGTAATTTACAACTTTATTAAAGCATTTTATGCTATTTCAATCTTTATTTTTCTGTATATTAAGAAGTTATATTTATAATTCAATATTATGTAGGTATTATTTTTATCATGTTTAAGGAATATATTTTAATATTTTTTTTATCGAGTAAATGGCTTGCAATTTCTAGTCCGAAGAGCATCAAACTTGTAACCAAAGGGTTGGGAGTTAAATTTTAATTTTTTAATTAGAGGCTATCTTGTAATCCGAGAACGGATCAATTGAGATGTTGACCATATATTGTATTACGCACCTGTAGGGGAAGAAATTTTCTATCTTGCATGATATATGATGATTGTAGGTCTTGGTTAATTGCTAGTTTATGGTACCCCCATTATTTGGTGACAGTGTATGTACAGAACACGTAAATCGACTGCTTGAAGGGGGTATCAGCTGCTATTCTGATTTGTCAGAGGCCGGAGACAACAATTGCCCGGGGCCATAAATCGGGTTTCCACACACCTGTAACACAGGGAAAATCTGAAATTGTCAGGGAATTTCTCATCTTTTCTAGAAAAGTCAGGGAATTTTTCAAACAATTTTAGATGAAGTTACCTTACCAAATTCATTTCCTCACCATCGATGAAATTTTATTTTTGTTACAAAAATATAAATTTGTAAAAAATAATGATTTTTCGGGTTTTTTAATACTTTGACAGGTTATTATTTGCAAACACTTCATTTTTATGGTTCTTAACATTTATCTTTAAAAAAATCCGTAATTTTTGTATTTTTTTTTCTCCTGGAATTTTTTTAAAACCTTCCGGAAAAGTCAGGGAGTTTAAATCTTAATTTTGAGTGGTAACTCCGATTAGGAGTCAGTGATATTAACACATGGTACATGTTTGCGCTTAAACTGTTGGCTGTCGTAATATTTACGGTGGGAACCATACTTGGGGTACCATAAACTAGGAATTTAACATAAATCCATACAAGACAGAAAATCTCTTCCCATACAGATGTGTTATGCAATATATAGATGACCCCTTGTTTGATGTTGTACAGTTTACCTTGACCTAGTTTGCATACATCCAAGGGTGTCCTGGCTGATTATGTTAAATCTGTTGTGATCCAAAGTTTGTTGGTGTAGAAGGATGCCAGTTCAAGTGTAGTTCTCTTCATATGACCATATTTAAAAATTACGGGACAGTGATCCAGGGTCTTTACTGAAAGTTCCTGAACTGTCGCCAATTGCTCATGGTATACGTCTAGTGTGATGTTCTGCAGCGTACTGGAGATCATTAACCTTTCTTTTGGTTCCAAGAAATCGAGAAAGGCATGCAACACTTCAACCAGTGTTTAGATCTCAAACCAATCAGAGATTGACAACGAAAGTAAATGTAAATTCATAACTTCCATAATTGCATCATTAAATCTAGTTGTTTCCTAAATACTATGGCTATCATCAATTTATCCAACAACACTAAACCCAACCTTCTGATATGGAGTCAACCATCGCGTGGCCTCACCTAACAAACTATGCCGCCGCAGTTCATTTGGCCAACCTTTATCAAGTGAAACTTTTCCCTTTATAAGTTTTATGTAAAGTTTATTCTTTCTTTTTTTATCAATATATATTGAAATGTTTTTTATTATTATATTGACAGGTGGTGGTATTATTGGGTGCAGTACTTTGTATCACTTGACTAAATTGGGCTGTACGAATGTGGTACTATTAGAAAAGGATCAGTTGACAGCTGGGACAACATGGCATACTGCAGGTATGATTTCCCAATTTTTAATGAAAGCGTTAAGGTGTTGATTTTAAATATGTAATTTATTATTTAAATTAAATATTACCAGTAATTTCATATGCCCTGAAAAACTGCCAATTTCATTAGCTGCTTTCACATATATGTAAAAAGATTATTTAAATAATCGTGTGTGCATATAGAGTGGGGAATTGAGTGCCAATTAAATGTAATAACTAACCAAAAATTTTGCAAAAGCTAGACCATCCCAAAAGTGATAGAAACAAAAACATTCTTCAAATTTTATATAAATGGTGAGCCTTCTATCTGGGGGTTCGAGTGGCCCAAGGGTACCATCGTTGACTAGTAATCGGAGGATTGTGAATTTCAATATGACTGTGAGATACTTTACAAAAGAGTACAAATGTATTGATCTTGCAATCAGAAGGGTTGCAAGATTTGCTATGAAATAAAAAAAAAGTTATATGAACTATTCCACTGATATATATACAGGACTGGTGCATGTTAAGTCTGATCGGGGTTCAATGTCCTAACGTCTATTGAGGTTGTGCCAGGTGCCAAATCTGATGTTGTCCCCATCACCTGACCATAATTAAAATATACGAAACATTGTTCCAGGTTCTTTCCTTCAAGATAGATCCCGAACTGTTGTCACTAGCCCGTTGTACAGCTCTAGTGACTAATCTATCTATATCCCTAAAACATTATCATTCTTCATGAATATTATTAACTTCCATCTATTTTGGAAATCCTAAATACTGTTCTTTCAAGTACCATGTCATTTTACATGTTGAAGTAGGCATTTAAAAATGAACTTTGCTAAGATGCCTTTGCACACTTGTTTTTCCCAGAATGTTGCTTCAAAGGCTTTAATAATCTTGCATAACCTTTCCTTGATAATTATTTTAATATACAAGTTTTAAATGTTTTATTTTTGCCTTTCATTCACATATTAAATTTTCTATTAACTACCTATTTTTGCAATCAGGTCTTGTATGGAGACTCAGGCCGAATGATACTGATATTCAAATATTGAACCACACTCGACATTTACTGAGTGAGGTTCTTGAAAAAGAAACTGGAGTCCATCCTGGTTGGATCAATAACGGAGGGTTATTCATTGCGAATTCTAAAGAAAGATTGAATGAATATAAAAGATTAATGACAGTATGAATCTGCATTTAATCTTGTTTTAACTTATATTAATGTTTTTCCATTTTTATCAATATTTCTTAATCCTTAATATTGTATTTATCTCAAGAAGCTTTCTGAGATAACTTTTAAAAAATTCAACCAAGTAAAATAATAATAATCAGCATAAAACCAAATACAAAGTTGTGTAATTGGATGTTTATTGTAGCTGTTATAAAGTAATTTAAAACAAAAAAACTGCAGTTATTTATTTAATTTTAATTTCCCTGCTTAAAATCTTTTTAAAATGTGCATTTTTCCTTCAGTAATTCCAATGCTTCAAAATGAAAGGTTTTATTAAGGAATTTGGGTCACAAACTTTAAATAAATGTTGTTATTTTTTTCCTAAATTGAAGCTTCATTTTTGCAACTTTGGCGAAGGTTTTATGCAGCTTTACTTTTTTTGTTCGGAAGTGCCCAAAAAAATGTATTTTGAGATGAAGGGAGCTTTAACATACAAAAAAAATATTTTTAGAAAAAATTATAAGTAAACTCTAATTATAACCTATGATTTAAATTTATTTCTTTAAAAAATCCATCTATTATGCTGTTTTTAACTCAGCACTTTAACCATTCTGGAAATAATAAATTGGATATTGCTTTCAGAACCCTTTATTTTTATGCATAATTTTACATTAAGCTATAATTTGGCATCTCTACCATCTTGTACAAATCATGAATGTACAGATTTTAATAACTTTGTATGGTTTTGATGTTAGCTAAAAAAATTGTATGAATGTCATAATTTTTAATTCTATGTCACAAGAATTGATATTGCCATTAAAATTTTTTTTTAAAACAAAACTTTTAAATATATTGTTAAGTGTTATTATTTCGTGATTTTTTTTTATTGCTGTATAAGTTTAGATCTCTTAGAACTTTGTATTTTTTTTTAAATCTACATCTATGAATTCATTACTCAATACAATATTTTTCTGCATTTAGATTGGCAAAGCTTTTGGGATTGAGTCCCATCTGCTATCACCTGAAGAAACAAAAAAGTTGTATCCATTGATGAATGTGACTGATCTATATGGAACTTTGTACAGCCCAGGAGATGGAACGGTTGATCCTGCCGGATTCTGTACATCATTAGTTAGGGGCGCCATGAAAGCTGGGGCAAAGGTATATAAATAAAATATAACTTGCAGTGCTAATAAATTGGAATTATAAAAATCATAAATTCAGTTATGTTAATATGCTTATATCACGTATTATATTGAGTGACAAAAAATAAGCAAACTATTGGGTTGGAGGGAAAGTTCTGTCGTATTTTAAATAGGCAGGTGATTTTTCTTGTAAATAAAAAGAACATCTGGCTAGTGAGTCAATAGGATTTTGTTTTTTTAGCTTTTGTATAATATAAAAGGTGCCCTTTTTTACCGTTCATCTTTTACTTGTGATATTTAAAGTGAAAAACATGTCAGTAGATAAAGTGCATTTTCGACACTGCATTTCATATGAATTCCAAAAAGGAAGCAATGCATCGGTTGCATGTAAAAATTTATGTGCGGTATTTGGAAAAGATATTGTAAATATTCGTACTTGTCAAAGATGGTTTAGCAAATTTCGTTCCAAGGATCTGAGCCTCAAAGAAAGTGATCGATCTGGACGACCATCCAAGATCGATAATGATGTTTTGCGATCCATTTTGGAAAATAATCCACATTTAACAAGTCGAGAAATTGCAGAAGAGTTTGGCATTCATCATACAACTGTTAGAGATCACATTAAATCTGTTGGGTTTGTGTTAAAGCAAAGTGTTTGGGTTCCCCATGAATTAACGGAAAAGAATTTGTCTGATCGTGTAAAGAATGTGTTCATCACATCTGATTAGACACAATGTGGAGCCGTTTTTGGACAGGCTGGTTACTGGAGATGAAAAGTGGATTCTTTACGAGAATATTAAGAGAAAAAAATCTTACTGCAAAATTATCTAACGGAAAAAAAAATTAACATCTTTTGAAAGTGTTTCTAAGGCAGTTGCTGACTATTTTAACTCCAAGGATGAGAACTACTACAAAACAGGAATCCACAGGTTACCTGAAAGATGGCAACAGGTTGTAACAAATAACGGAGCATATATAATTGATTAATATTAAACACATATTTTTATAAATATATTCTTTAAAATACGACAGAACTTTCCCTCCAACCCAATAATTTAATTTTGAATAACTACGCTTTTTTTGTGAAATGTTATTTTCTAATACTCTAAACATATGTTCAGTGGAATATGTTAGAAGCATTTTTGGTTTGGAAATGGACAACTTTAAAAAATTAATAAATTTTTAAATAAAGTTTCTAAATATTCTGATTTTAATAGTTGTTTGTAGTGAACTTATTTCAAAGTTACAAAATTTCTAAATATTTAGTAATTGAACGTTTATATCAATTTTTAATGATTTTTTTTACACTAGCCTTTTCCTTTAACAAATTGTAGAACCGCCGCTTTGAAGAAGCACATAATTAGCAAGCCACTGTTGCTCCTAACAAGAACGAACTCAAACCAACATTCATGCTTTATATAGGGTTACAACCCAAACTCATGGCATGAGGACTAGGTGGACTATACAATGTTTTAGGCACTAAAACTTCTTAAGTATTTGTAGAACGTGTATATTCACACTGAATATGTGTGTGCACTTTTCTCTATGTAAATATAAGTATTTAATTTAAGTAGGAAGAAATAATCTTAAAGACTGATAACTAATTCTGCATAATCCTAAGTATGCCGTTAACTATTCAACTGTTGCATAAACAACTATAATTTAAAATTAGGAAAGAATTAAAATTGGTTTATTTGCACATTGATTACTATCTACAAGGTCTCCATGGCCGAGTGATAAAGGCGTCATAAAGAAATCAGAGGATTCCTAGTTCGATCCTCTGCGACAGACTTGACAAATAAAAATAAAAAAGTAGTGATCTTGTGATTGGAGGGTTGCCAGCTTCGCGACAAAATACTAGAAAAGGCGACCAGAACATCCACAAAAATTATCGGCGTATATACATGACATCTGATCGGGGGACAAAATTCTGACGGCTGTTGAAAGCATTGGATAACAAGTTCAAGTGTTTCCTCGTCATCTGATCATGGTTCAAAAATACGAGATATTGTTTCCGGGTCTTTCCTTCAAGATAGGCCCTGAACCCTTTCGTCGGCAATAGCCCACTGTTCAACTCTAGTGCAACGTTAATTAACCAAAAATTACTATCTACAAGATTATATTGATGATTTCATTTTCATGTTTTTTTTCTTTATGCATTCAGTTGTTTTAGACATTAACCGCATGTTTTGTTCCAAATTCATCCTTCAAGGTTATTGAAAAGTGTGCGGTGACCGGGATTGATGTCTCTAAAAATGACTTTGGCACAAATAAAATATGTGGGGTGCATACTGCAGCTGGAACAATCAAAACTGACTGTATTATTAATTGTACTGGTATGTTTCTCAGATTAATTCATAATGATATATTTAAATGACTTTTTACATTATTTTTTAAAAAGTACTACATTTTGTTATATTAGGTACTATTTTATTATTTGCATATTAAATAAATTTCAGATGGAAAATTTGAAGTATGTTTCAGATAATTGTCAGACTACTTTAAAAGCAGTTGATTGATTTTTTTGTATATACAAATTTTACTAACTATGAGTTATATAGTAATAATAACTTTTTACTATATAACTCAAAAACAATATTTATAAAAAAATTATTATACATATTATCATAAATATTTGTAAAAATTGCATTCCAACAAAAAAAAAATTGTGATAGGTGAAATTATATTATATTTATGTACAGTTAAAGAACAGTTTAGGTCTCCAAACTAAAAGGCCCAGGCCTAATACAACTCAGATTTTTAAACATTTAGTAATGTGATTAGTCATTTACTCATATTGTAATTTCATAAAATAGAGGAGGTACAAATATCTTTATGTTAATATGCTCTATATTAATTGAAACAATGACCTTTTGTAATAATCAATATATGGAAATCGTTGAACAAAATTCATGATTTAAATACAATAACCATTATCAAATTTTATATTTAGGAGTTTGGGCTCCTTATATTTGGACAATTCCTTTTAATTCTCAAAGCTTTGAAATAATTTTAAAAAATACAATGTATAAATATATTAGTACAATAACAATTATCAATGTCCAAAGGTATTTTTGTAATATGATCAACATAATTTTTATAATAAATAGTTTCATTATTTATTTTACTATAAGTTATCAAATCTTTTAGGAGTTTGGGCTCCATATATTGGTCAAATGGCTGGTGTTAAAGTCCCATTAATCGCCATGAAGCATTCCTATATAGTCACTGATAAAATTGATGGGATTCAAAACATGCCAAACGCACGAGATCACGATCTTTCCGTTTATTTGCGCCTTCAAGGTGATGCTCTTTCTGTTGGTGGATACGAATCCAACCCCATATTTTGGGAAAAGGTAACTATTGGTTTATTTTAAAATTGAATGCTTTCCACAGAAGGAAATTAATGTTCTGTTATGCATTTAAATCTGAATATTTCTGTTTCAGACTGAACTGAAGAAAATTCGTTTGTGTTGTCCTTCGACAATTTATGTTGATTGAGTTGCAATACATTTATAATTGTCTTCTGTATTTGTGGGTATTATTCAAGGTACATATAATATTTAAAAAAAATTAATGGAATCATTTGAATATTAGGTTAACTATTATGATAGTGTTACTGGAATATATCTTTTGCATCACTTTGAATTTGCAAACTGTACTTGAAGACTTTTACTATTTGTTTTAGGTTGAGAAAAATTTTGCCTTTGGACTTTTTGAGTTGGATTGGGATGTTTTTGGTTTGCATTTAGAAAAATCAATGCATAGGCTTCCAGCTCTGGAGAACACTGGTGTAAAGTCTACTGTGTGTGGACCTGGTATGTTAAATTTTCAATAACAATTTATACAATTATAGAGTGATCTTTCTTACTCATTTTATTCTTAAAAAGTTATGCAACTTTTCCTAGTTGTGTTAAACTAGTTGTATTATGATAATTTCTCAAACTATATTTTTTATTTCTTAGTTTTTTAATCACAATTCAATTTGATTCATTGCACATTTTTGTCCACAGCTTAAGTTTAGGATTCTAGATCATTCATTTTTGTATGTAGTATATAAAAAAGTATCAAAATTTTTTTTAAAATTTTCATTCAAATTAACCCTGTTTTATTAAAATTATATGACACATTCTTTGAACTGAGTTAAATTAAGACATTTTTTTTAAAAGAAACACATTTTTTCATAAACAAAATTGTTGTAACCTATCTTTTATTTAACACTTTTATCGATTCTTAAGTTTGCAATTATAAAAAAAAAATCCCTCAAGAAAGTATTCTTAAGAAGTAGTGTCATGGGTTTCTCAGTATCTTTTTCTGTATCATGTTTAATATGCCCTTTTGCTTGGCGTGTCCTCCTTTTTGTGTTACATAAACAATAAGAATAAAGTTAGCTAATAGAATGTTGGGGTACATCAAGAAAAGTGTTTCATCAAAATCTAAGGATATAATCTTGACATTGTATAGAGGTTAGGTAAGGCCTCATCTTGAGTATGCTGTATAGTTCTGTTCACCACATCTTAAAAACAACATTGATATGTTAGAGAAAATTCAGCACATTTCTACTAAAATGGTCCAAGGGTTTTCAGGCAAGAGTTATGAAGATAGATTTAAAAAATTGAATATGTATACCCTGGAAGAGAGAAGGATTAGGGGAGATTTGATTCAACTATTCAAATTTATTAAACAAGGGTATGTGGAGGGTTTAGATTTTAATATGAGTGATAGACCAAGAGGCCATGGGTTTAAATTAAACAAATCCTATTTTAATCGAAGAAAACACTATTTCTATACTAGGATAATAGGCAAATGGAACAACTAGCCAGTGAATATTGTTACTTATACAGGAGAAAAGGATTTTAAGAAGAAGTTCATGGATATTCATTGGGGGATAATTAGGAGATAGTAGCTGGATTAAGCCTGTTGTTGGTTGTCAATATTTGTATACTAAATGTCCCCTCAATGTCTTAACATTTCTAATAATAATATTTTTTGTATTCCAGAGTCCTTTACAGCTGACCACAAGCCCCTGTTGGGTGAAGACCCAGCTGTGCGGGGATTCTTTCATGGCTGTGGTTTTAATAGTTTGGGTATGAATGCTGGCGGTGGTTGTGGTCGAGAACTGGCACGATGGGTTGTGCGTGGGAGGCCCGAATTGGATATGTATGGATATGATATTAGGTAATTACTGGGAATCTACATGAGTTTCAGGTTAATTTTTAAGAGCAGAACTTTGTGTTGTTGTTTTATAAGCAAATACAAAAAATAAGTAAATCTGATTTTTTTAAATGCAACTATCAGCGTTTTGGATTTCTGTTCCGAATCTAAAATTATATTACAGGATAAATGCTACGATTACAATAATAATTTACTTTGTAATTTCCAAAGACTGTTATATTCTGATATTTAGAGCAAAATAACCTAATTTTAAAACAATGAAAATTTATTTTGTTAAATTATTACATACATTTTTCAGTAGTCACAATAACCTCTCGCCATTTCAATGACCATTTAAAAAATTGCTGTCTCTCTGTTAGGTAGCTGCTATGACCTATTTTGAGTAACTACATTCATTTTTTAAAAGTCTTTACCAAAAAAATATTTTTAGTATATTTCTGAAATGCAAAAGTCGTTAAAATTCCATATTTTTAGAGTAGAAAATTATTTATATGAATATTTATAATTATGAATATTTTGTATCTGTTTTTTAACTTTTTTTATTACATTTGCTTTTAGTTTCCAATAAAACTTACCATAACATCAGTAATGCAATTTATATTTTAATCTGCTTTACATTTAAAAAAATTAAATAAATCCTGAAGTTTCTTCCTACAAAAGAAAGGCAATGGAATCCTTATAGAGTCTTAGGGGTCCTTAGAAAAGTTTTTGAAGTCCCATATTTTTTAGTTTGGGAGTGGGGAAATCACATATAAATAAATATCAAAAGTGTGTAAGTATGGGTATAAAGAAGTATTAAAAGCGTATAAAGTGAATGTAAGTATAAAGTGTATGTATGAAAGTATAAATCTATAAGTTTATAAGAAAGTATTAAAAACTTTTCCAATATGATTTATGAAAAATTAATGTATTTTTATCAAGGAAATCTTCAATTTATGAATTTTCTAGGCGTTTCTCCGAAAAACTTACAGACGACAAGAAATGGATAAAGGAACGTAGTCACGAATCCTACGTGAAAAATTACTCTATTGTATATCCACATGACGAGCCTCTTGCTTCTCGTAGCATGAGAAAAGATGCATTTTATGAGGTATTATAGTTATAGTATTATATCATGCCATTAATGTTTATTTATTGTAAAGCTACAAAGTTTTAGATAATTGTGGTAATATTTAATTAAATTAATAGCTTTTCAAAGTTTTGACTAAAGTAAACTTTTAGAGGAACTTTCATATAAACTTTTTGCTAAAGAAGATAAATTCATTAATTTTTAATTCATATAAAAAAATAATTCTATTAAACAATTTATGAAAATTTAAATTATTTTGAACCCAAAAAAAATATGTTCCATATTTTTCACATGTTAAAACATCGAACTAAAAATTAGCAGCAAATGTTTTGTAATATTATGGAACTATACATAATAATAAATTAATT
The DNA here is from genome assembly GCA_963932185.1 of Troglohyphantes excavatus. Lineage (NCBI taxonomy): Eukaryota > Metazoa > Arthropoda > Arachnida > Araneae > Linyphiidae > Troglohyphantes > Troglohyphantes excavatus. The sequence goes on from OZ010674.1 coordinate 39,519,426, forward strand.
AGTTAACTACTATAATTAGATTATAATGGTTTTGTTAAGGAACTGTTGAAATCTGGATGTGTATATCAAGAAAGACTTGGATTTGAAAGACCTGGTTGGTTTTCACCAGATGGTCCAGCTCCTGTAAGTTTCATTTAAACCCACACCCTTTAACATTTTATATATTTATATTAATAATGAAAATTTATTTTTACAAAATTTCAGAAGCTTATGTTGTAAATTTTGATTCTAACTTATAATTTGAATTATTTCCTTAATTTTTTATTTTGGTTAACTTGTTAAATATTATAATATTTTAATAATTCGACTTTTCATTATTTGTAATTTTTGTACAGTCGAAATTCATTTAAATCAAGTTCATAAAAGCATTAAAAGTTTATTAAACGGTATTATGCACCTCATTTGAACTATGGGAAATAATATTATTTCATAAATACTAATAATAGAAAAAAAAATCATCCCAATATCATGTGTTTTTTTTAGAAATTTGTTTGGTTCATAACCTAATGATTTTCTTAAATTTATATAAAATGTGTTACTTAAGTATGCATTTAGACAGTGGTTTGCAATTTTGTTAAATTAAAGATTCATGCTTAGCAAATTCATTTTAATGTGATTTGTCATTGTCATAAATTATTAAAAGAAGAACAGGCATTAAAAATACTTTTTTAAATACTTCCCCCCTATCTAGAAACCGCAAAGGATTAAAGAATACTTACTTTTATAGCCTATTTTCTTGCTGATATTTTTAATAGTTACAGTGTTATATTTTAAATTTAAAGTATTTTAACTTGAAATATGTTATATTACATTTCTCATAAGTAAAATGGCTTGAATTGTATTATAATTAATTACCATATGTTTCCTTGTATTGAAATTAATATATTTCTTATAATAATGACTGTAAATGTAGGTGTTTCACTGTAACTTTTCATTTGAAGCTAACTCTGATGCAAACACATTTTAAGATAAAAGGGCCATCTGTTTTCAAAAACAGATAGATCTACATTTTTCGCAAAATCGTTTTTTTTTTTAATATTTTTCACAAGATCAACAATAAATGCATCTTATAAAGGGAGATTGATCAAGAGTGTCGGAATCCGGTCAAAAAATGCATTCAAAATCATTGCTTTAGATCCAAAAGTATGTGGCTGGCAATCGTTTTTGGCATCTCCTGTAAAACTGATGAAAATGGCTGTGTCTGGTTTTGAAACTAGACAGCTTAAATGTTCATAGACAGAGCTAAATCTCCTTAATTATCATAATGGTACTCTTTTCTCTTGTATATAAATTACTATCTTGTTTTCAACCATTAACTTACTCTAGTGTTGAACATGAATGTGATTTCTCATAACCATTTTAATTACTTTTGCATTCATCAAGGAATAAAATTATTTATCAAATTTTGAATTGGTACAATATTTTTATTACATGATTCAACACCTAGAATCTAGACAAAAATCTGTGACAATCTGTTTAATTATTGTTTACATACAAAGTATAATGCTTATAATTTTCAAATAGGTTAAAGAATATGATTATTATGGAAGCTATGGAATTGCTGAAAATAAAGATTACACATACGTTCAGCGATTGAATGAAGATTATACTTTCCAGTTTCCCAAACATCATGACATTGTAAATATATTTTAAAAATTTTAACTATTTGTGTTTATGCCTTTCTAAAATGTAATAATTCAATGCTTGAAATTCTGGGTTTCAAAGAACAAATGAAGATAATGTTTAATTTTTTATTGAACATTGTATTCTCTTGATTTTTAAATTTATATTTGTTTATAATTCGTGATGTCTTGGGATCAATTTGAAAAGGATATTTTGGCAATGAAATGTTATCAGTACAAATTCTAACTATAACATTTTCTTTCAATGTTTAAGTCATATAATTTACAATTGTTATGGTTTTATTGGAAACTTACTCTAAAAAAATACTTATTTGCTTTTCAAATGCAAATTATAAAAAAAAATCAATAACAAAATTAAAAAACGCACTAATTTATTTTAATTCACACAAATTCTTTAATTTACAATAGCAATAAAATATATATGAAAAATTATCTTCCCTACAATGCTGTTTATAGTTTCAATAAAATGTTCAATAAAGTGTTATTTTAATAATCCATATTTTTTCTAAATTCTTCTTTAAATTAAATTGTTTTGAAAAAATATAAAAATGTTCATTTGTTTAAATTAAATTTTTAAATATCGTTTTTCTATATAAAGTATGTATTTCAAGCATTTTTTTTTTTTTTTTTTTTTTTTTTTTTTTTTTTTTTTTTTTTTTGTAGTTCCTGATGCTTTACAATAATTACAAAAAATGTTTTATTGTATTTAAAATTAATATTGCTTTAATTTTTAAGATTGGAAAAGAGTGCATGGGTTGTCGAACAAGTGTTGCCATTTTCAATATGTCCTATTTCGGAAAGTTTTACCTTTCTGGTCCTGATAGTCAAAAGGCTGCTGATTGGATATTTACAAACAATGTACAAAAGCCTCCAGGTGCCAATTTTTTATATTTGAAATTACACTTAATATATTAAAATATAAATTTCATTATATAAAACAAATTTTTAAATAATATAATATTAAGGTTATTGACTAAAGATACTTTAAGAACTCTTATATGGAATATTTTAGATTTTTTTACTTGTTATATATTCTACAATTTAAAAAGATATTCTAAAATTTAAAAAATGACCAAATTTGCATGCTTTATTACCTTACCTTATATATTAAATTGTAATTTAATTTCTGTTCTGTAAAATAATCATTTCTTCTCCAAATACTTTCTTTCACATAGAAAGATGATACTTTTTTAGAAGGTACTCTTTTATGCATGTAATAACTTACAATTAACATAAAAATTAAATAAAAAGTTATAATTTTACAATTGTACATTCCAAATGAGTGTTCAGTATTCTTTTTTCTTTAAATGTCACTAATATGTTTCAAACGTATAATAATGCGATTTATTGTTAATATTTTTTTTAATTATGTAAAAAAGAGTTACACTAAAATATTAAACAAATTCCAGGTTCCACTGTATACACATGTATGTTAAACAAATATGGGAAGGTTGAGGCTGATCTTACTGCTAGTTCTTTAATGCCTGAAGACGATTCTATATTTGGTTCAAAAGGTAATAATTTATAAAAGTTATTTTAAAAACAAGCATGTTTAAAATAAATTTACTTTAAGCTGATGAACAGGTATCCTTAATTAAACATGGCAGTTTATATTTTATTATTGTCAGATATACTATGGATAAGACAGTGACATTTTGCATGTTTTGTAAAGTTTGTCTTTGTGTTGTTTGATCGTGGATATAATTTTCAGCAAATGAATGTAGTAATTAAACGAACTTATTTTAACACATTTTATTATACTCTCTAAAGTTTAAAAACAAAAATTTAAACAAAGTTTAAGGATTAAATTACATACTGAAAGAGTATTAAAAAGATGGATTTATTCGAAGATAAACAATTGGTAAGTAAATAGAACATCCAATCGCATTTCTCTTTTGCATCCAAATCTTCCTTAACATAGTTATTGGTTAGATATATAAACACCTGTTTAGACATTAATTTTTTTTAAATATATTTTATTCCAATAGAACTTGTTCTAAAGAGTACTGTGTATGAAAAGTATTTCTCAATACAGTACATCTAAACCCATATTGCATTTTTAAAATGTTTAGCATTTTATTAATTAAAATGACAAAACCAGAGTCTATCGATGTTATATTTATTATAGTATTGTCTTATTAGTAATTTGTTTAACCATATTTGATTGAATATTCAACTGTATTAAAATTAAAAAATATACATTTGAACCAAAGACACTGGTAACAATTTAAGGAAATTTATTTTATTATTCGAAAAACAAAAATTATTGTTTTATTTGATAATTTTGTAAAAGTATTAACATTATATTAGTGAATTATAATAAATAATGTTAAGTCATTGTAATTTGCACAGTTTTGTATCAGTAACTAATTCTACTGTGAGGCATAATACTACACAATACATTTTATCATGTGTAAATAAAATGAACAAATTTTATTAATAGACATCTTTATTACTTATCTGCCAAGCTAGAATGGCATTCCACAGTATGATAACTAAAATGTTTTAAAATATTATTTCCGACATTAGTTTTTGCAAAAACTAATTTAATTTCATGGATATTTTTATTTACTTAAATTTGCTCTCAGTTACTAGTTCTCAAAACAAAACAAGAAAACTTAACAGTCTCATGTAAAAGCAAAAATATCTTTGATTTTAAAATTAAGATGTACAAATAAAGGAAGAAATTCATGTTCAAAATCATATTGTTATATTCATTTTATAACACTTTAAAAAGAAAGTCAAGACAAAATACAGAGAAATTTAGTTTGACAAAATGGTATTTTTTACATGATATTCAAGCCTTGCTTTGTTATGTTACTAATATAATTTATTTGTACAAGTAGACCCTGGTTTCTATATTGCCGCGGGAGGGGCAGCTGCTCAACAAAATTGGACGCATATCAACAATGTCATTCAAGATGAAAGATTTAATGTTTCCATCTCAGATGTGACAGAAACTCTTGGACTTCTTAGCATACAGGGTCCTAAAAGGTCAGTTTTCCACTCTTTTATTTGTCATTCCTTACTTGTTAAAATATACATGTTTTATAATATTTTAGTACTCCATATTATTAACCCTGAAACAGTATTTCACTACCGACAAATCCCACTCTTTTATTTGTCATTCCTTACTTGTTAAAATATACATGTTTTATAATATTTTAGTACTCCATATTATTAACCCTGAAACAGTATTTCACTACGGACAAATCCCACTCTTTTATTTGTCATTCAGGGATGGGAATTCTGCGCCAATTGCGCCAGAGAGCGCCAAAAGTGGTATCCTGCGCCAACTTGCTACAAAACCACATTTATGTGCGATTCTGCGCCAATTTTGTTTTAAATCCTTGTTAAACACGTGCGCCAAGTCTTGGTGCCCGTTTGTCTGCCCATAAACGAAGTTAAGACAACCTTAGAAAGAGGAGATGGGAGAAAATTTAAGCATATTTTCTGAAGTTAAATAGTATTTGTAGAAATGTAAGGTACGAATGGAGTATAAGCATGCTATACGTCAAGCAGAGAAATGCTTAAATGGAATAATTTCGCGTCATTAAAAATGACTTTATTCCTGATGGTCAACTTTTTAGACAAGGGCATTTAATTGTCATAACACATTTCATCATTGGAATATCGGATCGTTTTTTTTTTTTTTTTGTGCACAATCGATGCTCAATCTTGAAAAACTGAGAATTTTAAAAGAATAGAGCATCTTTTAACATGAATTGTAAAATTTAAGGTAATAACTTTTTGAGATTTGTCCGAATTTTTAGTCAAGGGTATTTGTTTAAAAGACACTTGATCATTGGAAAATTTCAGTTCGTTTGTTGTTTTATGAAGAATCGATGCTCAATCTAAAAAAAAAAACAGATAATTTCACAAAAATTTAGCATCTTGAATATGTAGAAATATTTGCGATCTTCGTTAAACGGGGATGATATCACTCTGAAGTTGAGATGAATGATTATAACTATAATTACGTCGCATCTGCCGAATGCAACTTTTATTTGGTACTCTTTTGTTTTATATTTTCATTCATGAAAACCTTGAACTTGTAGAAATTCGCTAAACGCGATCTGCTGCGATCTCCGTTGGAAGACTTTCAATCCTTTTGCATCCGATATACAAGTTCATTATATTTCACTGCTTCCTGTTTTATCATGATTTGTTTTGCACTACTTAACAAAATTACGTTACATTTTCCGAAAATATAATTTAATTCACGAAATTGAAATTTAGGACTTGTAATTTTCAGTAATAAAAATGGATTAAAAACAAATATCTTGTTTCTTGTTTGGATAGAATTAAAATTCCAATTTAATCCTTTTTTGTTTAAATGTTCATATATTTTATTAAATTAATTATTTTTATTGGAAACTTTTCTTTCTAACAACCCTCCAACTTAAAAACAAACAAAAAAAAATGGCTTTTATTTAGCTTTTTGAAAGTTTTTAAATTTCTTATTAAACTAATTTTTAAGATAGTAACTTAAATGTAATTTTTAATGATTTATATTAACATGCTTAAAATATAGCAAGGTATGTTTTCTATAAATTTATTACTATTTAATAAATCTAGTTTGTGTGGAAAAGTTAAGGAATTTTATATCCCTTAGACAATGGTGACATTCTAAATTGTCTTTTTCATGCACAAGGTATGCGATATTGTAGTTTGTTAGAGTTTTGGTTTATTGTATAAACTGCATTTTACTAAAAAATTCAAAATTGAAATTTAAGTATATATTGTATAAATTGGTTAATTCTTAATTAAAAACTCTTTTGGTTAAATATTTTTAATTGCCTTTAAATGGTCTCATAAAGCTTAACAGTATAAGAGACGTAAATAGCAAAATACAGTTTTAGGGTCTTTATTTCTTAGTTGAAAATATTATTTATTTACGAAATTGAGGTTTGTTATATTTTATGTAATAACAATGGACAATTTGAAAAAAGCTTTTTTTTGTGGGATTTGCAATTCGTTTTGGCATTAATATTTGAATTAAATGTTTATATACTATTTAATAAATATTTTTGTGTTTAAACCACACCCCTACGCTTAACATGCTTAAAATAAGTAGTAACGTAGGTTTTCCATCAAATTATTACTCTTTAATTCTAAAGTTTGTGCGAAAAAATTATATAATTTTATTTCCCTTAGACAGTAACAACCTTCTTCATAGATTTCATCCACAATATATGCAAGATTGCAACACTGTTTTGGTTTTTATAAACCACAATTCAGTGGGGGGGAAAATCAACATATAAAAATTAAGTATATATTGTAAAAAAAAATTGAAAATTCATTAAATCTTAATTAAAAACTAATTTTTGTTGAATATTTTGAACTGTCTTTAAAATGTCTCATTTATAGCCTCTTTCGGTTTTGATTTATTGCATAAAAAAATGGTATAAATAAGCAATAGAGACCTTCAGGGTTTTTACACCTTGGGTAGTGTACCACATCTGATTTAAAATCGCATGTTACAAATTTTAATTGCTACAATTATTGTTTAATATGCTAAAATTCACTGCTACGTTTTATTGTTTAATATGCAAAAATTCAACTGCTACGTTGTATTGCATTCTTGCTACAAATCTACAGTTTTCTGCTACAATTTGTCGCGTTTCTGCTCCAAAACTTAAATTTTGCTGCTCCAAAACACTACAATTTATTGCGTTCCTGCTACAAATATTCAGTTTTGCTGCTACAATTTGTCGTTTTTCTGCTCCAAAACTTAAATTTTGCTGCTCCAAAAATTGCTCCAAACTGGTCTTTAGCACTTCCCATCCCTGGTCATTCCTTACTTGTTAAAATATACATGTTTTATAATATTTTAGTACTCCATATTATTAACCCTGAAACAGTATTTCACTACGGACAAATCCCACTCTTTTATTTGTCATTCCTTACTTGCTAAAATATACATGTTTTATAATATTTTAGTACTCCATATTATTAACCCTGAAACAGTATTTCACTACGGACAAATCCCACTCTTTTATTTGTCATTCCTTACTTGTTAAAATATACATGTTTTATAATATTTTAGTACTCCATATTATTAACCCTGAAACAGTATTTCACTACGGACAGATCCCACTCAACAGTTTATTTTTCCTCTTCCTTGACGTGCGACAGCCTTTCCAGCTCCTAAATATTTTTTACTAACTTTTAAAACTAGGAATACAACTAACTATATTACATAACTATTATATACAACATTGTGTCTCAATTATTACATATTTCGTGTCAAACCACTGTGCCTATTTGAGGGCTAACCTTTTGAAATAATTATTCTAGTATAATCAAATGTTGAAATCCAAGTTTTATTTAATACTTTTCAGCTTCTATAAAATATTACCAAATCTGAAATGTTCAATTTTAGTTTCGCAATGTTTAGGATATCTTACAATTAAAGTTCAAATATATCTCTTTGATACAACACTATATCTCTGGAAGTCAATTTACCATAAATTGCAACAACAAAAATTATCTAAATTGTTTAACAAATTATTTTAAATGGATTTAATAACAAAAAAGTTTTTTTTTTTAGTTTGGTTTACAGTAAAGAGTAGCTATAATTTACAGGGTGATCATAAATTGTTGAGTGATGGTCATTGTTTGGCTGTATCACATATAGCTTGTAATGGCATAATAAAACATTACTTTTTGACCAACTACTTCGCTTATATTTTAAACAAGTCACTTAGCTTGAGTAACAACAAAGTAGTTCAAGCATAGCAAAACAATGGTTTATTAATTGTAGAACCACTCCATGGTATTTGTCCCCTCCTCATCTTTTTTTTATTATTTATTATATGTAAATTAACGTAAAATAAAATAATTTTTTTGCATTAGTTTATTTTACGTTTATTAACATATAAAATAATACTAAAAAATTGTGGGAGACAAATACTGTGGATTGGCCCTGTAGTTAAACAACCAAATCATGACCATCGGCCCAACAATTTGTGCCCGTAAATTAGTTCTCATTTTTTATCTCAAAATGTGAGCATATTGGTGTTGTTACCTTTTTTTGCATCATGTCTTTCAACTTTTTCTGTTTTTTTATTTTTTCGTTTTTATTGTCACTATTACAACTAGTTAACAAGCCATACATAATAACAAAATTGACAAGAGTGATCGTCTTTTTAAAAAAAAAGTTTTATAAATTCTGATAATTAAAACATGAATACTTTTTAATTTTGCATTTATTTTAAGCTTATATGTTCTGTTTTAGTCGAGATTTACTGCAATCTCTGACGGATGCTGATTTAAGTGACGAATCCTTCCCCTTTTCTGCCAACAAAATAATCAATTTCGCTGGATGCAAAGTAAGCCATTTTATGTTATATGTTAATAACATCTTACGCACTACTCATAAATTTTATTTTAGTTTATATTTTTCATGTTTCATTCTCTTAGATTTTACTTGAATTGTATTCTCTTTTTTTTTTAGGTCTTAGCTATTCGTCTGTCTTTTGTTGGGGAACTGGGATGGGAATTACACATTCCCTATGACAGTTGTTTGACAGTTTATAAGGCCCTTATAGAAAAAGGCCGGAATTATGACGTTTTGAACGCTGGCTATCGATCTATTGATTCCCTAAGCTTAGAAAAAGGTTAGTTTGTTTATTAGTTATGTTCAGGGAGTTGTAATATTAAATAGAGAGCGCCTTCAATACCAGACTCTCGTAAGGCCGCGGTGTCAACATTGAAAAGAAAAACTCACATCACGTGGTTATAGCGCTGCCACATTTGGCGTTCAGACATCTGCAGGAGTTTCAAATTTGGCACACTTTCTTCTCTTTTGGTGATAAGGAGTTCTGTCCGTATTCAACTTCTTAACATATATGTACGTATTTACTAATTTTCAAACAATATGCGCTAAATATTTCCTCTTCATTAACGAAACGAAAATATTTTATTTGTGTTCAATACTCGAAGAAGCGAAACTCTTTATATTTCTCAGGTTTTATTGTTCATATTTTCTTATTGAAGTATACAAAATCACAATTGAAAGAACTTCGCTTATGGTAAATTTTTTACATAAAAACGTATTGCAATTATTTCAAAACTACAAAGTAAGAAAAATCTCCTTAATATATCTGTTAAACTCCCTTAAATTGTGCCACTCGTTCAAAAAAAACTATATTTAAATACAAAATTAAACACAAAACCATATTACAATATTTCGATCTCGTTTAGTTCTTAAAGTCGCCAAGGCCTGCCAAGTAATATTGGCGCATGAATGAATTGGCATTTCCACATATCACGTGGTTTCAATGATGGACACACGGAAATAAGCATTTTTATTCCTCTATTTGTATCATTACTCTATGGTTATGTTGGCTTTGATAAAATAGCTTCACTTTAAATCTGAAATTGTAATATTTTATAATAGACCACTGCAATAGTAGATTTTTTATAACAGAATACAAAGCAATAATTTTTAAAAGTTTTTCATCTGTATTGCTTTGCTTGTCGTGATGAAGGTGTCAGGTTCAAATCCTGGAAAGACTTGAATGCTTTTTTGTAGTTCACAATCCACCTTAAGTTATATGTGCTGGCTTGTTTAATTATTAATGGGCACAATCAATTTCTAAAAAACAGTCCCTTTATATTTTTGAACTATTAAAAGTATATATTTAATTATAAAACTCAACAAAATTTTAGTGCATGTGTCCAAATGTCCTCATCTTGATTTAGGTGTGGATGTTTAACGAGTGGGGCACCAGCTCAGCTGTTGATTTCATGTGTAGCAGATTCAATCCTCGAAGCAGAAGGTTGTAGGTAGACTACCGTACTTGGAAAATTATAGTTCGAATTGTGACTGAAAAGAGGGACGAATTTGTTTTCTGTGGGTTACTAGTTTCGTTAATCGTCGTCCATCAAAAAACATCCACTTCGTAAGGGGAACTGGTGCATATTAAATCTGTCGTGGTCCAAATGTCTTCACGCCCGCATCAGGTGCCAGCTCAGGTGTTGTTTTCGTCATCTGACCATAGTTCAAAATTACGAGGCAGTGTTCTTGGGTTTTTCGTTTCAATATAGATCCAGAATAGCCCATGATGATTGTGCTAATAGCCCATTGTACAACTATAAGTCAACGTCAATTCAACCAACCAAACGATTATGAGCTCGGTGCTCTTCCAACCAGTCCAAATACGCTTTTCTCTAATCCAGAATATGAATGCCAATAGATTGGTTGGGTTAATTAACTTCGCAGTAGAGCTGTATAGTGGACTATTGGCGGCGATTCGGGGACTATATCGCAAATAAATACTATATTATAGGAAATATTTTATTAACCGAAGTCCCGAGTCGCATTTCCATTTACCATTAGGCTCATCGGGCGCTTGCTGATGGATTTTTAGGGTTTGCATTTAATAAGATTACACTTTCCCAAACAATTATTAAAATAATTATTTTTAAGTTAAAAAAAAATAGTCGTTATTTTAATTGAATTAATGGAAATTACATTTGCAATACCTGTGATTTTCCAACGAAAAAGGTGAGGTTATCGTTGGTGGAGAAATTTCCCAATACCTTGGTTTATTATAGTATAATTTTATGAAATGTTTTGAACCTTTTTGTTATTAATCCAATTTTATTGAGTACTGGTCATTATTATATTATCTTTATTAATTCGTGAATAACTTCGATTAAATTTACGAATTCGATTAGTTGGGAGCTTATTATACCATCGTACTTTGTAGAGCCTCGTATTTGCGCGTTTGCGCCTACACTGTAAAAAATATACTTAAAAATGAGTACAAAAACCTACTCGTTTTCTCTGAGTACAATTGCATCATAAATGCGTGATAACGTACTCAAATTTAAGTAACCCTACTTTCTCAAAAATGAGCAGTGTCATTTAATATTGATAATATCAGCTTCTGTTCCAGATATCTTAACAAAGCGAACTGACACACTTAAAAAAGTTGTTCAGAAGATGGTTTTCCACATTATTTTATGTCGATTACTTAAGTAGAAATTGAGTTATTTCAATTCAATTATCTTATTTCCCATTCTTATGACACAACTTTTTAACATTTCTTCTATTTATAACTTCACGTCGTCCTGCTAGCTTAACAGATAAGGCTCTGGGCAGTGGTGTCTGAGGATTAGGGCTCGATTCCCGGTAAGGCTTAGTTGTAATTGTCGATATTTATTGCAAGTAATTTATGAAGGCAGTCTATTTAGGCTAGCATCTGCTCTTTTTATTCATATTTACTCATTTTTCAGTACATGTCTTTTTCAAAATTGAAACTTACATATTCGGAGCCACGATACGCATCGAATGTACTCAAAAATGAGTACATTTTACTTATTTTTGAATACCTATTTTTAGCAGTGTAAAGATTTCCAAATGTAGATTTTTTTTGCTTGAACCTCCAAATCTACAAATGTGATTCTGCCGTAGGTCAGGCATTATAAATCGAACATGACTTCATGACAAAGAATTACCAAAAAGAAACTATGGAATTGAACTGGGAAAAAAAACGGGACCTTATTAAATATTTCATTATCCAGACTATGCATCATCAGCTTATTGCAATATCCACCTTCCGTTTTTTCACGAAATTCCACCTCTGCATTCTGTGCAATAATCCGATTGACGCTCGTGAGAATGCATTCAATGACCTTTGCATTCTGAAGGAGAGCAACGGCCAACACACGGTGCAGGTGGCCTTCCTTTGCCCAATAAGAAATGCGAAGAATTAGGGAAGTTTTTGGTGTTTTGGGCACAAAGAAAAGAACTTCTGATCACTTCGTGACTCACGCAGAAAGGGCATTTTTTTTAAGAGGGGGGGGGGGGGGGGGCGAATTTCGAAAAATGAGGTGAGCCGAGCTTAATTGTACCGCCTTTGAAACACCGCTTTTTTTTGCACTTGGAACTCGATGTCGGCCTTGACTGCGAAATTAATAAGCAAGGCTGTAACTTTCCAGATGTCCCGTGAGGTGGGGATATCTCCAATTGTTATATTCTAATTCTATTTAACACATTTTGTTCGTTTTTGCTTCAATTATTTCATTTATATATATATATTTTTAATTCGTTTTGTATTCGTTAATATTAGTATTTGAAGCAGGCACGTAAGTATAGATTTTTCATGGAAGGGGTTGACCCCCTCCCCCACCCTTCGTCCCCCAAAAAATTCAAAAATTCTCCTCCCCCCATTTTTTTTTAAAACTAATTAATTTTTATTTAAGTACATAGGAATACATTGTCAGATAAATATCGAAGCAGCAACATCATTTATTTTTCATGGAATCGTTACCAATATCAGTCATTACCTATTTTTAAAATTGGTAAATATCACTCCTAATTAGGAAATAAATTAGAGAGCAAATTTAAATTTTGAGAACCCTTGTTTAGAATAATATATTTTTGGAACATCTTGATTATAACGCCCAGTTTGACGATATTTTCCCTTTGTAGTCGAAATCCAAATACTAAATAATGAAACACGATAGCGTTATGTTAGGGTTAGTTTGAGATAAAAAAAAAATTACCTCAAAACATGTTTTTGAAGCCTTTTAAAAACTATTTTCCCAGGTAAGACTCCGAAAAATACCAGGTTTTCCCTCTTGCTTCACCTGATCAAAAAGAAATATTATACGAGAAATTGTAATTTTTATGATTTTTGTAGCAATTCGATTTTTAATTTTTTCTTCTTCTTGACTTTCAATGGGAGGTGTTTGAACCCCATGAACCACTCCCTTACCAACGTGCCTGATTTGAAGAGACGTCAATTTAAATAAATATCGTAAAAAAAAATGTTTGGTTGATTAGCAAGGGTGTATCGGAAACGATATGACATGTATGGCTGCTGCCATACCCAGTTGCATAGCAATTAAAAAAAATTTGGAAACGGGCTCAACTAGTTCCATTCCCAAATATATATATATATATATAATCTAATTAACAGTTATGCAGTCAGCAGTCATAGCATAAGTGATAATTAGTAATTAGCCATTAATTAACAATTAGTAATTTTTAATTATCAATAATTTATTAATTACCTAGTTGGATAAATTTCCTAAGCATTTAATAACTTCGTTAATATATTAAATTATAATTAATATAATTTCTCATAAACAGTAGGAATTTTTTTTTATTTGGGATCCTACAGGGGGGAAGGCTTGAGCCCTCTGAGCACCTCCCTTTCCTATGACTATGACCATACCTACTTTCATACAACTCTGCCATACCGCTTTGAAATACGTTCCAGCGCCACTGTTTAGTAGAATCCTTGAAAATGTTTTGAAAACATGCTACAATAACTTATTTTTTTTAATTTCAATAATCTTTAAAAAGGTACTAAATGCTTCTGATTTTTCTATCGACTACTCCGATATATAGGGGTAAATTGTTGGGCGATGGTCATTGTTTGGCTGTTTAACTATACATAATAAACAATTATTTTCGCTGTACTTAAACTACCTTGTTTGTTGCTACTAAGCTAAGCGACTTGTTTTAAATATAAGCGAAGTAGTTGGGCAAATATAATGTTTTATTATGCCAATACACCGAAATGTGATACATACCACTTGGTGTTACTTTATGTGACTTATACCACATGGCAGAAAAACTTCGCTGCGGAGCCATGTATTAATGCTGCAGAAATCGGCAGCCTCCGCTATTAAGACATTCTTATATGTATATAGAAAATGAATCATTTTTACAATGTAAAATTGGTACGTACTTAAGTTTACGGCCTCCGCGATAAAACGCCACTGATTGTTCGCCAAATGGCCGACGATGAAAAGAATCGACCCAAAAATATGCTTGGGACTTTAAGAGTTAACCACACCCCCTCGATCTGTTGATGGATATCATAATAAAAAGCCTCGAGCATTAAACTTTTTACTGTAATTTCTGTAAGGCTCAAAACTTGTTTTTTCTATGGTTGCGTTGAAGCCAATGTGGAAGCAGTCATAGCCATGCTGTACCCCCAAATGTATTTATTTTAACGTGATTTAGTGATGTTTTTTTAATACCGTAGCATTGTAGAAATATTAAATATATATAAATATTATATTTTCTTCTTATAGAATTACTTTTTATATTGCCAAACAAATAGTTTTTGCTCTTGCTTTTTTATCTACTTCGACTTTGACTTGCAAATGACTTTCTATTTTAATAGCAGATTGCATTTAAAATGGGTTTCAAATGAAAATAGAAACAAAACTCAGCCAAAAGCAATATCTGTCGGCTTATTTTAACCAAAAAATATACGAAATATTGCAGGTGCGATGAAAGTGGGGTACAGTTGTTACCCCTTCAATTGGCTCCAAGTCAACAAAATGTCTTTCCCAATCCAGAAGTTACAGTTAGAGATCAGTGACGTTAAGGGCTAAAATAATTTCTTCCGAGAGAAAAAATTTTATGGAAATGTTTAAAATCATACACCACCCAATCTTTCACCTTTTGCGATTTCTTTTAAATTGAGAACTATGTACATTGTGGATGTCTTCAGAGTATCGACTGAACTGTGGTATCCACATTCGACATATTGAGGGGTTAGTCGGCGATCCAAATGGAACTCGTCCTTCGAGTTCAGTCCAGCCGTGGACGATCGTGATATCCGGGATCGACCACCCCTGCCTGGCCGCAACGGACCTTCCAGCTACGCACGCCGTGCCCGTTCATCATAATCCCTCTCTTTCTTGCCTTGTTGCATTGCCCAGCTCTCGCAACAGCTTCACCTCCCGTATTCCCTTTTCTTATTTTTTACCTCTTGCGTTTCTCCACAAAAGCCGTGATTCGTCTTGTTTTGTTATTTTCGTGTGTTGAAGCTGCTGTGTAAACCTGCTGGTAGCTACTGATTCGCCGATTAGGCATTCCGGCCACGAACCCACACTGGGCTTGAAAAGGGAAAGTCTAGGGAAGGGTGAGATGTTTTTGAAGTCTGCTGTGTTGGGGCAGACGAGGGTAGGCTCATAAATAAAGCATGAGATCTAGATATAAGGCCATGTTAACGTGTGTGCGCAAATATTTCAACCCAAATTATATTCAAGGATGTTGTATCGAAAACGTCAATCCATATTTTGAAACTTCAACGCTAGATTTCTTTCTGAAAATTGTTGTATTTTTATTGCTAATATATAAAGAGTTCATAAGTATAGAGAAAGTTTTGATGTATTAACACTGTATTACTAACATCGTCCTGCCACTAATGTTAATCCGATGCAAATACCCTTCATTTTGACGGTGGTTAACTATTGCAGTGTTAACAGTGACTAGAAGGGTCCAGTGGCGTACGCAAGGGGGGGGGGGTGTCAGAACCCCTCCCATTGGTCTAATTGGTCTAAAGAGTATATATATATATATATATATATATATATATATATATATATATATTGGTACTATTCTTATAAAAAAATTATGCTAAGGACTCTTGTGATAAAATTCTGGATCTGCATTATTAGTTTTTTCAAAATAGTTTATCCTGCTTCTGTTGCGGATAGCGGCTAAAAAGCCGAAGACGCAGAGGCACATCCGACATACATGCTGGTCAAGTTAGAAATGCTATAAACTTGCAGAACTTCCTTACAGAGGTTGCCATTATGATAGAAAGTTTCGGTTCTCATGGATTTTTGGGACAATATATGGATGTGAAACCAGGGATACGAAGACATAACTTAGAAGAATAGAATGTAGAAATGCGCGGGACTCGTACGCAGTTGAAAACTGTATTGTAATTTATAAGACCGTTATTTGAAAAGAAAAGTGATTTAGGAATAGGAAATAAGAGTCGAAAGAATTGTGGGTACATTATTTGTGAAATTTTTTTTTCAATTTATACTAATAAAAGTGGGTGGGTGTAATGACCCCCCCTCCCCCCACCCCTCCCATACACATCGGAAGGGGCTGAATGAAAAACTGCTTCATACTTTTTTTGGACCATAAAAAGACATGTAATAAAATAATATGAGCCGTCTATTTTCAAACACAGGTAGATCCTTTTTTATAATTTTTGATTTCAAATTATGTCATTTATTTTCAATTTTCCTATAGATCTGTCTATTAGTAGGCGAAGTCATAACACTGAAAAGCAGATAAACGCTATTCATTTTGGGGTGTCAAAGTAGCGGTATGTTGCAAAACCAGATATGTAAAGAAATCGGTTCAAAAGCAGATAGATCAAGAAGCGCGTAGGCTACTGCATCCAGTTCGCAGCACAGTAGTCCAGGTACATCCCACAGCTTTGTTGCAAAACCTCATATCTCATAGTTCGGTTGCAAAACTAAATAGATCCAAAATAATTTATTTTCTCTCTCAGTAATACCTATACAGAGCTAAAATTTGGTTAAGACCTGTGCCTATCCATTATCTAATACCAATTTGTAAAAGAAAAGAATATAGAACTCTTCCATAAATAATGCAATTAATTAGTTTTTTGTTTCTCTTGAAAAATTTGTCAAAAGTGATTTAAGTGGGCTTCTCCGGGCATCCAATAGCTTCAAAAGCCTTGATATTTACCTCTGGCACATATTCAGAACACGATCGCTTGTCAATAAATATTATTTCGCCGTTGTTTAAAACTGGGCAAGAGATTAGAGTAATTACGGGCTGTCTGTCTGCAGTAGATGCTCGCGGGTTAGTTGATCAACAGATGGTGTTGTTCAAGCCATGGGACGAAGAATGTTCTTGCAACAGGTGGTCAATGCAAAACTGGGTTTTAGTTGTCCTGCAGCCTTCTTTCGGTTTGTTTCTAAACGTTTTCTACTCTTCTGAGGTGTTTTCTTTTTAAAATGAAATTAATTAATAGTTATCTGATTAAATGAAAGTTATGTGGCCTGTTTGGGTCTGCTTTTGAACGTCTGCTTTTCAACAACGTATCACCTGAACACACACATTTTCTGAACATAAATATCACCAACATGTTAAGATTGTCCGAATGTGAAATTGTCTGTAGTGAACTAAGACCATCCATATCCACGCCAGAATTGAAAAGCAGACAAGGAACATTGACAAAATAACCATTTTTTCCCTTTTTATCATCAAAACTTTACAGACATCGAATAGGAAATTTTTCAACGATTCGTCACAGGGATGGATTTAGAATATCATACAATTTAAAAACTCCCTCGTTACTGCTGCTTGTTTTAAAAGTTTGCTTAGTTAATGTGATTTTAAAAATCCTTAGTGTGCTGTACACTTACAAAATTAAATTTTATTTATAAAAATTCAACAATTTTTTTTTAAATAAAATTTTAAAAATATTGTATGATAATAATTATTTAGTATAATAATTATTAATTAATATTATAATTATCATTAATTGTTTTTAATAATAATTATTAATTAATATTATAATTATCATTAATTATTATTAATAAAAATAATTATAATTATTATCAATTAACATTAAAATTATTATTATAAGTATTAATTAATATTATAATTATTATTAATTAATATTATAATTATTATTAATTAATATTATAATTATTATTAATTAATATTATAATTATTATTAATTAATATTATAATTATTATTAATTAATATTATAATTATTATTAATTCATATTATAATTATTATTAATTCATATTATAATTATTATTAATTCATATTATAATTATTATTAATTCATATTATAATTATTATTAATTCATATTATAATTATTATTAATTCATATTATAATTATTATTAATTCATATTATAATTATTATTAATTCATATTATAATTATTATTAATTCATATTATAATTATTATTAATTCATATTATAATTATTATTAATTCATATTATAATTATTATTAATTCATATTATAATTATTATTAATTCATATTATAATTATTATTAATTCATATTATAATTATTATTAATTAATATTATAATTATTATTAATTAATATTTTAACGAATTAATATTATAATTACTATTAATTAATATAATAATTATATTAATTAATATATAATTATTAATTAATATTATAATTAATTAATGTTATAATTATTATTTATTAATATTGTAACGAATTAATATTTTAACTACTATTAATTAATATAATAATTATATTAATTAATATAATAATTATATTAATTAATATAATAATTATATTAATTAATATATAATTATTAATTAATATTATAATTAATTAATGTTATAATTATTATTTATTAATATTTTAACGAATTAATATTATAATTACTATTAATTAATATAATAATTATATTAATTAATATATAATTATTAATTAATATTATAATTATTAATTAATATTATAATTAATTAATGTTATAATTATTATTTATTAATATTTTAACGAATTAATATTATAATTAATTAATGTTATAATTATTATTTATTAATATTTTAACGAATTAATATTATAATTATTATTAATTATTATATGTATTATCACTTGATATTATAATTACCATTAATTATTATTAGTAATTAATATTATAATTATTATTACTTGATATAATAATTAATATTATATTACATTTAATATTATATTATAACTATAGGTTGGCCTGTATCTCTAGTATAAATGTAGAAGGCTACTCGAAACCGGGAGTCCCCCCTCACCCCCTCAGTGGCGTATGCAAGGGAAAGTTAAAGATGGAAGGGGTCAGAAGCCCTTCCATTAGTCTGTAGATGTCAATTTGTAAACATATATAATTATAAGAGATTATAGAAAACTTTCCCCTCCTGTACAACTTTTCTTCCTACGCTACTGCTCCCCCTCCCTACGCCACTGGAGTATAGAACGTTTTGCATCTGGATTACTCTCATAGAGCAGTCCACTAAGGATAGAATGTAACCTCTAGATGGTAACTTAATTTGCCTGATTAATGAATCTGTGTGTGTTTAGGTAACCAACTAAATGCTGTGCTAAGCGCGTCTCCACTTCATTAGTTACGCCACTGTCACGCTTTAAATACGCATTACACATGCTTTGCGCGGTCTGCTTTTATTTTTTAATGAGGCGGTCCTTAATGGTTCGTTAGGGTTTGCGGTTCTGCCTCGTTAGCAGTGTTTAGCTTTCATTTAGTTAAAAGGGAATGAGTTCTTCTTTCTCATTTTTCAGTGGTCTCACACTAATCGAACATAACCACCTACTATTTGTAAATTTGTAGGATGTGACCCGGTGGTTTCCATGGTAACCACAGGCTTGAATGGGTAGTGTAGAGAACATTCTTTGGCGCATAGCAAAAATTTTATGTTCATTTATAGATAACAGTGAACAATTCAAGAGTCACTCTTACGAAGAATTGTGTAAAGTAATCAGTTATTTTTTTTTGCTATTGTGATTTTGTTAAAATCTTTCAATATTTGACTAGAGGCCTCCGTGGCCGAGCGGTTAAGGCGTTCAGCTGCTAATCCGAGGATTGGTGGTTCGAACCCGCGCGATGGACTTGGCAAAGAAAAGTAAAAAAGTAGTGATCTTGTGATCGGAGGGTTGCCGGCTTCACTACAAAAATACTAGAAAAGTCGTCCAGAACATCCGGGTTGGGTGCCAGTTCAGGTGTTTCCTCGTCATCTGACCATGGTTCTAAAATAACGAGGTGCATGTATGAATGTGTGTGTGTATGTGTTCCCGGGTCTTTCTTTCGAGATAGACCCCGAACCGTCGCCAATAGCCCACTGTGTAGCTCTAGTGCGACGTTAATTAACCAAACCAATATTTGACTGTTTTTAACTAATAAAGTAAGTATGTTTAGCCTTCTTTAAAGCCTGATGGTTCAAAATGGAAATTGGATGCTTTAAAGATGCTTCCGGGCCCGTCCTACCGGCAGGGTTTTGGGGGGAAAGCAACCCCCTCAATAATCTGGAAACCCTAAAATTTGGGATTTTCAACTTTTAAAAATTCCCGGGTTTTTAAAATTTATGCCTGAAGAACATTAAAATTGTTAGCAAATGAAAGATAGGGATGATTAGAAATTTCCAACTTGTAAGATTACATTTAAATTAAACCTCATAACAAATGGAAGATGGAAGACAACAAATACATGCTTATAAGAGAACTATTTAGTATTACCTAATATATATATATATATATATATATAAAAAGATGAAAAATACTGATAAATTGGAACTGGGAATTTCAGCACTGTTGAGTTGGGAATTTCCAATATTTAAGTTGGGAATTTCGAATCGTTATGTTAGGAAATTTTCTTTCAGTCCCCTCCTAAAAATATTTTGTTTGACAGCACTGATTGCTCCACTAATGTACTTCATCTTCTAATGTGTTATCAAAACATTCTGTAAAAGAAATAGATGTCATATTTAGATAACAACACAATTTAAAAGAAAGAAAAAAATTTCGTGCGACAAAAAATTTATGGTTGAAAGAGTTAAAATAAAACCAAAGCTTATAAAAACAATGATTAAGATTACAATTAAATTGCGATAACAATTTATATATTTTACAGCAACAACATAAAAAAAAATTGCGTTATAAACCCGTACATTATAGAGCTTTTCTAAATGTTCCCCTTATCACTGAGATCATATCACAAACAACCCTGTCGCATATTGGCCAGATCACATTCCTCAACCTTAACTGCCTCTTTGTCTCTCTCAGAGTGCAGGTGGTTTGTTTTACGACAATTCATTCCCCCCCCCCCCCCCCCCCCGCCCCCTGATTCCAGAAATAAACAATCAAAACACGAACAAGAGAGAAAGACAGACTAGGTCAAAGGTGACATGTCGCTGCGACCGACACCGGGGTCACGGTCCCAGGTTGCCTCTCCTTCCCGACAGGGGTCGCCCCGACTCACTACTCTTGTCCCCGTTTTCCGGTGGCAACCAGTCCATCCCCCCTTATTTTTACTGCCTTTTTCTTAGGGACCGTTCATATATTACGTCACGCATCTATTGGGGGGAAGGGGTGATGGATTGTGTCGTACTAATTTTTTTTTGTAGAAAAAAAGTGTTGAAAATATGTTTGAAATGTCACAGTTTATTTTGATAGTCATTTTGGCGTCGAATTCAAATGTCTTTTCGATTAACACATAAAGTGTGAGAAGGCCAGTTTAAATGAACATAAGTCAATAATATTTATTTAGTTGATGCAATGCAACTCTCATATTATGAAACTTAAAGGTAGATGTCTAATGGAACAAAAATATTTGATATATCCATTTTCGGGCAAAAGATTCAGGGTCCCGCAGCTGGAAAACAGGGAAAACCTGAAATTGTCAGGGAAAATGAAAATGGCCTAAAAAGTCAGGAAATTGCCAGGAATTTTTTTTTTTTAATTTTCTGGATATCAGGGAAAATTTCTGAAAATGTTAGCCATAAGTGCCATTATATTCTTTTTATTGATATTGATTTAAAATCCTAATAATAAAAATGCTAAATTTTCGATTTTTGCTTACTTTTATATGTTATTATTTGCAAGCACTGTATTTTTCCCATCTTCCAGCTTTTGTGAAAAAATAATTTAATTCTCGGTCTCGAACGTCACGCATCTATTGGGGAAAAGGGGGGATGATGGAATGTGTCGTACTAAAATTTTTTTGTAGAAAAAGTGTTGAAAGTATGTTTGAAACGTCACATTTTATTTTGATAGTCATTTTGACGTCGAATTCAAATGTCTTTTCGATTAAGGCATAAAGTGTGAGAAGGCCAGTTTAAGAGGACATAAGTCGATAATATTTATTTAGTTGATGCAATGCAACTCTCATATTATGAAACTTGAAGGTAGATGTTTAATGGAACAAAAATATTCGATATTTCCATTTATGGGCACTAAGGGTTCCCGCGCAGCTGGAAAACAGGGAAAAACCTGGAATTGTCAGGGAAATGAAAATGGCCTAAAAAGTCAGGAAATTGTCAGAGAAAAGGAAAAAAAAAATTTAAATTTTCTGGAAAAATCAGGAAAATTTTCTACAAATATTAGCCATAAGTGCCGGTTGTATTCTTTTTAGTACCATTGATGTAAAATCTGAAAAATAAAAATGGTAATTTTTCAATTTTGCATACTTTGCTGGGTTATTATTTACAAGAAATTTATTTTTCCCAGCTTCCAGCTTTTGTAAAAAAAAAATTTAATTCTTGGTCTTGAGTTTTTTGAAAATCATCTGGAAAAGTTAGGGAGTTTTGATCTAAAATTGAGTGGGAACCCTGAATATGGATTCATCTATGGACCCACAACTTTGCCTAGATTTATGTTAAGTGTAGATTGTTATTTTTGCTGAGTTTTAAAAACTGATTAGAAATTTAGTTATCATCTCCAAACTAATTTAGGCTTTTTAAAAAGCATTATAGCAATTTAAAAAAATATATTTTAGCAATTTAAAATTTTTTAATTTATTTAATCACTTATTGCTTGCATTATTGGTATGCATATTTTATAGTGACTATATTTTAAAAACAGTATATTTATAATTATTTCTAAGTTTTGCATAATTGTGATAAAAATAAAGTAATGAAATTTGGGTTTTAACCATTTTTTTAGATAGATTTCTATATATAAAATAACATGAAAGTCGATTTATCCATAGCTTTATTTAATTTGATTTTCACATATTAACTAAACTAGTATTTCAGCATTTTGCTATTTTTTTAAAAACAAAAAGTAACAGTTTAAACAGTGTCGTTACCATAACTATAATTGTAAGCTACAACTCAAATAAAATCAGAGGTACAAATACTTTTCTATGCTGCTTTTGTTTCACTATTGATTGTAATCGTTTTATTTACGTACACAACTATCTTATTTTCCGCAATAACTGCTTATTTTTTATATATTCAATGCGTTTTGCATATGAATTAAATGCAAAGCGCATTGTATATAAAAACTTGTGCATTGAACAGGGCAGGGGGAAGAATGTGAATGGGGAGTACTACGCTGTAAATAAAAAGGCGCTTAAAATGAGTACATGAACGTACTCGATTTTCTTTCTTCTGTTCAAGCCATCTTAACAAAGCGACCTCACAAACTTAAAATAGTTGTTCAGAAGATCGTTTTCTACATTATTTGATGGTGATTCCTTAAATAGAAACTGAGTTATTACAATTCAATTACCTTACTTCCCGTTCTTTTGGCACATCTTTTTAACATTACTTCTGTTTATAACTTCTTCACGTCACACTTAGCTTAACGGATAAGACTCTGTACAGCGGTACCTACATATCTGGGTTCGATTCCCAGTAAATCTTGGTTGTAATTGTCGATATTTATTGAAAGTGATTTCCGAAGGCAGCTTATGTAGGCTGCTCTTTTTTATCCATTTTTACCCATTGTACTCGTTTTTAAGTACATGCCTTTTTCAAAATTGAAACTTACGTATTCTGAGCCATGATAAGTATCGAATGTATTCAAAATTGTGTCGGTTTTACTAATTTTTGAATACCTATTTTTAACAGTGTATGTGAAGAAGAACGAAAAATTGCTATACGTAATAAATAAACGTTCCCTTATATGCTTGGCTGAGCTTTCTTCTACTTTCTTATGCCTTTCCCATCCCTCCATCCTGAGTAAAAGTACTTCATTCATTCATTCTTAGGGATTTCCCCCCCCCCCCCCCCTCCTTTTCCGGAAGGAAGGAGGCCCTTTAATTGTTCCATGGGGTGTGGCTGTGAGAGTTTTCCCCCATCCCTCGTTCCTTGTGACGTTATTCCATGCAGTGTCGAGTTTTGTAGGTGATGCGGTGGTTTTTGCAGGGGAAAGGGTGGAAGTGCAGTAATGGACGCGTGGGAAAATTAATATTTTCGATGTTTGTGCGATGAATCCATGCCTGTCGAGAGTCCCAGTTGCTCAGTGGATAAGGCGTTCAGCTACTAATCAGAAGGATTGGTGGTTCGAATCCGTGCGGTGTTCTTGACAAAGAAAAGTAGTAATCTTGCGATCGGAGGGTTGCCAGCTTCACTACAAAAATACTAGAAAGTCGTCCAGAACATCCAACAAATTATACTGGCGTGTATACGGGACATGGCCATGATAAATCTGATCGGGGTCCAATGTCCTGACGCCTATTGAGGTTGCGTCGGGTGCCAGCTCAGGTGTTGTCCTCGTCATCTGACCATGGTTCAAAAATACGAAGCATCGTTCCCGGGTCTTTCCTTCGAGATAAACCCCGAACCGTCGCCAATAGCCCAATGTGCAGCTCTAGTGCGACGTAAATTCAACAAACCAACCATGTCTGTCGACTTGTTCGGTTTGTGCGTACAATCTACTGACTATGCACATTTAGCCAATGTGTCGGATTGTAGTTATTGACTTAATGTTCGTCCATAAATGATGTCACACTTGGACGGAGAGGGGGGGGGGGTTGGTCATGAAGGTGTGACAAGGGGAGGAGGGTGGTTACAAGAAGTGTGACCTCACACACATCGTCTGAAAAACATTGCAAATCAATAGAAACAACACCCCCCCAAACTTTTCAGAAAAATAAACCATGTGGCTTCCGATTTGAATCTATATAGTTGCAGTTGTAAAATAAAATTCCAAATTCCTTCTATATCTTAGTGCTTTGTTTTGGAACCGTCAATATATGTATATATAATTTTTACGTGCTAGATTGATATTGTTGGTAGAACACGGAGTAGTAGCAATTAAAAAATTATGGGAGGGGGCTCAACTAGTTCCATTCCCAGAATATTTACCAATATAAAAAAATAACACTAATTAGTCTTTAATAATCGTCAATTAGTTATTATTTTTTAATAATTTGTTAATTACTGATGAATTCGCATACATTTCTTAACATAGTAACAATTTTCGGTAGAAAATTTTGACATGGGATGACTTGAGCCCTCCTGCCTTTTCCTGCACCTATGGTAGAAGAACGTGACAGATGGAAGTGTGACAGCTTGTGACATGGAAGGGGGGGGGGGGGGGTGTCAAAAATATAGAGAAAAGGTGTGACATCATTTATGGACCGCCACTTATAACACTGTAAGGATTTCCAGAATTTTTTTAATTTAACATAATTTTCCTCTTTTGACGATCGAAAATGCCTCTAAAAACAAAAAATATTTTTATTGTATTAGAGCAGGCTGATACTTCTATGATATGCACACACGAAAAATTCATGTATATGTAATTTTTTTTTTAATGAAGTAACGTGCTGTTGTTTTGAGATCAACAAACAGCCTTTTTTCATACTCGCCTCATCCACGTAGAAAAAGTTTTAATCAACCAGCGACGCTATGATTAAATGAAGGAGAATGAATCAGACTCAATAGTTTCAGGTATCAAATATTATATACATGCATACTTTTAAATCATTTGAAATATCCCATGTGTACAAATGAAGCTTTAAGTAATTGATTTTTCTTTTCACTTTTTTTTTCTCCGGGCCATCGAAACATTGCAGCGTACCATTTGTCCAACAACCGTTTGTTTCATTCATTTCTTATTCCTTCTTTATGTTCTTTAGAAATTACACTTCCTCGTTTTTCATCTCCTTTTATCGCCACTGCATCTCTGACCGTTTTCCCTTTTCAAAGTTTGTCTTTGAAAGAAAAAAAGAACGTTGCATAAATGAAGAGTCTCTTTAAAAGAATGTTTTTTTCCCACGTGACGTAGGCAGTTGCCCCGAAGGCTCACGGGATGTGTGCCAAGGTCGCTGCCACCTGTAACGTCACAAACTCGGCAAGAATATTCCTGGGGGAATTAGCGAATGGACCGTCGTCTTCTAACATATTTAGTTATGACAGAATAAACATTTAAAAAAATAAAACTTTGAAGACTCAGTATTACAATATTTATTTTTCAAGCGTTTATATTTCAAACATCATACTGGAATTAACAATTTAGAAGCTGAAGTAACAGTGATTAAACAGGCCAGCGTGCCAGAAATTTGATTAATATCTTCCCTCTCCCCCGCAAAACACATACGTCGTCCAAAAGGTCAGAGGGAGAGTGGACTAATGACCAACCTGATCAACGAGGCCCACTTTCCTCTACACGATGGTAACTCATTTATCAACTTAAATTGCTAATTCCGTCTGGAATTGTGGGACTTTGAAATACAGTTGAACTTCAATTATCCGTATGAATTGGGACCAGATCCCATCCGGATAATCGAATATCCATATAACTGAATAATTCACGAATTAGCGAATGGACCGTCGTCTTCTAACAGTAATTTAGTAAAAAAAAACGAATTTTGCTTTAGTATGTAATTTTTTTTTTCATTCAACAATAAGAAACTTGTAAAATGAGGATTTTGCTTATTTCTTTTTTTCTCAAAGCGATCCGGATAACTGGAGTTCGGATAAATGGACTTCTACTGTATTAAAAAATTTTATATCGCCATTCATTCAAGTTTATTCCAATAGCCGCTATACTGAGACCGATTTTAAAGACTTATTCAAGTAAAAAAACTAATTTTGGTTCGGGAAATTTTTAGGAAGATTCTTTTTTTTTAAATTATGTTTTAATATTTGAGAGGATGAGAAGCCAAGGGATACGGGAGATTTTTTTAATGGAGTTAAGTGTGGTAATGAAAAGTTAATACATACACTGTAAAAAAAATCCCGTAAAATTAACGGTTTAAAACTGGCAGCTGGGACTCCAGTTTTAAACCGTAAAATTGACGGTTAAAATCCGTAAATGTAAACGGTTTAAAACTGTAAGTGGACGGTTTTCTCCCGTAAATCTTTTACGGTTTTTATCCGTAATATTTACATATATCCGTTATTTGATAGTTATTCTCCCGTAAATGTTTTACGGTTTTTTTCCGTAATGTTGACATATAACCGTTATACGAGTTATTATCCCGTAAATCTTTTACGGGTTTTTTCCGTAATACTGGTTATTCTCCGTAAATCTTTTTACGGTTTTTATCCGTAATAATTACGTATTACCATTATTTGGTGGTTTCTCTCGTTAATATTATACGCTTTTTATCTGTAATAATGACATATAACTGTTATTTGACAGAATTTCTCTCAATAATATTACATATCAATATTACAGATAAAAAGCATATAACTTTTATTTGACGGACTAGATCTGTAAAAATTAACAGTATGATTTACAGTAAAACATAGTCAGAAATAAATTCCCCGTCTCAAGATTACAACTTTTTACCATAATATTTACTAATAACTTATAAAAATATGACTACTACCATAATAATTTCAGTAATATACCGTAATAAATAGTAGGGCCTGAAATTATATACTGAGAAATAAAAGATAAATATATATAATAATAAAAAATATGAAAAAAAAAGTTTAATCAAAAGATTTGGTTTATATTACATGTCTTTATCAGTAAAGAAGATTCAAAGGCAAATTTAAGCTCTTTTGTCTCGTTTTTAATTTTTAAGAATCATTTACGGTGCAAACAGTAATTGTTCTGCATTTTTTGGTAATATTCAAATGTGTTTTTGATAAATTAATCCTGCCTCCAAGAATAGTCTACCACTTTATGTACGGTGAAGAAAGGTATTTTCCTTGACAATTCCAGGTGCGTGGGAAGTGATAATGTACAGAGAGGCAAATAGTTGGCGACTAGGTAACACCTTTTCAAAACCGATTTAGTGAATCCACAAACCAGTTTGGGTAAACTGGTCAATCGGCTTATCCTTAACCTGTAAACAAAGTGACATCACATTTTCTATTTATTCAACCATATTTCTAACTGATGACCGTATGAAAATTAACTAAACCCTTATAATTATTTCGTTTCACAGTAATGACAAATGCCATTTGTAGATTTAACTCAGGTTAGATACAACATTCAGTTGTCTAATTTATTGATAACCCTATAGCAATTGACAAAAAAGTTAACATGATAGGCTTCTATTAAAACATAGCAAACCTATAGCAAAATTCCATTTGAGATGTTTTATTGTCCCGTTACATTTATTGATTTCAATTTTATCCCATATTTCTGTCATTCTTACATTCGAAATTATATTTAAAAAAAAGGTAAAATATACATATCAAAAAGAATTTTGTAATATGTCCCATGTTAAGCTGCTTTTCCAACCTTAGTTAACAGATCTAAACCATAACAACCACAAATGGACATTTCATAATGGATCTGCATCACCATAATGAAATTGCAACTCAGGTACCGGATCTTTATGAATTGTTTTAACGAAAAAGTAAAAAATAAAATTTACTAAATGTCCAAATACGGATCTAAAAAATATGAGACATGTATTTAACTTAAATTTATTTTTTAGCATGTGTTTATGCCTTTGGCAAACAAGATATTATAAAAAAAATTCTAATTATAACATATACAAATCAAACACATACAAATGCATAAAACATAAATCAAAATGATGAAGGAAGATAGTTAAACAGAAATATCATCAAGAACAAATACAGCAGTTAAACTTATTTACTGATACTATTCTAATATACTCACTTTACCAGGTAATTAAGATTTAAGAATTCTCTGTCAGTTATGATAAAAATCTAATTTTAATATTACAATACACAATAGCCAAACAACTTTTAGAAAAATACGCAGATTGATGCACATTTTATTCTACAATCTTTCTGTTCAGAGAATTTTACACAGGACGACTGTGAAGGGGGAACAAGAGCTAGCTGTGTTACAAATTTGGTAGAACAAGCAAAGGGGAAACATATTCATCAAGAAACAAAACCTTAAAAACACTGTTACTTCACACGAGTCTTTTCAATATCCATGCCAGTTCCGCAAATGTCTAAACTGTGTTCTGTAAATGTCGTCAACTGGGCATCCAAATTGCTGCATCTTGGACGAAAGCAGCTAGGGACGAGACAATGGCTACACAGAGAGGTGATTACAATGAGCAGCAGTTGTCCATCAGGATTCAAGTTGTTGTAGAATGCAGCTCCGATAAAAAGGCAACCGAGGCTAGATTGAAATTAAGTTACCCTTTCGCCTTCCCATTAGAGCCACACAACTTAATCATAATCCTTAAATAAATAGTGAAATATAATTAAAGAACTATGTAACAATAAAATAAGAAAAGGCTACAATATAAACTTTGAACAGTAAGAATAGTTTCCGACTGTTTTAAAATACAACTTTTAACCTATGTTTTATCACGCTTTAGGTTAGGTCGAGGTTATAATAACAACATAATTTTTGTTTTGGTGATTAATTATTGAAAGTGTCAATTCTTCTTGTCAGATTTGGCATCGTTAATAAATAGCAAAAATTTTGGCAAATAAAATAATAAAAATGAAATTGTATTTAGCAAACGTCATACATATCAGGGTTTAATTTAGCAATTTAAATCAACTGATTTTTTAAAAAAAAAAAAACAATTTATTTTATATCTGACATATCTGTTTTAATCAAATAAAATTATTTATGTAGCTTTAAAAGTTATTTATGCAAATTTAAAGATATAATATATAGAACATAAAAATTGGGTGTAAGAACCAACCTTTTTGCTATTTATTAATGATGCCAAATCTGACATGAATTGACAGTTCACGTAATCGTGAAGGAAAACATAATACTGGCAGCTCAGCAGAGGCTTAAAGTTTTCAAAATTATTGGGGGGGGGGGGGGGGGGCTCATGGATCTAATTTTTAATAAAAAACACAAAGTATAGAGGAAATGAGCCAGTTTTTAAAAATATTGGGAAGGCTTTGGTCTATGGGAATCAAAAATAGTTTACGCTTATGCACCCCAGTCTCCATTTCATGGCTAACATGAGGACATTTGGACCGTGACAAATTTAATGTGTATCAGACCCCAGAATGTATTTGGGAAACGACAAATATTAAACTTGCAACCCGTTAATTATAACTCGGTACTCTTTTGATCAGACTACTACATCATGTAATGGATATTTGATTAAACAATTTTATCTCCTCAGCGTTTTCCTATACTTATATTTAAACAATCCGTTTATATTAAATTACCTATTGCGCGGACTCAACTGAAATTCAACCCAAGTACTAACCATACATAAATTTTATGTATTCTACAATTCACTTTACATTGGTAAAGAAACACGATTAATGGTCTACGGTTTAAAAAAAAAATGTAAAGTCTTTGACAATATCGCTTGACGGATTTAAAAAACGATACCCACGGTTTTAAACATACATATCTTATTTTTATAAAGATCTACAATTTTCAATAAATTTTGTTTTATATATCGTTTATGTCAACTTTGGATCTAGGAAAGGGTTAATCTGTCATATACGGTCGCAGTGGCGTAGCCAGCATTGGGTTACTTTGGGTCAGAACCCCCCCCATAGCCAGTTTTTTTTTTTTTTTTTTTTTTTTTTTTTTTTTTTTTTGAAAAATAACAATTGGAAAAAAAAGAAGAAGATTTTTTTCTCTGATTTCTATAGAGAAAACACACGTCGCATTTCCTGGTCTACCCCACATGTATCTCCTGCTCCTTTCGCTTCTGTACCCTGAAGGGATGATTTTAAGGAGAACAACGGTAAAACAACCTTGAAGACAGAAAATTCAACTTTTTGTGGGGGGGGGGGGGGGGGGGAGTGGGGAAGACGATACGATGGGGTAGTAGGTCTGTATGACGGTCTTGGTTGTTTGTACATGTAAAGGGATACTTTTCTTAACACTTGAAATGGGGCCGCAATTGAGCCGAAATTCACAATGCATTAATCCAAAAATTGCTTGCCTTGCTTTGAAGTAAGGTATTTTCCCTGACCCATTCATCCCCTATGTGCAGGCACGTCACGCCGGGGGGGGGGGGGGGGGGAGGCCGACCCCCCCAATAATTTGGAAACCCTAAAAGTTGGGAATTTCAAGGTTTAAAAATACCCGAGTTGGGAAAATTTATGTCTGAAGAAAATTAATATTTTTAACAAATGAAAGCAAAAACACCAAGGTTATTAAGGGAAAATTAGAAATTGTCCAACTTGTAAAATTAAACTTAAATTCGTGTGTTTGCTTTCAGAGTTCACTGCACACTTTCGACCGATATGACGCTAAGGCTCCAGATGGAGTTGACTAATGTAGTCTGTAGCCGACACAACGCCAGTGGCGGAACTGTTTTATAAATTTCATTTTATTTTTTTATTGTGTCAAGCGAAAAAAATTTTTAACCGTGGCATCATTTCCTTAAAAAAAATCTCACATTTTAAATATATAATAAATTGTTTAAATTAAGGAGCAATGTTTTCAGATTTCCAGCAGGCGCCTGAAAAAATGGTCGCATCTGCTCATTCTGTTGTTCGTTATTGTTAAAGTTATATTATATGTTTTAACGTTCAGATTATCATTTAAAGAATTTTAAAATATATGGCGTTGCACTTTACGCGAATGTCACACAGTGTTCTTTTTATTAAAATAACTTCTCTTTTAATTGTGTTAGGTGTGATTGTCTAAATCAAAATCCTCTCCTTTTTATTCGAAAACACTTTTGTTTCACATAACCCTATTGATTTTGCCTTCCACAATGTAAAATTTCTTCCAGCTAATATTCGAAGCGCCATGGCGCTTCGAATATATGGGACTGGCGCGCCAGTCCCATATAAATTTATCGTCTCGTGTCTAGGATTTTTTTTGTTATTTTGTTTCGTTTTGGGATTAACCAATCACAAAATTGTGTAATGTTGACGCTGTGCGTTTCCTGTGTGTTTTTCTATAAAAATATTTTTTTTTAGTTTTTACCAGTTTCAAATAGAAATTTCCAGAACTTTCAATGGGTTCTTTTATTTAAATCACCCCTCGGTTAAAAAAAATTCTCGGACTTCGATACGATTGCTACGAAAAATCTTATGCGCGGAGGACGCATCTTTCAGTACCTATTTTCTTTACCTAATTTTATGTGATATGTGTTTCGTTTTAACATTAACTTTGGAGGATTCTCTTTTTGAATACTTCTAACTTTATTGAATTTATTTATAATAATTTAAATTCCTGTTTTCCTGTATTGATTAATTTAGAATTAAAATGGTTATTAATTAAAAAAATTAATAATTTAATTACTACTTGATAAATATGGTCATATTGGTATGTAGATACTTTTTATTTTTGAATATTATTTTTTTTATGTTTTATGTTAAGATTAGCAATGGCTGTTGGGTTGGCACAACTGCCGAGTCCCTTTCACTCCCACTATTTACAGATCACATTACATTTTCAGAACATGTCTGTATTTGTTATCCCCCCCCCCCCCCCCCCCCCCCCTTATGACTTCCACAATAAAATTATCCTATAAAAAGTTGATAAGTTGGAACTAGGAATTTTTAGCGCTGTTGTGTTCAAAATTTCCAATCGTTAAGTTTGGTTAATTAACATCGCACTTAGAACGGACACTGTACTGGAACATGCGTGCAACAAATGTTGCGTGCCACAATGTTGGTTCGGGTCTATCTCGAAGAAAATACCTGGGAATAATGCCTCGTATTTTTTAATCATGGTCAAATAACGAGAATAACACCCGAGCTGGTATCCGTACCCGACGCCGTAAAGTTGGGAATTTTGAATCGTTAAGTTGGGAATTTCGAATCTTTAAGTTGGGAAATTTTTTGTCTCAACCCCCCCAAATTTATTTTGTGTGACGGCACTGCCCACGTGTTTTAAGGAAGGATTGTAAATGACCCCTGTCAAAAAAATAACGCCCCTAATTGTGATCCTCTTCTCTCTCTCACAATGCCAGTGGCATTTTTTCACCTTCTCAAAAATCAGTTATCTGAGAGGTTGTATGTCTCTCATTTGCCATTTTTGTCTCTCATTCACAAAAACATAAACTATTGGAATATTCAAGACAAAAGAAAGAAGCATCGTGCCAAAAATTTGCTGATGTTTAAAGTATGTACTCCTTTTCTTATTCAAATATTTTTTGTTTATTGAGATTATCGTTGAAAATACCCAAACAAAAACTAACTAATTTTTTATTAAATTACATTTACAAATTAGTTTTCTGTCACTCAGACGTGTTACTTTTCACGCAAAAATACGGTTTTCCGCTTTTTTTTTTTTTAATTTGGGTTTTGATTATTTCCAAGATTGATGCACATTCGTTCGAAAAGTTTTATGGTGGATTATTAAAAAAATATATTCAACTATTATAAATACGAAGGTCACATAATGGAAAAGTTGGCTCTATTTACGAAGGATGGGGTCAACAGATTCTCGTTTAAATCTGTGTTAATAACCTTTTTCTGAATTTTTTTCTGCGGCGCTGCATCTCGTGCTGATGATTAGGCAAGCATTTTTCCATTGTCTAGCTTCACAGATACTACAAATCAATGTTTTTTTATAATTATATATTTTTTATTCAGTTATTTGATTTTTTTACGAGCAACGCCAATTTCCGTTATGATATTGCCTCAACAGACCGTTTTGCTGCGTCACGTAACCAATGAAACCTCTTCCCCCCCATGTCACGCCACAGTCATGCATGATAAAATTAACCGGAAAATAATGATTATTATTCTGTTATTTTTAATTATATATTAAGAATTATTTACAAATTTAAAATTACTACTTAAAAATTATTATTATTAAATTAAAATTACTAATTTAAAATAGACAACAGCTACAGACTTAAATCCCAGTAAAATGTCAGCCAGGTTTGTTAGTAATTTAAATTATGAAATGACTAAAGATTAACCTGCGAAAATTAAGCTTTTAATTTACTTCTTAATTATAATTTATATATAATATTTAATCAAGTAAAATTATTAATTATAATTTTATTTTAAAAGTACTGCTTAAATTAAAAAACATCATAAATGAAATTTACTAATTTAAAATTACTACTTAAAAATTATTATGATTAAATAAAATTACTAATTTAAAATTATCAATTAAAATTGCTAATTTAAAATTATTAATTAAAATTAAAAATTATTAATTAAAATTAAAAATTATTAATTAAAATTAAAAATTATTAATTAAAATTAAAAATTATTAATTAAAATTAAAAATTATTAATTAAAATTAAAAATTATTAATTAAAATTAAAAATTATTAATTAAAATTAAAAATTATTAATTAAAATTAAAAATTATTAATTAAAATTAAAAATTATTAATTAAAATTAAAAATTATTAATTAAAATTAAAAATTATTAATTAAAATTGCTAATTTAAAATCATTAATTAATAATTTAAAATTATTAATTAACTTTTGTGCAAATTATTAACTAAATTTTATTCAAATTATTAATTAAATTTAATTAAAATTATTAGTTAAAAAAATTCAAATCAGTTATTAATAAAAAAAATTATTTGGTTTTGGTCGGACCAAAAATAATTTATGGACCCCCCCCCCCCTTCGGACAATCCTGGCTACGCCACTGTACGGTCGCCCTTCGCGACTTTCTGAAAATCCTATATTCACAATACTAAAATGTTGCTTTGCTACAAAAAGTGGTTTGATTGGCAATCAAAGAACACCATTTCCCCCTGCATTGACGTTTGGCGCCGGGTTGTCAGGTTTGGCGAAAAATTAAGGCGACCATAAAAGACAGATTAACCGAAAGTTTTAAAAGTAACAATTGACAATAAACAAAATAAAATACTTTACTTACTTTGATATTCTGTAAATTTAATAAAGTACACTGTTTGAAACATGGCGTTTTGTTGTTTTCCTGTTGATCTGAAAGCTCGGTTGCAGTTACTATAAGTTGTGCTTTTTCCCTATAAAATATTCTTTGTTGGTTTAAATAACGTCACATTATAGCTTCACAGTGGCTATTGGCGACCGTTTAGGGTCTATCTCAAAGGAAAGACTCTGAAACACTGCTTCGTGTTTTTGTACTATCGTCAGTTGACGATTGCAATACCTGAATTTGCACCCAAAGCAACCAAAATAAACGTTAGGATATTAAACCTCAATCAAATTTTTCGTGCACCTATTTCGTGAAAACACCATAGGAAATTGGGGATAATCTTTGACAACTTTTGTAATAGTGAATTTGTTACATGATCTTGTGATCGGAGGGTTGCCAGCTTCACTACAAAATACTAGAAAAGTCGTCCAGAACATCCGGAAAAATTAAAGGCCTATATACGGGACTGGTGCACGATACATCAGATCGGGGTCCAAAGTCCCGACGTCTATTGAAGGCGTTGGGTGCCAGTTCAGGTGTTTCCTCGTCATCTGACCATGGTTCTAAAATTACGAGGTGCAGGTATGAATGTGTATGTGTTCCCGGGTCTTTCCTTCGAGATTGACCCCGAACCGTCGCCAATAGCCCACTGTGCAGCTCTAGTGCGACGTTAATTAACAAAACCAAACCATAACGTGGCCTAGTTATCCAGCTACTGTATACAGATAATTCTTATATTATATTTATAAAGCAATACAGTAGTAGTTCTCTTACAGACACACATTACAAATGTTGGTGCCAGCTCAAGTATTCTCCTCGTTATCTGACCATGGCTCAAAAATACGAGACATTGTTCCCGGGTCTTTCCTTCGAGATAGGCCCCTAACAGTCGCCAATAGCCCAATATTCAGCTCTAGGGCGATTTTCTACTTTACCGCTATATATTGATAACTTTACGGGACTGGGTATAGTGGCGTACCTATATTTAATTTGGTGGAAGAGAATTTACGAAAAAATAATATTTAGATGCCCATTCTACACGGACGAGAAAAACACGCGCGAGATTTTCCACCACGTGGTCTGTATTTTCGGATCACCGAGAAGCTTGCTTGCGTATTTCTCGTTCGCATAGAATGAGCCTTGCTGTGTTCCATCAATAGTCAAATATTTATATACAAACAACTGCTATAGAGTTAATAATAAATGTTATTTAATGTAATTAATTAATTAATCAAAATGTACATATAAGTTTAAATAATTCAGTAACAATAAATTATTTAAAGAAATAAATTTAACCCAAACATTTGTTCGAAATATACCAAAACACGTATATACCACATTGAACAGTTTTAGACCTATTTTCGAACAACAACTAAAAAAAAATTATATGACAGCAATATTTAACAGCGCTTGAAAAAAAATTCTCGCCCTAGACGCACACGATATAATATTTAAATTCGAGGTGCCTGGGTCCTTGCGGATTATCCTCTTCATATGAAATGTAATCTGAGTATATAAATTGAAAACTAAATTTTAAACGTATAACATCCACCCAATCCCTCACCATTCAATAAAAACACCAGTCAACCAATCACAGCGAGAGTAACTACTATGGTTCGACGTCATAAGAAACGAGTTTTAGGGAATACGGTTTTAAACAGTAAGTTGGTATAGAAAAACAGTTTTTTCCCGTAAAGTTAGTGTTACGGATTTAAACCGTCAAATATACGGTTTTCCCCTGTAAAAATTACGGGTTTTTTTTTACAGTGTATGAAATCCTGGTGGCAAAGAGATACAAGTAAATGTCTGTCATGTTATGAGATTAGCGACATAAGAATCAACTATTTCAAGAATCAGCTGTTGTTGATTTAACTTTAAACTGCATTTTCACAAAATGATGAAATTTTTACTTGTACGTCTCGGCTTCTCACCCCATCTTTTATGATTTGTGTCTGAAATATGTATTATTATTATTCTATTATATATATTCTATTATATATATATTATTATTCTAATTCAAATGTGGTTCTATTATCATTTCAAATTAAATTTCATTTATAGTATTTGTCATTTCTTAATTGTGCAAATGAACACCTTAGATCAGTCATTATCTAATTTAGGTGTCGGTATTTGCCTTCCAGTGCTGCATGATTATATATGTTCGTTCTCTGATTTGGATTGCGTTGCGATCATTATTTTCTCTTTCCAAACTGCTTAGATGAAACTCGAACTATGGCATTAAAAAAACATTAGGTGCGAGAATCGCAGATAACCTACAATTTTCTGAATCGTAGAACTTGTCTTCTGGCTTTGAGTTACTCCTGATTTAGACTTTGCTCACTGATATACTCATAGAAGTATCGTGCAATTCCCGTTAATGTAATAGGTATGTTGCATAGAACTCTGTGCCTTTTAAAGCTATTACTTGAGTTAAAGTTATTAGTTAATTAGAAAGCCTTTGAAAATAGTTACAGAAATATGAAAAATAAGATTTTAAATTATAGTGAATTAATATCGGCAACGACAACTTCCAGTATTTAATTTGTTAAAGTTATGGTTTTTCGATTGTGTATTGAATATCTCCGTATTTGTAACTTACGGCATTTTTAGATGTCACCCAGTTTGAAGCAGTGGAAAGTGTGTCCTTTTGTCCCCCTTAGGAAGCTTTTAAAAATAATTCGATTTTTCCGTATGAAATTCCAAAATATCGAATTCTTTGGCTGCTGTTAGGGGGAGGGGCAAAAAAAGTTATAGGACGGGCAATACCCCCTGGCCCCTACCCAGCTACAGGTCTGCCGCGATGTGCGTGCAAAATCCTATATTCTTTCCCATCATTAGAAGAGTGGATAATTGCCCTGATGCATATTCAGTGGCAGATTCTTGAGAACTTAATTGATTGACGTTCTAATGCGTTCTCTCCTCACTGTCGTGTTAGCGCCATCATCAGCGTTCGTGTCAAGTCGGGAGTCCAGATAATCGCATCATTTGTGATTCATCTGAATAAAAAAATTTCGATGTCGCTGGACGAATGTTGAAATGGGTGGCCACACCTTAGTGTGATATTTCACTGGAGATTTTTCAACCTGATAAAAGTGTCCTCGTAACTGTCAGGGTCCTTTTATGCAGATGCCCATAAATCGCATCGTTCTATATCATTAATCTTGTTGGAAGATCGTCGAATTCGTAATCGGTGGGTTACGAGTTTTATCCTCGTCTGCCAACCGAACATGTCCATTTAGAGAGGGCTGACACTCGTTAAATCTGTTCTAATTCTAAAAGGAAAAAATTTACAGTAAACAAAAAAAAAGTTGCACCTGCATCAAAGTTTTGATACTTTAAAAGACTTCTTTTTTGTTGTTTAAAAGTAGTTGTTTGCATAAAGAAATTAGCACGCGATGTGTATGCTAATGGTCTTATCAGCTTACAACGGTGCAAGAGTTGAAGCTACAAATCGAACAAAGTTGCCAAAGTCCTCGTCTGCTTACAGTAAACAAACAAATAATTAGCACATGCTAATTAGATAATGGATTTAGGGCCTTTTTAGTATTTACTTGCCGTATAGGGCCTTCTTTTATGAATAACCGCCTCGGACTAGAGTAAGAGCCAATATAAATTTCACCATAACTCGCCACTGTATTTTATTTTGGGATTTGTAATGTTCTAAAGAGGTGTATTTTTAAAGAATAATTCGAAGAAGCTAAAATAATAAATTATGAAAAATTTTGAGTTAGGGCCTTTTAACTTAAGAAGGCAGTGTTGTGGTCCAAATTGACTTACGATGGTAGATGGAAGTTTGAAGAATGAGGTGTCAGTTCAGGTGCTGCCCTCGTCATCTTACCATGTTTCGAACCATCGCAAAGAGTCCATTGTGTACCTGTAAGTGTGATTTTAATTCCGCCAAGCAATTTTAATTTCGATTTTTTTTTAGGCGAGCATTAGAACCATTAGCATCACTTTTCTCTGGAATGAAATCCCTGGAAATTTGTTTCAAAGATGTCTGTGAGATATTTGCTTCATTCAAAATAAATTAAAACTTTATTTTAACTAAAATAAATTGAATAATCAATATGTTACGAATTTGATTGATTGAAATAGTGTCGGACTGGATAATGATATGCATTATAGGGTATGACCGACGATTCGTGATCTATTCCGAAAGAAATACTTGGGAACACTGCCTCGTAATTTCGAATCGTAGTCAGAAAACGAGAACAACAACAAAACTGAGCTGACGTCCTACACTGTAAAAAAAAAGGTACTTAAAAATGAGTACCTGAATATACTCGTTTTTCTTTGAGTACAATTGCATCGTAAATGAGCGATGGCGTACTCAAATATAAGTAATCGTACTTTCTCAAAAATGAGTAGTGTGATTAAATATTGCTAATATCAGCTTTTGTTCAAACCATCTTAACAAACTTAAAATAGTTGTTCAGCAGATGGTTTTCCACATTATTTGATGTCGATTACTTAAATAGAAACTGAGTTATTACAACTCAATTATCTTTCCATTCTTTTGGCACACCTTTTTAGTATTTCTTCTCTTTATAACTTCTTCGTCGCTCTGGTAGTACAACGGATAAGGAGGATCTTGGTTCAATTCCCGGTAAGTCTTGGTTGTAATTGCTGATATTTATTGAAGGTGATTTATGAAGGCAGCCTATATATGCAAGCAACCGCTCTTTTTTATTAATTTTTACTCATTGTACTAATTTTTGAGTACATGTCTTTTTCCAAAAAGAAACATGTATTCTGACCTATGATAAGCATCGAATGTAATCCAAAAATGAGTGCGATTTACTTATTTTTTAGTACCTATTTTTAACAATGTACTCTAAACTACTGCCCCACAACTACCGTGAGGACATTTAGACCAAGTTATATTTAACGTGCATCAGCGTAATAAATAACTTTCTCATTATGATAATACTTTCCCAGAGGCTGTTTTTCCTTCGCGAGAGCGCATTTTCTGCAACTTTTCAAGGTGATTCGGAGCGGGAAAGGTTGCCCAAGAAGTGAGGGGAGAAAAACATCCTTTTTTCAGGATGAGAAATGCGGATGCTGACACCAAAAAAAAAAGAGAGGATCCGGAGGTCCCCCTTCCCTTCTGCAAAAGGGGGAGGCTTGAAAAAACACCACACGATCATTTTCTCATTTATAGGTTACCGTGAGAATTGCCCGAAAACCGCTCTCGACTTCCTCTGCTAATTTTTTAACACACACCGTCTCTCCACTTACTCTATTTACGTTTGCAGTTCACTTGCTAAAGTGACGATATTTTTCTTGGATGGGTGAACTAAATTAACTTTCCCGTAAACGTTGCAGCACGATTTCTGCTTGTTTCATCTCCCCTCTCGTAATATATTAAGGTTATACTTTCGGTTTGGTTTCCCCAGTCTGCCGTGGATGAAAGGATTTGGAAAGTTCTTTTAAAAATGTGTGATTTTATAATGGCTTTCTGTTTTCAATCACGTCGGGTGGTACGATTTATTTCCGAAATCGTTGAACTAATACTGTGTGTAACGTAAAGAAATCTCAAAATGATTTTTTTTGTAATTATTTTTGTTTTCAAAACCTTATTCTTGAAATTACGCTAACTGTAGAAGATCTTAAATAAGATCACAAAGTTGAGCTTATTCCTTCAAGCATGGATCCTTTGTAGTAGAGGATTCATGACGTCACTATAGCTAACGTCAAAGTGAAGCCAACATGTATGGCCCGCGACACGTGGTTAAATTAATGTTGGTTTAAATTACCGAGTACTTGGCGCGGCTTGGTCATATTTGGCCCTTGCGCCGTTAAACCCCATACAACCAACCAACCACGTGGTTAACTACGTCATTCCATTCATAAATTAGTTACACATTTCCCAATTCACAAGCCAATCGCGAGTATTTTTTCATTCATAATTTGGAGAGGTGGCACGTGATATGGGCCTTCCACTCTGACATTTATTAATGTTTATAGATTAATTAGACATTTATAGAACATTTATAGATTAATTAATATACGTATTTTATATTAAATATAAGAAAATATATAAAAAAGATTCTTATGTACTCTGATTTTTTTACAAATTTCGCTAATAATTTCAAAACAAGAACATCGTAGAAGCCTTGTGATATATCTGGCTGGGATGAAAGGTATATTCCTCTAAATGTTTCTTATACTCCTGCTATTTTTCTTATACATGATGGAACCATTTTGTTTGTCATATTCAAAGGTCTTGTATTATCTACATGTATAATAAAGTGGTATGTGTATTTAAATATTATTATGAAATGATTGGTCCACTTTGCCCCTGTGCCGGCGTATAATGGTTCACTTCATGAGCACATTGTATAAATGATTATTTTTATAGTTGTTTTAAAAATTAGATTTTTAAAAAATAAACCACAAAACCGTTTTAAAAAAACATTACAAAAACTTTTTTTTAATCTTTTTTTTTATAGTTTATTAGACATTGTTATTTCAGCGTAACAAAAAATTAAACTCTAACGATAGAACGTACTACGGTCCACTTAGTGAGCATAATAGTCTTTTTAATGCGCACATAGTATAAAATGCTTATTTATACACTTGTTATGAAAATTAGAGTTTAAGATAATTATTATAAAAATATTGTGGATTATTATAAAAAAATATTTAATTAAAAATAAACCACCTAACTATTTTAAAAAAAAACATTATAAAAACCAAATTTTTTTTAAAATTATTTTTAGTTTAATAGGTATTGCTATTTCAGCGCAACAAAAAATTAAACTCTAACGATAGAATGTACAACGTCTTTATGTAAGGGCGCAGAGTACTGTACGATCGTATAGAGCTTTTTCCTTCCTTCTGGAATGACGGCCAGAAATTCTGAGTTGGCGTAAACTGAGTTGTAAAATTCACTTTGTATGTGTCAGCGCTGGCGTTTTTGACAACTTCGTTTTTTAATTCACGATTCTAAGTTTAAAATGTATACAAAATGGACGTCCTACCGACAGGATGTGTACTGACATGTCTAGGAGGCCATGTACAACAGTGCTTCTGGAAGGACTTTGCACTGTACGTTCTATCATTAAAAGTTAACTAGTGTTTCCCGTCTTCCTTCTATCTATGTGAGTTGCACAGACGCTTTACTTTTTTTTTATTATTCATTGCTAACTTCAACAAATTGGGGAACACGAATTTTTCCTTAATATGCCTTGACCTTAGATGGTATTTTCGGCATTCCTTTGAGACAATCTGATAGCTCTTATGAGTGAGTGCAACAGCCATAAATGTCACATTAATTACCTTATTAATTTCCTCGAATCATGTAATATAGATAAGATTCATGATTTTGCATCAATCATCTGTTTATGCAATTATTAATGAAACGCTTTCATCACTACTAATTTCTTGGTTTTTTTTTATTATTATTCATGCCATTGGATTTATTTTTATTTGTATTTTACCTTTGCATGTCGTTTTTAATGCCTCAAACTGCGCTATTTTATTAATCCAATTTTTTTTAAAAATCTGAATATTTAAAAAATTTCAAATAATCTATACAAAAGAGTGTTTGTGGGGTTGTTTACAGTTTACAGTTTTATTCCGAGCATGATGACATTTTGCACAATTGAACTTCAAAAAC
The DNA here is from genome assembly GCA_963932185.1 of Troglohyphantes excavatus. Lineage (NCBI taxonomy): Eukaryota > Metazoa > Arthropoda > Arachnida > Araneae > Linyphiidae > Troglohyphantes > Troglohyphantes excavatus. Next base: position 39,562,117 of record OZ010674.1, read on the forward strand.
AATAGAAAGCCACTGTCTTTATGAGATTTTGAAAAACCACCCTCATCCCCTTAAAACAGAAATGACTTCTACCACAGACACTCTTTTTTTTATAGAGATTATTTTTTAATATTACTAAAATCGCCACATGGTACCATGGTGAAGAAATCGACCAATATTTTACGTAAAACCAGGACAACGCCGGGTACTTTAACTAATATCAAATAATAATAAAATCTTTTTTTTTTTAAATCTAGCTAATAATGTATGTCCATTTCCCAGTGGAAATAGCCACTCCAAACCGAAGTGTAGCAACTCAAAAGTGGTACCTGAAAAGTTTCTAGATCCCATTGGCAATTTATTCAGACATTTCTAATCGCTTTAAAAATTTTAAGCACGGCGAATTCCCACGATTCTTGTTTATATGGCTCCATTTTGAAAATAAAACGGCATTTAAGATTGGATTTGTCAACAAGCTTTCGGTTCCATTACTGATTGTGTAAACGACAATCACTCTACTCGGTCTTAAACTTTCACGTCAATTATCACCTCAAAAGGACTTCGAAAACATTCCCACTGACCGACGCATCGCCAATTCCCACGCCTTGGACATAAACCACCGCCAACTCAACACATCTTACCTTTTTCCCACGACTACAGGCGTACAGAAGATACCTCTCTGGCAACTACAATAGAAAGAGTGGCGTCTGTCGGCACGTCGGAACATCAAAGGCGATCGTCTCTGTTCGGGGGGTTGAGCCAAATGGATACGTTTGGGGCTATTATTTGCCCTGTTCTTCGCCCTTGGGTGGTCTTTGTTGGTAGGCACGGACCCCTTTATGCCGTTTAATGTGCCACTTAGGGATGGTATCTCGGCCCCTTGAGGATGGGCGATTAGTGGTGTGGGAGTTAATCCTCGTCCCCCTGGTGTCTGGGTTCCTGGAGGGGTTTCGATTGCGGTTGTAAAACTGGCGCCTTGCTGAGGGCTTCTTTCGGTTTCTGAGTGTGGGAAAGTGGTTTTGGAATGTTTGTGGGTCCATGAGAGAACTGTGATTCTCGCTAATTTAATCACTGCAGAGGATTGAGGTTTTGTTGAAATGTTGTTTGATCTTGATAAATTAAGGCTTATTTGTCATTTTTATCCAGATTTATTGTCTAAATAGAAATAACATGTTGACCGCTGAGTTCGGGAGCAATGGTGGACCAGAAATTCAAAAAAATATAATAAACACCTAACTCTAGAACTGTCAAGTGATGGACATCGTTATTAGTTGTGTGAAAAGACAAAGCTTGTCCGTGCTGGATCAATAGCGTCCGACGGAAGGTTAATTGCCCTTGGAATTTTCTTAGTGGTTTAGCTATACATCTCGATCCGTTCATTTATCTCAATCACTTATGAATTGAAAGGGGTTTCCGTGACATTACAAAACTTTGTGGAAAAAATTGCTGAAATTTGTTTCACAATCTTTGATCATGAGTCACTTATAAAACTCGCAATCTTCCTAATAAGATACTTGTTAAAATACACAGAAAGGAAGTTTAAGTGACTTTTAATTGTAAAAATGTATCGTGTCGCAATAGGCGAAGTGGAAAGGGGTTATGACCAACGTTACAGTGAGTGACATGGAGCGGGGGGGGGGGGGGGGGGGGGGGGGGTGAGAAAGGATATAAAAGATGGGGAAAAAGGCGTGCCGTAGTAAATGAACGTAATGGAATAGTGTTAAATTAGACATAAAAAGTTGGGTCACATTAACTTTTCTTTCATTAGTTTCCATTTTTCAGATACAAATAGCATTAAAATTTTTAGAATTAAAATTACTATTGAATTTAATAAATACATAGCAAATGTAAAGCATAAGTATTATGCTCGGAATACACGTTGGGTTCATTTTCATAACCGAAATATTCGTTTAAGTACGTTCGCACGCGCATGTACACTAGGCCGGGTCGAATTTTTTTTTTTTTCGATATCGTTATTCTAATAGTGCGGAAAGGGTGACCAGTGTGGTCAATAAACAGGCTGTAAAATATTTTTTTGATCGGATAATATCTTCTGCCTCCTCATCGCACTTGAAATTTCGAAATTTGGGTAAAAATTTGCTTTTTTCGCTTATTATAGGAAAAATAATATTTTCCGAAATAGTTATCCTAATTGCACGGAAAGGGTGTCTAATATGATCACCAAACACGATGTAAAATATTTTTTCGATCAGATAATATCTTCTGCCTCCACATCGCACTTGAATTACCGCTATTTTTGTTAAAAAGTTTCATGTGATAAAAATATGGTTCGAATACTATTTAATAGATGCACTTACACATATACACTTACAGATGACTAGTTTACAGATGTTTGAATATATTCTTATGGTAAAATTCATTGGCAGATCCAGTGAGGAGGGACACAAGGCCCGTGCCCCCCCCCCCCCCTCCAGACAGGCCCACTTCTTTTTTTCCTTATGTAATCGTGGAAGATTTCGATTTATGTAACATATGTTGTGTGATTATTTCAAAGGACAGGGGGATCACTGCACGATATATTGATTTAGTGGTTGTTGTCCAAAGGTTGATTTTGTAGGCAAAAACTGTATTCATTGGCGGATCCAGTGAGGGAGGACAGGGGCCCGTGCCCCCCCCCCCCCCTCCCCATCTCCCAGATGTAATCGTGGAAGATTTAAATGTGGGTAAAAAACTTAGCACGTTTTTTGTCTACAAAATCAGAAAGTCAAGCATTAACAACCTTTGGGCAACAACCACTAAATCAATATGGTGTGCAGTGATCTCCCTCTTCTTTGAAATAATCACACATCTTTACATAAATCATACCACTGATTGTGATTAGAATGTTATGCTAATGAATTCGTCTCTATTGTCAGCCCCACATAAACCTTAGAAGATGCTTATGTTACTAACTACACATAACGTTCAACTGCCTGTACGTGAGATGGGAAGTGAACTATAAGTCCCATTTCGAGTTAGTTTTATCTCTCACAATGGACCAAAATATGTCAGTGGATATATCATGGAGCATTGGAAAAGAAACCTAGGACACCATCGCATTCGCGCTGTATGACACAGCGAACAGAGTACTACGATTATATGTCAGTTCTCCACACACATAGTTAAGTTTATTATGAGAGTTTACACGTCAACATGGATCGACATAAAGTCTACACGTTCCTAAAACATGGTTATAAGCCTGTTTGGATAGCTATCTCTAGATCAAAATATATTAGTCAAAACTAAAAAATGTCGTTGATGCAGCAATTTATCGCCACGCATACTCCGCGCATCCTCAGAACCTTTTGCTGATAATGCTGATGGACAGAAAATCGTACATTAGAGAGCTTGTTGCAGGGTCAATCAATATATCGTGCAGTGATACCCCTGTCCTTTGAAATAATCACACAACATATGTTACATAAAGCGAAATCTTCCACGATTACATAAGGAAAAAAAGAAGCGGGCCTGTCTGGAGAGGGGGGGGGGCACGGGCCTTGTGTCCCTCCTCACTGGATCTGCCAATGAAGCGATGTGGAGGCAGAAGATATTATCTGATCGAAAAAATATTTTACACCGTGTTTGGTGATCATATTAGACACCCTTTCCGTGCAATTAGGATAACTATTTCGGAAAATATTATTTTTCCTATAATAAGCGAAAAAAGCAATTTTTTACCCAAATTTCGAAATTTCAAGTGCGATGAGGAGGCAGAAGATATTATCCGATCAAAAAAATATTTTACAGCCTGTTTATTGACCACACTGGTCACCCTTTCCGCACTATTAGAATAACGATATCGAAAAAAATGTTTTTTCGACCCGGCCTAATGTACACGTTGTACAACAATTGAGGTTTACCAGTTTTTGGATAAAGTACTCCCACTGTTAAGTTTATGTAAGTCACTTTCACCAACTGTCTGAGAGGGAAAAATCGCTTACGTGTATACGACCCTTTATACTGTTTCCCAAGTATTATTTTTAAGGTAATAATGGATAAGTTATGATCTCAAAAATCCCATAATTTCATAGTTTGATGTTCAACATGATGTCACACATAGGTTACAGACACTGGCATGCTGACTTACGACTGGATGACACTCCACTCGAGGCTGGTCTGGGCTTCACTTGCAAACTCAAGTCCCAAACTCCTTTCTTGGGCAGGTCCGCCCTGGAAGAACAGAAGAAGGTGGGACTGAGAAAGAGACTGGCCTGCTTCACAATAAATGAGTTAGTGCCTTTTATTCGTCTTAAACCTATTAGTTTTTTATATTCATAAAATTATTATATTTAACCCATTAACTCCTAACTTTCTTGTCGTAGTAAAAACATTTTTATTTATTTTGAGTTGTGTTTTCTAGTCGCCTAAATATGACACTTAATTTTTTTACAAAATATTCAAATCACTCATTTAGAAAATTAAAAGCGTCAATGGAGCAATCTTTTTAAAGCATCCAATTTCTATTTTAAAGCATCAGGCTTAATTAAGGATAAAATATTTTACTTTATTAGCGAAAAAGTAAGCAAATATTATTTTAATAAAAATCACAATAGCAAAAAAAAAAACTGATTTTTTTTCACAATTTTCTTTGAGAGTGATTCTTGAATTTTTCACTGTTATTCACAAATTAAAATAAAATTTTCGCTGTGCGCCAGCAGATTACGCTTCCTATTCACGCACGTGATTATCATAAAAACCACTGAGTCTCATATCTTACAAAATTTGTAAATAGGTGATTTCAGTGTGAGAACACAGAAGATGAAAGGGTTAATGTAATCTTTTTAGTAGGGGGAGGAAGTTACATAGTGATCCATTTTTAGAGTTGTATTTTTCTTGCGCTTAAATGACAATATAGCGCATAAAGTAAAACGGGATTAAAATCTTTCTAGTTGTATAACTTTCTTCAAATATAATCGAAGGATTCCGAGTTCGGTCGTCGTCCGTCAAACATCCGCCGTATAAAGAGGGCTGATGTATGTTTAATCTGACGTGGTCAAAACCAAATGAAATGCCCTCATATTGGTCGTGGTGTGGCCGTGAGTGAGTCGTCAGCGCCCAGCTAAATTGTCGTCGTCATCTGATCATGGTTCAATATGGCGGGCAGTGTTCCCGTGTCTATCGTTCTGGATAATCTACTTGTATATATCTCGAATCGTCACCAATAGCCTATTGTGTAGTTCTAGTGCGAAGCTAATTCAACCAATCAATGTTTTAAAAAACTTATTTCAACAGGCACATTCCTCTGTGGGGCTTAGAGGTCATTTGGCGCAACGGAATCATTGTCGGTTTTCTTCGCCGAGCGGAATACGGATTCGCCGTCGGAAAAAGCCTCGGCTACGGCTACGTGTCTCGGCCGGACGGAGATGTGGTCACCCCAGACTTCCTCAAGTCCGGCTCATACGAGCTGGAAAGCATGGGGGTTAGGTATCCGGCAACTTATCACTCCAAGTCGCCGTTCGACCCAAATAACTTGAGAGTAAAGGGGGACTACAGTATACCTCTTCCAGTAGACAATTAAGTAATTAAGTGGATTCGTCGAATGTTTTTAAACCAACAACTGAAATTGTTTTTTTTTTAATTTTCTCTATATATTTTTTAATTTGTATGAATATACATATCAAACGAAATGAGAGAAGTGTCACATATATATATGTGTAAGATATTTTCCTTAAATTACCATATTACCTTTCCTCCTGTCTAGGAAACTCTTTTTACCATTCCACATAAAAATTATCTATCAGGTTCATGTTTATTTTTTTAATACAATAGAGTTCCCATAATTTTTAACTGACGAATACCAATCTCAGTGTCTAATTAATCATAGCAACGACCTACGCGAATATTTGGCATGATTATTTCACAAAACCACTATAGGTTGTTTTTTAAGTACCTCCACATGAAAAATCCCTAAGGTGAAACTATTGTGGACCAATTAGATGATCTCCCTGAGTCAATGTATCCTTAAAATTCCCTGTCTTTAAATGTGAAAACTCCCTATTCACTGTAGCATTTAAAATGTTAATCTTAAGCTGTAATAAACTTATCTCGGCTCTACCTGAATAAATATTTTGAACCTAACTTATCAACCCCTATTATTATACTTTAACGACTAACTCCCTCTAAAAATCATGACGACAGTCTCCTAACTATTAAAACACTATACTATTACAATTCCAAAAGTATGTTCAATAAGAAAGACTTACGGATTAAAATTTTCAAAGCTATAATCGTATTTAATACGTAACAGTTTGCACTCTGCAATTTTAAATTATCAATTTGAGTTCATTATCTCTTGTTTTCACCATACTACTAAGTACATGTATTTTTTCTAATGTGCCATAATTCTTTAGAGGTGAATTCACTTAAAATTATTTTTTTAATATATAATTACCAAGTTATTTAAGCAAAGTTAACTGAGTGCTGGAAAATTAATTATTTTTAATAATTCAAAACATTGCCAATTATCTACGTGGTTATTTCAGGTGAATTAAATATTTTTCATCTACAAAATATATATAATATATTTTTACATGTTATAAATATATAAGATAAATAATTGAATATTTTTTAATGTTATTTTTAAAAGCATTGTATATTGCAAGTTTTTACAATTTTAGAAAAACTTTTTATTAATAATAATAAATTGCTATTGCATTTATATGGTGATGTAAATTAAAACAATTTTATTTCCCAATCATGTTTGAGTAATTTCTCTTCTTTCCCTCTCTGATTTATTAAATATTTGCCAATATCTCATTGTGAAAAAGTATATAACGTCTCTCCACTAGCTGTTTATTTATTTACTTGGATATAAAACAAAAGTGCTTGGAATTTCACTATTTAGGCACTTGCTATCTTTTCTTGAAATTTCAGAATTTTATGGACCATCGATATCGTCTCTCATGACAAAGGCAAATAGCCGATTTCAAATAGGTGATCGTAAGCCAGCTACAGCGAGCTGAAGTGGTAAAACTTTTTATTGATAATAATAATATATTTAATATATGTATTACATAATATAATAATATAATTTAGTAATATTAATTCACAAAACACGCTACTCGTATGGATGAGAAAACTGTTTGGCGACGAAATTCATGCAATTCACTCTAAATGTGAAATTCTTTAAAAACAAAAAGTGATCGGAATACCTGAGCTTAGCTTGTAAGTGAGGGATTGGCTTAAAGAGTCACATGATTTCCGATTGACGCTGTGTTAACGGATAGCAACAACCCTATGATGTGCTTTATGGTTGCCATGGATACGGAATTTGTTTAACTTTGAAAAAGAAACAACCATTGCGACCAGAGAAAGGTACGACGCATGCGTCCAACGTATCGAGTCATCTGGAAAAATAAATGCCTACTGCTGTATGTCTTACCATGGTAGTTTGTTAAGCCCAGGAAGAAGTTGTTTAATCGGCTCTCAATCTCCCTTGTGAAGTGTAAGTAAAGGAACTCAATTCAAACGTAAAATAGAATAGGGTAGCAAAAGAAAGCTTTGTCAGGGAATTCTTTTTATAGTTTATTGGGAAAGTAGCGAATGCACACTAAATTTAGTTATTTACGTAAATTGAACATTTATTTTATAAATTAGGGGGCGCCACCGTTCCCCAAAATAAGTTATTTCAAAGAAGCCAATAATCGGATTGCTAGATCAGGTATTGTCTCCCTTCGGTATCGGAGGCAGTGTGGTTCTGTGTTAGTGCGACTTTAAATCAACTAATCTACATGCATAGTATTTTGCTTATTAATAGAAAAGGTCAATGGCTTTAAATACACTTTAAGTTGTAATTATCAAGTAATTAAAATATAAGTATTATAATAGTAAAAGAAAGTTTTATGCGGAAATCTTTTTTTTTTTTTTTAAGGATTATTGAATTAAAGGTTTCTGTTTTAAATTCTTTCATAAAACTTGTTAAAAACGCCTTCAATTTTGAAGCATTGAAATTATTGAAGGGGAAATGAAGATTTTTTTAAAGATTTTATGTATTTTTTTTAATGCCATTTTTGTTTCAAATTCCTTTTATAAAGGCTTTTTAAAAAAAACTTCAATTACACAATTTCGATTAATGTTTTATGTTGACGTTTTCTCCAAATTACAAGTAACATTATTTATAACTTTTAACATTGATTTGAAAAAAACTTTTTTTACATGACAAATAATACGACAACATTCTTTAACCCCCCCCCCCCCCCTTTTTTTTTTTTTTTTACTATTTGTTTCTCTCATTCGGAATAGGACTTCCAACCTCCAAATTAGGTCCCTTTCTTCGAGAAGAAAGTAAAGCAATAACACTCGCGATTGCCCCTTCCGAAATTCGGAGAATGGTATATTAACAGCAGGTGTTTGGGCCAGGGCAGCAAGAGCAGCCTGCTGCAAAAATCCATCCGACCTCTGAAAAATGGGGGGAAAGGGGGGGGGGGGAGCATCAGGTGGCCAGCTATGCAATTACGCTGTCTGTGCTTCACTTTTTTTTACCTTTGTGTTATTTATTTGTTAGTGAGGAATGTTTTTTTCTTTGGATTCTTGCATATGCGTGGGAATAAGCAACTTTTTCATATTTTTGCCATTGCACCGACATTTTCCCGTGGTTGGTAATTTTCAGTTGTGTTTTATTATGATATGTAAATTTGCCACCGATGAAGAGTTCGTAGTCGGAGGGTTGAGGATTTGATTCTCATCGTCCGCCAAACAAATGGCCTCACGTAGTTGGTGGTGCGGAATTTTGGAGAGTGAGATGAACAGGTGCCAAAATCAACGAATCGCTGTTTTCGACGGTGTCTTCGTTATAACACGCTGAGCCGTCGCCAGTAGTATGTTGTTTAATTCTTTAGTTCCAGATTAGGCTAGATAGGCTGCAGCCGGAACTTGCGGAAAAAAATATTTGGAAAGATGATAATCTAAATCCAAATGAAAATAGTATACTACAATCTTTTTATGATGTAGAAAAATTCTATTCATAAAAATGTTCAGCCTAGGGCCCACTAACTCTAAATCCGGCTCTAGCACTAATGCGGCGTAAATTTAACTAACTAACCTGAAAAATGTGGCATAATAAACAATGCATAATAAAGTTTATTTTATTCAGTGCAAATGCACGGTTGTCAAAAAGAATGGAAATTACGGAATCTGTAAAGTGAAAATAGAGTCAAATTTTCAAAGATATATTGGGTTCTTGTGTTGGCATAAAAATGGTTACAATTTATTCTTTTGGCACAAATGTCAAAGATGGAAACATTTTCAATGAAATCAGCTTTAATGATTTAACGTGGAAACAATTGTTCTGTAGTATTTAGGATTAAAAATTAAACTGAATAAATTATTTAATTTATTGAAAAAGTAGAATTATGTGAATAAATTAACAGCGTCTCCTTATTTCGCATAGAATAAAATATTTCACTTTAATAACTTTATTGAATATAGAGCACACAAAGAATTATCTTTTATACCCATTTAAATGAAATATCAAAATTATAAAGAAATGCAATTTGATGTTTTAATGTATTGTCAAAAAGGGAATATCAATATTTTACGTTTTATACAAAAGTATATTTTTGATGTTTAATTTAAATATACTTTTTTAAACTGAAGATTATACTGAGCTCAAAGGTTTGAAATTATAAAGTTTGAAATTTCAGACGATATTTTTCTTAATTTTTAAAACTCATTTATAAATTAACATTTCAAAACAAAAACGTTCTAAATTGATTTTATTTTTGTGTGTGATTTCATGTTTTAATAGACAATAACTTAAACTTTTTTGTGTCCCCCGTCAACTTGTTTTTTTAGCATTCGCCAGAAACGAGAAATTAATCTCACCAAACGCAAACTCATTTTCCCACTGGAATATTTGCTAACAGACCTACTTTAGTGAAACAGTAGCTTGACCATTTAGAATAAAAGAATAAACAAATTACTCACAAGCTCAGTGCTCGGTAGTGATAGAATAAAACAACAAAGAAATCCAGCTTCTAAGGCTTTAAATTAGCCATTGTTAATCACGTTCCATTCCGAAACGTGAAAGTTCGTCTGTTATCTGCTAGAATCGTTTGCTCTTATCAGATCCACGATTGGACCTGGCAACACTCGAGAACACTGCGCTTTTGTTCCATTGCCCGGCGTAATAAACAAAATAAAAGTAGAGAAGATATATCAATAACAGAACGAAGGGAACAAAAATAAATAAAATAAAAAAAGAGGGGGAGGGAAAAAAAGGTTCGATTCTTCCTTTGAGCCATCGGAATTCCTGACCAACGGCCAATTATACTTCTAAGAATGTCACCCCTTCCCCCCTCCTCTCTCCATTCACGATTATAAGAAAGAATGTTGCGGGGTCATTAGAAACGCGAGACATTTCTGCCCATAACCTGCGGAGCTCTTTAATTGCTGTCTAAATGCAACTCTACTGCAGCAAACAGCAAGCCATAGTCAACAATTAAGGGGAAATCAAATGGCAACTGTAATTATCTAATTGCATATCGGAGTTTAATTACACGAATTTCTTTCAATCATAAGAAATGGAGGGTTCTGTTCGAGTTATAAAAATAAATTAGCCATTTTCAATTCAATTTGAATCGACTTTTGTCTATTTTTCCTAGTATGTGCACATGGGTTCTAAAATTGAATTTTAATCTACATTTCTACGTTTGATATGCTGTATGGAGCTTTAAACTTTGCAACAAAAAAGAGTAATTGTTTTCCGTACTTCCGCATTGTAAATGTAATTGCTTTTTCTGAAGTTTTCTGAAACATTACGACAATGCGTGTTGTTGTTAATAAACTTAGATTACATTTTTTAATTGTTTTAGAAAATAGCATGTATTGCACAATATTGGAAGGAAATCAGACGTCGAGTACAAATTTAGTTTACAAATAACCATGAGACGCGAATTTATATTAATGTTTCAACTTATTGACATAAAAAACTACGAAACAAGTAAACGGAACGAAATAAACGAATCTACAAAACGAACGAACCAAACGAATACGCCGGCGTTTCCATGGGAATGAGAGGATATTCAGGGCTGTGACGTATGAATGGACAGCTATGACGTACTTCCGTTAAAATTCCATCTTACTAACATGCCTTCTCTCTCTCTCTCCCCCCCCCCCCCCCCCCCCCCAAATATATATATATATATATATATAAAAGTAAATTAAAAAAATTATATTCCAAAATACCTAGAGAATTTCCCCAGTCAGTGGCCAAGTGTAGTGCAGTCAACTCCTAATCGAAGGGAGTATTGTGGGTCTGAACCTCGACTAAGAAAATGAGTGAGCTCATGATCGGAGAGTTGCCAGTATCATTTCTTGTATTCCGCAAAAAAAACCACTGAGTATTGGGGCTGATGCACTTTAAAAATTTCGTAGTCCTAAAGTCGACACGCGTATGTCCGGTTACGTGGGGGCGCTAGCTCAGGTATTGTCCTCGTCTTCTGAACATGGTTCAAAATACGAATTCCCTGGTCTTTCCATCGGGATAGATCCCAAACTATCACTAATACCCCTTTTTGTCGCCTAGTGCGACGTATATTCAGCCAACCAACCTAAAGAATTTGTAATGCTATTTTAATTAACCAGTACTAATTAATATTTTAAAATAACTTCATTCCGCAAATTATAAATATAATAATACAATAATTATAATTAATTATTGACTTAAAATTGATTGTTTTTCTATAACATGCTCTGAGGCGGATTCTACCTTTGTCTTTACACCACTGTTTCATACCCTCGTTAAATAATAAGTCCGAATTCTATTGCTTCTTACAATACTCAATTAGCATTTGACAGTGGCCCTCGTTCGTTTTTTTCATAACAATGCAGCCTGCTACTTTTATGCGAAGTGGCATCCTTCTTGATTGCTCAAGGTTACGGGATACTCAGGAGGACGTAGGACGCCTTACGGCATAGTACATCCGGGTTCGCTTCTTTAAAAAAAGCAAAAGAAGAAAAATAAAGAAAAAATTCTTGAAGAAGAGAGAGCAGCTGGACTTCTTTTCACACACGATAAACATTACAGGTTTCGTGTTGTTGGGTACCTTTTTTTTTACTTGTGTGTGGAGCTCCAAACAGAACCTATTCTAAGCAAAATTAACGACTGCCCAATTCGTCAGAAAATTGACGACTCCTCATTCGTCAGAAAATTGACGACTGCCCAATTGGTCAGATAATTGACGACTGCTCATTCGTCAGAAAATTGACGACAGCCTAATTCGTTAGAAAATTGACGACTGCCCAATTGTGGTCACAAATTTAAAAGTCAGCAATCGAAGAGGAAAGAGGGCATTTTTAAAAAATATATATTTTTGATTTGTATATTAACATAACAAAAAATCTTTGTACAAACTTTTTACATTTTTTTAATTGACTCATTATTTTCACTCGATTAAATTCTCTGTATGCAACATCCGATTTCAACCGTGGGCCCTCGGCCTGATTACCGAATAGGCCCAGGAAGCCCAGGCTTACACTTTAAATTTTTGAAAGGCCCCCAAATCACACATTTTATATAGATATTTAACAATTTTAACATAGTTTGCCACTAAATTTACCTTAAAAAAGTGGCATTACTAACTTTAACAACAACAAAAAGTTATCACGTGTTAAATTTGTTCGAATATTGGAAAAATAATCAAAAACATAAAAGAATATTAGGAATATTTTCATTACTTGTTAATGTTTATTAAATATTATTTATAATGTGTTTCGTTGCCATCCAGGGGCCAGGATTTTAGGGCACGTAAAAGCTCGATTTGACGTTTCAGGGTTTATATGGGAGCAACGGGGCCCCATTTATAGGCGGGCTTCCCTTGCTTCAATGTCTTAATCGGGCCCTGCGTGGGCCTGTTTATCTTTGTTTACGAATTCAAGTTATTTAACAAAAGAACAAATATACAGATTTCCCAATCAATTCAATTATGTTCAATTTCAGAAATTTACGACTACCCACTTTAAATTTGCAACTCCCCGTCAGATTAGGCCCTGGTTCGATAGCATGAATTATATTAATTTGCTGTTTTGAAATTTCTTGCAAATATTATCTGATCGTTTTTGTATGATATTTCATTTTAAGTTCGCAAATATCCAGTTAAGCGAAATTTCGAGGTCAAAAGCCAAGTATTCCAAATTTATTCAGAATTTACAAATATTTTTTTTTTCACTAACAAAATTTTAAATTCAAAACATTTCTTAATGTCAAAAAGTTCTTTTTTCTGAAATTCATCAGCATACGCTTGAGTCAGTTTCTCATTAGCGTTTTTTCTCATCGTCTGAGAAAGGAGAGTATATACCATACATGTTTGCCAACGAAAACTACCCGAAAAAAAATTATATTATTGTTTTATTATTAAACATTAATAGTTTGCAATTTATATTTTTGTACGTTTAGGTCTTTTTTTAACACGACTTGGCGCATTTTCATCTGTTTGTAATTTTTGTTGTTACGCTGTCACGACCAAACGCGTTGTTCGTTTGATTGTTGAAGTCATAAAAATTGACGTATGTGCTTTTTAAATGTTTTTGTTTTGTGTTTTGATCGCGAAGTCTACTGTTCCTAGAACTACTTATTAGTAATATATACAAAAAAAATTAGAAAATATATCTGATATAAAATTAATTTCCGGTATTACAAGCATATTTTTACATTATTTTAAAAGGGACTCATCGAACCCCTCTGTATCCGACCTAGCTATGTGGAGCACAATTGGTGTACGTTAAATCTGTCACGATTCAAATGTCCCTATGTTTGTCTTTGCGTTATAAATTACCATTACATTATTTTAAATACCACTAATTAATTGAATTTTATTTTTTAACAGAAATAATATTAATAAATACCATATCGACTACCACTAACAAAAATAACAAATTTAAAATAATAAAAACGGATAACAAAAAAAAGCAAACTTATTCGACGCAAGACTCTACCTTGTTTTCTTTTGAAAAGACATTGAGAAACTTCAGCAAAGGACACTGCCAAAGAAACTGCCAGACGAGATTTGACTGTGAATCGTGCTTCTACCCCCTTGGTGAGGCCCCGGACCGGATTCCTCATTCCCGCAGCGAGGATCATCTTGTGTAACATCAGACGGTAGTCAGTGGGAACGAACCAAAAACCTGTCGTCCTTTTCCCATCATGAGACACACACACAGCATCTTGCTGAAGAGATGGTCGAGATAAAAATAGACTAAACACATTGACGATGAGCATTTTGGGAAGGCTAGTCCTTGTTCCGTAATATATATTTGATTCTATTCATCTTGACGCATTATAGAAATATTCGTTTCTATTCTACACTGTAAAACAAAAAGGTGCTTAAAAATGAGTACATGAACGTACTCGTTTTTTCCTTTGAGTGCAATTTAAGTAATCGCAGTTTCGCAAAAATGAGCAGTGTGATTTAATATTGTGAGTAACTGAGTTATTACAACTCAATTATCTTACTTGCCATTCTTTTGGCACACCTTTTTAACATTACTTCTGTTTATAATTTCTTCATATCGCTCTGTTGCCTCATGGGTTCGATTCCCGGTAACTCTTGGTTGCAATTGTCGATATTTATTGAAAGTGATTTATGAAGGCAAATGAGTACATTTTACTTATTTTTGAATACCTATTTGAATACCTAAATAATTTTCCAGTACAAAATAAAAAGTTAAGAATTTCCGTCTTACAACCACGCAAAATTGCTTATTAATATTTATGTATATCAATAAATATTTATCTTTTTTTTTTTTTTTTTTGCTTTGTAAATGTGTGAAGAGATGAAGCAACATTTTTGCAGTTGTATATATATATATATATATATATATATATATATATATATATATATCCTATTTCCAAAAGATGAACTAGTACAGCGTTTCCCAATTATCATTAAGCCACGGACCCTAGCTAAAACTAAAATATGACTTCGGACCCTTTTGTTTATATGTTTTAATTTTGTTTGAAAATGAAGAAAAGAAGAAAAAAAATCTAAAATTAATTTTATAATTTTTTTAATTTAACTTTTAATTTTACCCAACTTTTACAAAGAATACGGACACATTTTTACCCATCAAACACATAGAAAAAAATAACAGCACAATCAGAAGTTTAAGTACTTTTAATCTCTTACTTGTACATTTAATACTCATTTAATTCATGAAAACATTTTAATGTAAACATTTTATGTAATTTTTTGTTTCTTCTTTATATCCCCGCGGACCCCCTAACATCTACGGACCCCTGGGGTTCCGCGCACCACCTTTTGGGAACCACTGGCCACATTTAAAAATCATTGCACCAAAACTGCTTGTTTTCTTTTAAAATACTAAATTCGATTCGTATAAAGTATGCCTTTCCCATTCATATTCAAAAGAAGTCAAACAGGTTTGTTCGACATATAGTTTGATGCTTCAAGCGAATTGCATTCTTGCCTTTTTGTTAATCAAACTTTTAGCGCTTTTTCAAGTAACATAAAAAAATATTGAATATAAAATTAATAAATTCTTTCTCAATGCCCGTTTTTTCCCCCTTCAAATTCTGTTATTTTTCGAATAGTTTTGTTAAAATCTAAAATTATATATTTAAAAATAACCTCTTATCGAAACACAAATAAAGTTTATTTCCCCTAAAAAATCGCAAATAATTTATCAAAATTTAATTATAAATATCGGAATATAAAATGTGTTATTTAAAATTCGCTTTGATATGCTTGCCTAATATTGTTAAAAGCACTTTAAAAAGTATCTTTAGTATATGTAAACGTTACATTTTGCACAGAGTATACTATGCCCCATATTCGGCATAGAATTTTGTGAATGATTTTTTTTCACATTTAAATTTGTTATTTCTTTCTAAATAGATCTGTTATATTAAAACTAATTTCAACTTAAGATAGGTAGACAGGGCCTATTGTAAGCAAAATTTACGAATTCCCACTTTCTCGAAAAAAAAAATTAAAAGCTACACAGTTCTTCAAAAATTTTACACTGCACAATAAACTTATGCGGCATTTTAATTTAATTTCGGCTTATGCACAGAGAACCTAATGGGTGGCGAGGGTAGATTTCAGTTTAATCCATTTTGTTAAGGAATTCAGAAAAAATCATAAAATAACGAAGATTCAAATTTAAATAATCATTTAAATTGTGTTTTTTTTTATTCATTTCCCCTCCAATTTGTAAAATTTTACTACTGCCCATATTTAATTTAAAACTGTCCAAGCCACGACTGCACTTTAAAATAGAATTGTTATCCACATTTTGATCTACTTTTAAGAAATATAACTGTTTCAGTTTTCTTAATTAGATCAACAAGATATTAAAATTAATCTTAATTTTTAAAATGCAAAAGATCGTTGAATTAAAACAACGTGGTTTCTATTCACCAATCACTGAGGCATTTACTACACTTGCTTCTTTGTTTATTCGTCAGTGTGCATAGTGTCTATAAAAAAAAATTTATAGCACATTTTTAATCAAACGATAGGATGAAGGAAAGTTACTAAATATAAATATTACACATCTCCAATGAAAATTATTAAATATTTGAATACACACGTTTTGTTTATTGCGTTTTTTACTCTATTGTGTTATATTTTTTCGAAAATTTAATAATTTTAAAAATAAATAAAAATGTAACCAAAAGGGAAACAATCACCTTATGAAATTCATGGACACCATGTTCGATCTGGTGTCGAAATTCGATTTAATGATTTTAGAAAAATTAAGTGTTTAAAGTTCAGCAAACGGTAATTTTTTTTTATCCTAAAAGATACGAAATAAAAACCCAAGTGTTTTTGTTTTGTCACGAGCACGGGACCGGATTTAGAGGTATAGTGAACCCCTAGGCGGAATACGTGGTAAAAGCTCCTATATATTCCAAAACTGCTAATTAAATAATTTTTAAATCTATAAATGAAATTGGGATACACTGTTTTTGTAAATTTCGAGTAGTACTATGTTACAAAATTTCTACGGTTTCAAGAAATCGCAAGGTGCAATGGCACGAGAATCAATGAAAATGATAAAATATTGCCCTCGTCTCTGTATTATCCTCAAATGGCTCTAAGTAAAATAGAAGTGTAAGAAAAATAAAGCTGATTAAAAAAAAAGTAAAACGATGCATTATCACAAATTAGACATATTTTTTTAAGAACATAAAAGTATAAGGGTATATTTACATTGTAAAAATCTGTTAAGAAAAATAGAATTTTTCTACCTCACAAAAAGTTTGTAGTATATTATTTCCATTAGGATTTGGATTATCATCCATCCAAATAATTTTTTTCCGCAAGTTGACTATTTTTTTTTTGTGGTGCGGGTCTCTGATGCAGCCCATACCTCAATCTGACACTGCTCGAGCATAGAATAATTTATAATTAACATAGTTCATAAATCTTCTAAAAGAGAAATATATAAATTTAACTTTGTTTTAAGGAAAAAATTTACTTTTCTTGTTCATATTCATTTACTACGAAATACTAGTAAAATATACGTACCTAAAATAAAGAAAACTTTAAAAATATTTCTTCTAGAATATTCCGTTTAAAGGTTTTTTAATATATAATAGAACTCGTTGTTTACAATATTGATTATTTTTTAACTTACAAAAGCAATCTTCTAAAGATTAAAAAAAAATACTATAAAAATGTTATTAACTTTTTCTATTACCTTAATAAAGGCACTTTAGTTGCAATTAATGAGCAGAATTAAATATTACGGCAATGCTGAAAAAATGCAATAACTTTCATCAAAACGAAAAGATGCGAAAATAAATAGGACATTTTATAATTCAACAATTTTTAATGATCAACACATGATGAAAGTATTTACAGATGATTTTACAAAATGATTGCTTCTTTCAGCACATTACAAATGGCATATAATTGTACACAATGACTGAATGCCAGTTTCCCTGATGTTCAACTATGATTTACAAATAATGTTCATTAACAAATATTACATAAAGTTAATTTATAGCCAATTTCATAAATTGTTAATCATAAAATATTAATATTTCATAACCATGTTAAATAAATTTTAGATGATAAAAATATTTTTGGCATGGCACCACCTTAATGCAAAAAGATGCGTGTTTAAACAACAGAGAATTATAATATTTGTTAAATTACATTGAATATAAGACTAGTGACCAGAGTTTATCAATTTAATAAAGCTAATATAACTTAAATGAGGAACTTTTAAAATTCTTGAAGCGTAAATAATTTTTCATTATCATTTATAGGCGACAGATTTAAAAAAAAAATATGAAAATGAAGTTGATTTGAGATTAAATAAAGATTTTCAATATAAAAACGACTCTAACTTCCCTATTTTTAATTCGTATTTCATTTAAATTCATATATTAAAAACTCATGAATTATGAATTTAATAGTACATCTGATACAGATTTAAAAATTAATTTCTAAGTATTTTTCTTTTAGGAAAAGGATAAAGTTTAGGAATTACGATTATTTAGAATAAATTTAGGTTTGAATTTTTTTTATTGTGAAAGCAAAATTTCCTGATAGTGCCTAAAAATACATTTCTGACAAATATTGTCCTAAAAAAACTTCATTAATTTATATAC
This sequence comes from Troglohyphantes excavatus, assembly GCA_963932185.1. Taxonomy (NCBI): domain Eukaryota; kingdom Metazoa; phylum Arthropoda; class Arachnida; order Araneae; family Linyphiidae; genus Troglohyphantes; species Troglohyphantes excavatus. The sequence continues at coordinate 39,580,676 of OZ010674.1, forward strand.
TTAATTCATCTATAAAAGTTCATTTCTTTTGCATCACTTTGTAGAATAAATTCAATGAACTATAGTAAAAAAAATTATTTTATTTAATTTTTTTAACTATTGCTCTTTAATTTAATTCTCACAATAAAGATCTGCAAATGTGTCATACTATATTCCATTGAAAATAGAACAGCAAACATTTCATTCGTTCTATTAAATAAGACAAAATATTACTTGGGAACAATGTTAAAAACTATTAATTTATAAATTATTTATTTTCGAGTTATACGTATATTATTTGATTACAATTTATATAGTATTTACATAACAAGAAAATTAATTTATTGTCTTGAATTAATATATAAATTTCAAAATATTTAAATATTGTAAAACTCGAAAATTAAAATTATATATATATATTTTTTTAATGGTTTAAAAGATTTGATATGCAGCAAAACAAAGCTGTATTGCGATAAAAAAATATTACATTTCATTTAAAAAATTTTTTTAAATAATCTTTAGAACATAATTTATTTTTAGAATTTTATTATTAAAAATCGAAATTTTGGCGATAGAATTTTTTTTTACTTAATTTCGAAAATGATAGATTCATTTATATAAAATTAAAACTCATCATTCGAAGGTCCCACAAAATGGACGCAAGTCTTAGGCACTATGGGTTAAAATTAAAAATAAAATATTCTAATAAATTGTCTATTGTATAAAATTAAATAAAACTAACAATTTATCTTCAAATCAATCAAACACCTAATTAAAGGATAGCGAAAAAAAATTACTATCACAAAGAAAGATATTCTCAGTACAAATTAACTTACAGTTTATCATTAGATCTCTTTTTTATATATATATATGAATTCCGATGTTTGACGTCAGAGCGCGATGTTGACCTTCATTTCCGCCAGGAGGCACTACTGGGGTTCTTTTGTGCCTCTCGGAATGCAGCCGGCATTATGCTCTCACACAGAAAAACCGGCTCCGTAACAACTTCCACTGCAGCCTAATTTACTACGCACGATATTCACACTATTATGAAGTTGTTTGGAGGGGGGGAGGTCACACACAGTGTTCTTTTTTGTTTTGTTTGTTGTTCTTTTTTTTTTTCGTGTTTTCCCAGCCTTCACGCCTCACTGAGTGCGCGGCTGGGCAAATACTGTGAGAAATTCCACCGGCTGAACCAACCTCGAATTGTGGTGAGTAGCGGGAGAAATCCAAGTTCACACGGACAGCAAATTGAAGGAGGATGTATAATTCACGTTGATTCCGTGAGATAGAATCCTTGGGGAAGAAACGAACATATTTAAACTGGAAGCAAGGTAAATTCACTATTGACTACTAAGATTTTGCATGATGATAACTAGTAGTTTTTCTTTTAAACACAAGATAAGCAGACAGACACCTTATGAAGAAAAAGTTTCAGATGTAAACATATTGAAGGGTGAAGGTTCATTTCGTGTATTCAATGCATTTGGAATGATCACTTTTGAAAATCTAGCAGATGGCGTTGATCAGGAAGAAATATTCGAACCAGACTATTTAGGAATTTTTTGGGAGAATGGTTCCATAGAACACGCAAAAACAGATTGTTATATCCACTGGACAGAACATAAATACTGATTGCACCACAGGTTTAACTGTTCGATAGGGAATGAATGACACATCTTTGACGTTGAAGGAATTTCTATTCCGGCACATATAAGTTGAAGTTGTTCTGTTTCCCAATACTTGAAGAAGTAAATGTTCACTCACCAATGACTTTTTGACTGATGAATGAAGAGGTACGAGTTCTTTTTTCAGAGGGATGGAATTCCAGATAATCCAATGTAACGAATCACATTCTTGAGGAAAGAAACATCAGGAGACGAATTGACACACTTCACGATACGTTTTTAACTATATTGGCACTTTAAGTACAGGATGATATCAGTTGACGGATCGCACCAGCGCGATCCAAAGTTGGCTCGCAACTTTCACTCCATTCGAAGAAATCAAAATAATAACAATAATACTAGAACAGGAAACAATTCGGATCTTGACTAGTCCTTATCTCCTAGAGTTGGCAATTAGATATAGGGCAATGTCCTGGTGTCCCCCATAGGCGGCTATATGCAGCGCGCTCCATCCGTCCCGATTCGCTAACCGGACGTCAGCTCCGAATTTCACTAATAGTTTCACCAGTTCCAGGTTCCCGTCCAGGCAGCTCTGGTGCAGGGCTGTCTGCCCCTCTTTGTCGTAAAAGTTCACGTTGCCCTCCCACCTCTGCAGGATCTTCTGCAGCTCGGTGGTGTCGCCCTTCCGAACAGCCTTGAAGATCACCTCCTGGTTCGAGACACCTGTTTGGACGTCGGCCTGGCTCATGACTGGACAGCAGACGGGAATTCGGCAAGTGCTTTTTGAAAAGGATGGTTTTGCGAAGAGTGAGATTCGTTTCAGTTGATGGGGAAGGTTTTTGGCGAGTTGGAAGAGGCGTGTGTTAACGACTGTTAGCAGCAGCGCCTCCGGAGCGAATGATCAGGATGGGAATGAATGAACCGGCTTTTGATGGGGAGATCGGAAGTTGGGTTGTCGCCAAGTAGGGGGAAGTCGCCAAACGGTAACCGGCGCGGTCGCCAAGTTATCCTTTCGTAAGGTGGTTGGTTTGAAATAAAAAATATATCTCTTGATATTAGACAGTAATCTTTAAAAAGACAACATATCAAGTTTAAAAAGATAGATATATATACTTTTTCAAATATTGTTTTAATCAAACATTCTTAAATTTGTTAAAAATTTGGTTTTATCTTCAAATTTATCTGCTACCTACTTACAAAATAATTAGTTAAAATACAAATAAAATTTTAATTTTTTGCAAGTTAAACAGATTTACAATATAAGGATTCACAACAGCAATTATATACATATATATATATATATATATATATATTTTTTAAGTCGAATTTATAAATATTAATTGTGTGAAGTTTTCGGAAGTTTTAAAAATCTCTTTCTTTTTGTATTACTCTAAATTTATTTTATATATTTTTAAAATTAAATTTAGATCATTAAATTTCAAACTAATTGATATTGTACAAGCACAGATTTTTTTTTATGAAGTTTAAAAATTGCTGTTTCACTATGTACTTGTTATACTTTAAAAAATATTAATATTAGTTGTATATTTGCCACAATATATCTTTTTGTTTACTTTCAATATACTTTAATTTAAAAATATAAACTAAACTTTATTCCATATTGATTTTTAACAATTTATATTTCAATTAGTTTTTTATTCGAATACTGTAATGTAGGATAAAAAAAATTAATGTATTAATAAGAAACTCAAAAACAGAAGAATAATTATTAAGAATTAGTATTATACTTTAAAAAAAAATCATCAAAAGATTCATAAAACTAATTTGCCAAAGCGAACAAAACATTTTTCTAGCAACCCCAGCTCTGCGTTTGGCACTTTGACGTCACAGACCCGCCCTCTTCTTTCCCGCTCACGGACATCTGAGCCAATGAGCTATCTGGATAGCTATTTTCCCACACTTTCTCCGCCCACTTGCTGCAGAATCCGAAGGAAAGTGTGCCAAATGGCAGCGTGGGAAAGCCGGAAAAAAAAGTTAACGTTTTTACTGTTTTCATCTCGGTTTACCAACCGTGAAGAGGCAACCCTGAGAAACAGCAATATGAATTGTGTGAATTTCTGAAAATTAGTCTTCCATACTTTTTCATATTGCATATCAATATTTATTTTTGGCGGTGGCACTTCGGGATTGTTTGGAAAAGTTCGATTCGCCATTTTGTGTTGAAAGTGACAGTTTCGGGTTTTATTTACTTTATTTTTTCTCTTTTTTTTTATCCTTTTCAAAAAGATTCTGCGGGATCCAGAAAAAATGCTCTCACTATTTATAAATATCACTTCCACTGTTTAAGAATATATATTTTTGTTTAATATTTTCAGGTATATATTGACTTTTCTAATTTGTTTAAAAAATAGTATAAATTCATCTCCAGGTCGAAATATTTTCTTGCATAACTTTAGGGACCATTCATTTATTACGTCATACAACTTTTGGGTATGAGGGAGTTTAGCTTACATTACTTTGGAGTTACTTGGGAGGGGGGGGGGATCAGTATTTACGTGATATACCAAAAAATGATTACAAGAAACATTGTTGATTTTTTTTTCTGTAATAGTGATACGTTTTCTGTAATAGTGATAGTATTTTTCTTATCTTTGTAAGATGTTTGGTAAAATATGTGTGGCCTACTTTGAGGGGTTTGGTTAAATATAAAACCACCGACCTATTGGGAAATTAAATACGTCACATGCAAAAGTGCAGAATGTACTAAAATAAATGATTAAGTATTTTATGTACGTCATAAGAAATTGCGCAATTCAAAAATACTCAAAACAAAGTAAGGAATCGGATTATGTTTCTAAAAATTGATATAAAATCAATTTTGGTGAATTGCCTTTTTTTAAATTCACATGCAGTGTTTATACCTCTAATACGTTCATTAAAATCTTTCATTTGATTCAAATATATCACTCCAATTGTTAAATAACTAAAAACGATTGTCCATATGGCTCTAATTAATATTTATGCAAAAATTGTACATGCCGTGATATAGAGGAGGGGAAAGAATAAGGCTATCGTGACATGAAGAGAGAAGAGGGTATTAAAAGTCGAAAAATAGCGTGACGTAAATAAACGCTCCCTTACATTCCTTTCAAAGTTAAAGGAAATACCAAATTTAGATTGAAAGTGGCTTTCATTGTAGGAGAGTTTAATTTCTATTGCATATTTTTTTTAAATCAATGTTATAATTTTTGTACAGATAGCTTTTTTCTTAAACTTTAATGCATTCGATTTAGTAATGTTCAAAAAAAATGAATGAAAAATAAATTCATAAATTTCTGAATAAAAAATTATTTGTATTGCTGGAAAAATTGAAGATCCACAAAAGAAAATAGACGATACTGATGCTTAAAAAAATATATATATATGAGAAAAAATAGTTAATTTTTTCATCTTAAAAAAAATCAAAATAAATTGTCCAACTGTTGTAGGACTGTTATTTTAAATAGGTTTTGTTTGGTTTTGATTAATAACGTCACACTAGAGCTGCACAGTGTATTTTAAATAGACCGACTGCGATACTTATGAGGCTGGGACTACTTGGTTGTTTAAGTCAGTGGTTCTTAACCTTTTTAAGCCGCGACCCAAATTTGAGAAATATGTTCATGTCGCGACCCAAAAAAAAGTCAAAATTTTTTCATTGCTTTATTTTAGATCGTATTTTTAAAGAATCTTCAATCCTACGATGATGATTTTTTTTAACTTACAAATTTTTTATTTATTTTTTTAATAATAAAGATAAACAAAAGTACTTTTCGATCCAAGGAAAATTTAATTAATAATCAAGTGGCAGCTGCACCGTCGGTGCAAATACTGAAACACTGATTCCAATTTAATCCTTCTTTAAAAAACGAATCGACCATAAGAAAAATATCTTCACCTCTAGTTGTTGTTGACATTGGTTTGCAAAATAAAATGTCCTCCTGTATATCTGTTAAACCTGGATACCGCACGTAAACCATGAGTTGAGCATCTTTACTTACATCTGTCGTTTCATCCAGTTGAATACTAAATAAACCAGCAATTTTTATAGCAGAAATAAGTTGATTTTTAATATCAAATGACATATCATTAATTCGTAAACGAATTGTATCATTTGATAATGGTATCTTTTGTAATTTCTTTGAACTTTCATCTCCGCACATGATACGTGCCATGTCAATGGCAGCAGGTTTTATAAGTTTTTCAGCAATATTATGGGGTTTCTTTTGTCTTGCAATATGCCAAGCCACATAAAAAGAAGCAAGTGTAGCTTGTTTGGCAGAATTTATAAAACCATTACTACTTGGTGCATCCAAACGCTGTCTTTTTAAATGGGCTTCTTTTCTTTCGAAAAAAGTACGATCTTTTCCCTCAAAGGAAAAAAATTTATGTTTTGCAACAAAATGTCTTTTAAGTTTGTTCGGTTTCATCGATTCATTACTTAATATTTCACTGCACAACACGCATTGCGGCTTGTTCACTCCTTGATCATAAATGCAAGTAAAACCTAATTCTAAAAATGCTTCCTTGTATTCACGTTTTGCCATTATTAGGGTGATTACAATTTTACAATACGCACTGCAGCTTGATCACTCCACTATTAATAATAAGACAAAATTTGTTTCTAAAATGCTTGTTTCATTGTTATTACACGTTTCACTGTTATTACACGTTTCACTGTTATTCACAACACAATGCGCAGAAACGAGTTTTTGACAGAGAGCTTACTGAGTCTGCGCGCACGCAAAGCAATGGCGTGCGTATTACCAACACCTCCTAGAAGAGAAAGCATCAGGACAGGAATTGGACGTCACTTCCGGAAGGCCATTCGCGAAGAGCGGTAAAACCGAAACATTGTATTAGGGAATAACTCTTCTAGGAGGTGTTGGTATTACTTATTATTTGGTGTATTACTAACTTTTTTGGTTCGACTCAGCGCGACCCAAGAAATATGCTTCGCGACCCAATTTTGGGTCGCGACCCATAGGTTAAGAACCGCTGGTTTAAGTGACCTCTTTCATACATTATTCGAAGTTACTATTACAATTTACGGAAGTTTCAGTTACTGTTAATCGAAATAAATGTTTTTTTTATTTTATCACTAGCTGTTTGGCCTCGCGTTCCTGGTAAACTAGTTAAAGCATATACATTTTTTAAAAAAAAAGTCGTCGGGACTCGAACATGCGACTTATTGCTTCGAAGTCCCGACTACGCTACAAAGGATCGCCTTAGACCTTGGAAATATTTTTTAAATACGATTTTTATGCAATCTTTCTGAAATTGGTAACAAATCATTTAAAAAACTAAAGGAAAATTTACAGATCCTTTCTTATATTGTTATAGATTTTTCTTTTACACTTGAATCGGCATTTGTCAAATTTGAATATGTTCTATGTTAAATCTATGGAATATATTCCCAGTTTTGCAAATGCTGATTCACATGTAACACAATTTTTTTAGGGGGGGTAAAACAAGAAATATCCCAACTTAACGTTTCGAAATAAATTAAAAACTTAACGATTCGAAATTCCCATCTTAACAGTGCTGAAAATTATCAGTATTAACTTATCAGAGTTTTTCTTCTTTTAGTGCATATTAAACAGTTTTCTCACGAGCAATGATTTGTTGCACGCATGTTCCAATGCAGTGTTCGTTCTGAGGTATAATTTAAATGTAACCTTACAAATCGGACAATTTTTAATCATATTAAAATACAAATGCAATGTTAAAATAGGAAAAAAAAATCAATGAGATTTACGCATTTTAACGTTACATTGGTATTTTAATATTCTTAACGCAATGTTCTATAAGACGAGTTTTTATCTAATTTATAATCATCCCCTGCTTTTATTTGCAAATAATATTAAGTTCATTCAGGCATATATTTTCCCAACTCTGAGAGAGATTTTTAAAACTTGAAATTCCCAACTTTGCCCCCCTCCCCGGTGCGACGGGCCTGCCTGTGACTACTTTAACTATAACAAACTATACATATATTTTAATACTTTGTGTGACCAGCTGAAAGTGCAAACATTCCTAAAATCACCCCTAACTTTTTGACATCTGCCCCCTCTTCCCTCCCCCACCTTTGGTATTTCTATAATAACCATAAATAGGAGTATCATGGTTATCAATGGCGCACCCTTGTGCCTCTACACATCCCCTGTATAGTACATTTTATACTGCATTCCATAGCGATTATCTATAACCCCCTCCCCTTACAATGGACAAAAAGTAATCCAAATCGTATGTAAGCAGTTTTACCAAGCGGTGCCTCAGATCAGTCTGTGTGACCTTTCCCTGACCACAGACTACGGTATGGAAAAGAAAGGCCACTCTCGCAAAATACAAACCCAAAAGAATTTCTTTTTCGGGGAGACTAGGGTCCCTTCTGAATGGGACACGGTCAAGGCCAGGCGAAATACCCGATGACCCCTTACATAGTAAAATCGTGAGGATCGGTCCAACCTATGACCACTCCTTCATAAAGTATATTTGCTTCCTTTCCCCCCTGTATAAGTGTGAGATTTTTTTCCCTCTCCTTCATCCCTTCTCTAATATGCGTTTCTTTTTTGAAGCTCCAGAACTTTTTTTCCCCTCCTTTCTTCGTTGTTGTTGTTATTTATTCCCTTCTTTGAAGTTGGCGCGATTGTGCAGGGAATTTCTCTGGCGGTTCATCCGAGGGAGGGTGCGTTTTGCATTGTAAACAAAATAGTTTAGATTCCCTGTGAGATTTGCGAGCGATTTTTATAGCTGGATAGGGTCTGTGGTGTGTGTGTGTATGGGGAGGGGAGGTGTGTTTGGAGATGGGGTATGAAAAAAAGCAACCTAATAAATCGAATTATCCATAAAAGGCAGCACAATACGGAGTTGGATGATCTAGTGGATATCGGGTGTGAATGGAGAAAGGAAGCGAACAAACAATTAGAACGCATTCCACGAATTTTCGATGCTACGTTTGACTGTAAGCAGAATGTTGATGGCCGTGTGTGTGTTGACCTCTTGCAAATTTTGAATATCCCATTTTATTTTCAAGTCTATGAATGATCCACAAAAGCGACGTAAGAATAAAAGCGAGAAATATATATAAAAAAAATGATTGATGATTTCTTCTCCGTCAAACTATATACAGGGGTGATTTAACTCACCAAAATAAATCAGCCTAAAACCTTTATCAAAATATTCTTGAAACCTTTATAAAACCTTCATCAAACCATCAATATTGTTCCAAATACCTTTATAAAACCTAAATGTTATTGAAGTTTTTAATTTCCCCGAATTAATAGTGCCCGTATGTGGTGCTGAATAAAGGAGGGCAGCAAATTTTTCGTGAAAGAAGGGGAAATATAAATTATTTTAATTTGAAATATGTATTCTATAGCTGATGTTTTCTAAATTTATATTTTTTAATTAAAAAATGTGTTCCATTACATTTAAATTAATTAATTTCTTTGAGGTTTATCATTAAATTATTTCTACCTGAATACTACTACTTTATAGAGGTCGTATAGCTTGGATTTTATTTTCTCAGTAGAAAAAAACCTTTTTGACATTGCAGGCCAGTGATTATTCCAAATTTTTGAATTTAGCTTTATAATGTAACCAATATAGATTTTTTTGTTAGTTCCTAAAGTTAAAAAAATATAATATTATACATATGACCCAACCTTCAAAGAGGCCTTAAAAATTTATTTGTGCAAATTTGGGTGAATACGTGAAAAACTGATTCGGATATAATAGTCATTGGCACAAACGTGCACGACAGAAAAATTGTTGAAATTTCAAAGCCGCGTAACTTCATGAGGAATCAGCCTTTTTGAATAAATGGACAACCATCGAGTAGAGGAAGGTGAGTACGTGCGCCTACCAGGTCCACTCTTCACTTCCACTCTTCACTCTAGCCTTTGTACCTCGTGGGGGAAAATGAGCCACATTTCTAACATACGCTGGCTTGTTTAACCACTGTAAAATAAGTTAGAATCGACGGGTCTTGGCGAGTGCGTGCTTAAATTGGAGAGAATGACAAGTTATACAATTCCATTGCGCTAGTTGAAAGTTAAAATCATTTGTGTGAAAATTCTATAGAGTGGGAAATGGGGATTTGTAGAAGATTTGTCAATGAAGTCAAAATATATCACTAAAGTTCAAATTTGACATAAGAAATACGAAACTTGAACAGGTTGAAAGAGAACTGTTCAAGACGAACAGGGTGATTCCAGAAGTCTAAACACGTGACGAGTGTGGAAAGTTCTAGACAAGAAGTTCTATTGAAGACTCGACTCAAGAAAGGGCAGCACAAGCAGACGTGCGTTCAAACTATTCACGAATGACCACCCAATAGTACAGTAGGAATTGTGCCCACTGATTTTTTTGCCTATACTTATACTAAAGATATTTCAAACCTTTCAATTAACTATGCTAAATTGACTAACTCTAAAAGCATCGTAAATGTTATCTCAGTTAACTGGAATAGAACAGAAGAATCATCTTCTACTCGGGTCACCAATTAAAAAAAATAGACTTTTTCGTGTTACCTTTGCCGATGAAAGCTTTCGTCATATCTTTTCCTAGGATCTATTGAAGCGTCACATTTTCCTGATATAAATAAATATCACGCCGAATGATGAGAAGGAAAGAATGTCAAGTGCCGAAACGGCACTTTAATTGAACGAATTTCCTGATGTTCCAGATTCGAGTTGTATCTCGTGTGAGATAAGCAGCATTCTTGAAATATATTGATGATGCGATGACCCGTGTTTGTTTTGGCAAACATTTTCTTTTATATTTTTCATTTTTTTTAAATAGCTTTGAAAGTGTTTTGAGAAGAATAGCTTTTTTTAGAAAACGGAGAATTATCTGGTTGATAAGGTTGACTTACGCAGTTGAATGCGTGTATAAAATTTTATAAAAAATCCGGTGGGAAGCGTCGCACATGATTTTATTACCTTCCATCACAATTCACAAAATACTGTTATGTGAGATAAGCAACATTCTTAAAATTTATTGATGTGATGACCCGTGTTCGATTTGGCAAAAAATTTCATTTTATATTTTTAATATTTTTAAAAATAGCTTTAATAGTATTTAGAGAAGAAAAGTTATTTTGGGAAATGGGGAATTATCTGGTTGATAAGATTGTCTTACGCATTTTAAATCGTGTATTACGTTTGACAAACATTCTCGTGTGAAGCGTCACATCTAATTTTTTTTTACCCTCTATCACAAATCACAAAATACTTTGTGAGATAAATAACATTCTTGAAATATATTGATGTGATGACCCGTGTTCGTTTTGGCAAAATTTTTCATTTCATATTTTTAATTTTTTTAAAAGTATTTAGAGAAGAAAAGTTATTTGGGAACTGGGGAATTATCTGGTTGATAATATTGACTTACGCATTTTAAATCGTGTATTACATTTGACAAAAAATCTCATGTGAAGCGTCACACCTAATTTTTTTACCCTCCATCACAATTCACAAAATACTGTGCGAGATAAACAACAATCTTTAAATATATTGATGTAATGACCCGTGTTCGTTTGGGCAAAATTTGTTATTTTATATTTTTAATATTTTTAAAAATAGCTTTAAAAGTATTTAGAGAAGAAAAGTTATTTTGGGAAATGGGGAATTGTCTGGTTCATAAGATTGACTTACGCATTTTAATTCGTGTATTATATTTGACAAAAAGTCTCGTGTGAAGCGTCACAGCTAATTTTTTTCTACCCTCCATCACAATTTACAAAATACTGTGCGAGATAAGCAACAATCTTTAAATATATTGATGCGATAACCCGTGTTTATTTTAGCGATATTTCTCAATTTATATATTTTATTTAAAAAAAAAAAATTGAAAGTGTTTGGAGAAGAAAAATTATTTTGGAAAATGGGAAATTATTTGGTTGATAACATTGACATAAGCATTTAAATGCGCGTTTTAAATTTTACAAAATCTCGTGGGAAGTATCACACATTATTTTGTTAAACTCTCGCACAATTAACAAAATACTGTGTTTTGCACGATATCGATGCCATGGACAAATTCCAGAACTCATGGAACTCTCCAAAATAGTACGACCATGGCTGGTGAATTCGACGAAAAATCTTATATATAAAGCTGAAATCTCCAAAATCTGTCCGGATGTGTGTTTGTTGGTTTGTTTGTTGGTTTGTCAGTATATTATAGGTTCCGTAACTACAAAACGCAGAGCTTTGAAATTCACAGAATAGTTAGTTCAAAAAATAAGAATTTTAACTCGACTATTTTCAAGTCTCTACGATGTTCCATTCGAATGTTATGACATTTTTTAGCGTACGTCATCAAAGTTTCACGAAGTGGCAACAGTAAAATCAGTTAAAATCAACGGAGAAAAGCGAAAATATAATATAACAAAATTATAAACCAATTAGAATTCCGATATTTACACGGAATACTCCATAACTACAAAACGTAGCTTTATAAAATTTACAGAGTGCTTTACTTGAAAAATTAGAAATTTTTTGTGATAATTTTTAAGTTTGTACGATGTCCCATTCGTATGTTATAACTATTTTAATGTATTCCATTGACTTAACATGGATGAACATATCGTATGCAATTTAAAATAATTTTTTTCGTTATTGGCACTATAAAAATACGTCATAGGTTTTGTTTGATTTAATAATTATTGAAAAACGTCTGCACATTGGGCTTTTTGCTACAATACGGAACCATTCAAAAATTAAAACAACCAGAATTTTATCTTAGGGAAATGGTTTAGAATTGTATTAAAATGTTATAATTGTTTTATCTCTTTTGTTTTATACAGGATTATTGTAAGTATATTTAATTATCTTAGATCGAACTTTAGAACAATTCATCCAAAATGCGAGTAATTTGTGTATGAACGTCCATTTTATTTATTTGAAAAATATTTTATGCAAGTATTTTTTTTTAAATGTACGAAGCTTGGTTTCATTGTGAATTTTCAACTCTATTAGACTTTTTAATGTTATTAAAGAATAAAATTTCACAGATACCAACTGATAATTTAGAAAATATTTTATTTAATGTGTCAATGAATATTAACTTTTAAAACATTGGAATGTCGATCATTAAATATTAAATGTAAAATTATTGAAAGTACATGGTGAGGTTATAATATGCTGCACCGTTTGCTAAACTATCGCCAAGTTATAACAGTGTATTATTTGGATGAAGTGCGCTTTGGCTGTAAATTGCTGTGGAAACTTACTAAATATTTGTATGACAGGTATTTTTCGATGCGAATTCTAAAATAACAGTATCACAAAATCAAAATTTTAGGAAAAAGTGTTTAACAAAATGAGTAAATACCGAATTTTTAATACATTGATCCGTAAATAAAAAAAATGAACTTAAAATTAAAATAGGTGGTTATTCTTCTGTAATAATATTATTCAAGGGAATTCTTTAAAACATGGGCAGGGCGTAGTAAAAGAAAGTTGTGTAGTATTTCAAAACATACTATTTTTGGTTGAGTATTTATGCTGGGCTGTTAATTTTATTCTTACTTTGATAAAGAATTTGAAGCAGTTTATTTGCAAAAAACGTTTAGGTTTATTCTGGCTGCAATTTACATTCTTATGTTCTGCATTATTGAGGACAAAAATGCAAACTATTAATTAGATACACAAGTTGTTGGTCGAAGATATTGCAAAGATGTAGCCTAAACGATACATTGGAACGGGCATTTGGAAATAATCAAATCAAAATTGCAATACTGGGAACAGGGAAATTCGGAATGTTTGAAAGTTAAATCATTTAAGTTCTTTGTTAAATTTATTAATTTGGTCAGCTTTAAAAAATTATGTTATCTGTTTCTGCTGCTTTTTTCACTTCCATGCAGCTTCAGAACATTTCAATATCGAAATTGATTCAGAAGTTTAATTAAAATTCACGCTTGAAGTTATTCCTTTAAAACTGCAATTTAATGAAACCCTCCTTGATGAAATTATTTTTAAAAATAATATAAAAATGAAGATCATAGCGCTTAGTTTATTATTTAATTTAATATTTTTTTCATTAGATAAAAAAAATCATAGCTTTATGTAAATAATTATTCATATAAAATACCTGTTATAATGCACATTATCTTTCAATAATGATGACAACAGTAATTAAAATTTTATCGATTAAAGTAAGCACTGTAAACTAAAATATAATTATAGTCATTTCACAAATAAATTGCGGCATCCGTGTTAAAAAAAATCGGTTATGTACAGACCGCGCTGTATTGGGCCCCTACTCGGTACAAGGTTGAGAGGGGGAGAGAATAAATGGCCTACAATGATTGAAACGGCCTTCTTTCCTTTACACGATGGTATGTCATTTATCCATATAGGCTAATTCCACGTTGAATTAATGATAGCGGTACACTTATTTTCACCTGGTACAAACGCAAAAAGGGGAGGCTTAAAAATCGACATGTACGAAACGTCTGACTTTCGTCTACACAATAGTATATTATTTTATACCCATCAACTTATTCCACTTGGAGTTAAGGATTTTAAAAACGTCGTTTTTTATTATGGTATTTAATGTAACTATGTATACCTATACCGAAAAGAAATTCATATTAATTTCTAAAAATATTTTTGTGCAGGAATGTTTAATTTTTAAAATTCCATACCTTATGAGAGATAAACTAGAAATTATTCGATTTTTATCGGTGTTTTAGCAACCAAGTAGTATAGAGATATTTTTACTTTTTTTTAACTTCTAATTTATTAAACATAAAAATATTTTAAATTATAAAAAAAAAAAAGCTTTATCACTTTTTAAATAGGAATTCTAAAATGGTATATGCGATTATCCCAGGCAGGAGAGGAAATGTATATATTTTCAGTTATTTGTCGTTATTTTATTTATTTCCGTGCGAAGAACGGGTACTTTTGCTAGTAATTTATATTTATAATAAAACCGTCAGGAACGTTTTGCAGAAATATATAAAATATTGAAATTGCCCAGTGCAGCTTCCCACCTTTTCTCTTGAGAACGATTTATTTTGATTATAATTTAAATTTTTATTTTTAAAAATTGCCAAAAATTTAAAATTGTAGGATGAATATTGCAACTACACTGTAAAAAAAAAAGGTGCATACAAGTTAGTACCTAAACCTGCTCGTTTTTCTTTGAGTACAATTGCATCGTAAATGAGCGATGACGTACTCAAATTTAAGCAACCGTACTTTCTAAAAATTTAGTGATTTAATATTGCTGATTTCAGCTTCTGTTCAAGCCATCTTGACAAAGTGATCTGACAAGCTTAAAATATTTGTTCAGAAGATGGTTTTCCACATTATTTGATGTCGATTGCTTAAATGGAAACTGAGTTATTACAATTCAATTATCTTACTTCCCATTCCTTTGGTGCACCTTTTTAACATTACTTCTGTTTATAACTTCCGCACGTCACCCTAATAATTTAACGGATAAGACTCTGGACTGCGGTGGCTGCAGATCTGGGTTCGATTCTCGGTAAGTCTTGGTTGTAATTGTCGACATTTATTGAAATTTATTTATGAAGGCAACATAAGTAGGCTAGCATCTGTTTTTTTTATTCATGTTTTACCCATTGTACTCGTTTTTCAGTACATATGTTTTTCAAAATTGGAATTTACGTATTCGGAGCCATAATACGCATCGAATGTAATCAAAAATGAGTACATGTTACTTATTTTCGAATATCTATTTTTAAAAGTGAGAAATTTTTATTGTAAAATGTGCAAAAATTGCAAATTACAGCATGAATATTTCAACTAGTACTATGTATTATTTACACATTAAAATGCCATTATTTATTAGTAATAACAAATCATTAAAATATTAATTGTTGGTTAAGGCATTTCAAACGTACAGCGGTGTAATCACTGAAACCTTTCACCACAACCTCTGTACGGTTCACAGTCAGCTTCTGGGACCGCAAATGACAAACACAGAAAAAAAACTTTCCAAACCCCTCCCATCCAAAATAATCCACCCTTTTCCCGCCACGCATTTGTTGTTCCCCACGGTCGCAGGTAAAAGAGAAGAGCTATTCGATTAAAAAGAAATTTATCTCTCTCGCGCCCCTATTCTCCCTACCTTTGCAAACAGCACGCGCTGTGAGAGGTTCGAAACCAGACTGGCTCGAGGGAGGTGAGGGGATAGAATAGAATCGTTTGAATAAAGGAGTGGGGGGGGGGGGGGTGAGAGTGAGAACAACTTAACAATGGTCCCTGGGAATTCAGAAGCAACTTAATCGGCCAATTTGTCGATTTGACTGGAGTTCCCACGATTTGGAAAAAAGCTTTTTCTTCTCCTCTCGATTTTTGATTTTTTGGCGTTGGTGCCGATTGTTTTTTGGAACACTTTTCTTTAGTTGTTGTGTGTGGAACTAGACTTTGTCTGGTTGTTTCTTTTTTTCTTCTTCTTCTCTTTCTTCTTTTTTTCCCTTGAGAGAAAGGGGGTGGGATCTTTTCTTTTATTCTTTCTCGAACGCGGGAGTTGTATTTCTTGGAAAGTGAAAAAAAACGGTGCCCGGTTTCCTGTCTCGGTAATTGGGGGACGATGGGGGGGGGGTTCAAAAGAATGTCCGTTCACTGAGGCGAAAGAAAATGTGTATTCAAAAGCTTTTATTTTTGTATGATTATTACAAGAAATCGTTCTTATATTGTCGGTTATGAATTTTGCTTTAGAGAGTAACAGCACATTAATGACATATAACACATTCACATATCCTTTAATTTGAAGCAGTTAGATTTCTATTATGTCTTATTCTAAATGCCCTTCTTAGTCCAACTAAGGCACCGATTTATAACAAATTGAATTGAATTGACATTTTTCTGTGCAACGTTTTACAATATAGTTAGTAAGAATGAGGTATCGTGTCGCCAAGGCCATGGTTTTCTCTCTTGTAAGTAATGCGTCACATACGACATTTCGCTACCATTTCTAAGTTGACACACATAACGTGCGCTGTCACACACTCCTAACGTCACTTTATGGATCCGCGAAATTGTGGTCTACGGCCTATGACATCCGACTATTAAGGATATTAGCCAATACCCCTTTCGAGCAGTCGGTTATGGTGCTTACAGGCAAACCTTCGACCTTTATCGGTTACTAATTGTTGCCAAATATCGGGGTACCGTAAAATAGGAATTAACCAGTGAAATGAGTGAATTAACAAAAATCCATGCAGGACAATAAAACTTTTTCACTTACATGTGCGTTATGCAGTATTTAGACGACCCCTCAACCGATGCGGCCAAATTTACCAGTTCCCAGTTAATAATTTTAAATGCTGGTAAATTGTAACGAATATTTTCTTCATATTTTTTTTATTGCAGTTAATGTACTTTCAAAAACCCAGTGTTATACAAATTGCATTTGAATTGTTATGAATTTTTTAATACTAGAATAAAGTATTTTTTTTTAACTTTAAATACGAATATGTATTTGCTAGACGGTACCATATGAACTTTGCTTTTGATTAGACTTTATATTACTAATCACTGTAGTAAAATCAACAGTTTCTTAAACTATCAATTTAGCCTTGAGATCATAGAATAAATTGCTCTTCAACTTTTGAAATAGGTACCAATAAAAAAAAATTCTCACCTTAACGACATTTGTTTTCGACCAGACAGAAAATAGGATATATATTCAAACACTGATACGGTTGAAACAATGATCGGTATCTTTAGTGACTATTGTGTTTGCGACTATCACACTCAAATAACATTCGATAAAGAACACTTCCCAGAAGATAACGGAATAACATTCTCCTATTTTCGCTTCTTTTGACTTTCTCACGGAATAAAGTTATCAATTTTCTCATGCATCTCCTAGCTGAACCCCAGAGTTCGATTTCATTGTTTGCAGTCGCCACCTAACAGATCATATTTTTATCTTCAGTTTTATTTGCCGTCGGCAAGGTAAAACGCTTGCTGGGCGATAAGATTGCACAGTAAACGGATGTTGAGATTGCGTTGAAAGTCTTCGTGTTCCCTTCCAAACGTTCCGTGAACGTATTGATGATATATCTTAAACCTGATATAATTCCTTTCAGCAGGTGTCTTTGGAATCAAAATATTTCAATATAAAAAAATAATAAAACAAAATAAAATCAAAACATTATTTTATTGTAAATGATCAGATATTAAATAAGACAGGTTTCAATTTAATCGTGTCTAAAAAAGAGAATATATATATATATATATATATATATATATATATATATATATATATATATATATATATATATATATATATATATATATATATATATATATATATATATATATATATAAATATATATATATATATATATATATATATATATATATATATATATATATATATATATATATATATATATATATATATATATATATATATATATATATATATATATATATATATATATTTGTAGAAAATTTTATGCAGAACCTTCGAACAATTTTGCGCTAGTGAGTGGATAGTAAGTACGTGAATTTCTCATAAAATAAAATATTAAAAAATAGTTTCATTTTGCATTTTTATTTAAATAAAACTTGCGTGCTTTCTTATGATTTTTTTTCCATAATTCTCGTCGTAATTAGGTTCCAAATAAATTATTATTCTTATAATTAAAATAAAGTCGCTTGCTTCATTTGTTCCTTTGGCATATAACTGTTGCCTCTTTGAATTAAAATACTCCTAATTATATTTGAAGTATATTTGTTAAGTTTATATTTTAATACATTTATTAACAGGAAGATGAGTGCAAACAAATTCTGAATTTTATATCAATTAGAAAAATACATATGAAAAATAATTTTATAGTTATATCTCATTTTCTAATTTTTTTATTAAAAAAAACAGCAAATATTTAGCTTTCATGATATAAGTAATCATTCACTTAAGTATTACTGTAATTTGATTAGTTTAAATGATTGAATAGTAATTTCCCGCAATATTCACATTTAGTTCCAAATTTGATATGCCCCCATGCTTCTTATACTACAAATTTAAGTACCAGGAGGATCGAGCTCAACTTGCTTGCTTGTATTAGTATTTTATAATATTTAAAATTAATCGAATTAAATGAAAATGCTTTGTAATATCCATATAAAAGGTTAGACGTTTAATGATATGTTTTATCATCTAATAATGTCTTCAATATCGAATTAAGTTTAAGTTCTTTGAAGTGCTCATATGATTGGTTAGACGTGTCAAGATTGCAAAGATAGCGTATCAATTCTGCAAAAGTAACTTAAATTAATATTTTTAACGATCCTGAGCGTTTAATATAATCGTAACACATTGAAAATTGTCTGCATGCTAAACCTTGACAATATTCTTGCAGTTCAGTACCATTTTGTTGTGATGTTTGCATCTGTCTAACTCTGGTGTAACTGAATGGATTTTTAAATGCTATGTAAAGTAACCTTTGTTATAAAGAAGATTATGATAATGGAGATCAAATTATTTTTTTTGCTTCTGCAAAATTATTTCACAGCAATTTTTTGTCTTCAACCTGCATACACAAATAATAAGGAACTAACAACATTTTATATTCGTATTAAACGATAATAAAGATTCATACTTATTTCGAATAATTTTATGTGTTATTCGGAATTAGTTGTAGTGGTGAAAACTGTTTTATCTTTAATTTAGTGAAAAATAATATAATTTTAACTATTAATTATAACAGTTGCTAAAATCTACCTTCTAAATAAACTTTTTCTATAATATAAATATAATAATCTTTTATTCTAATTTCATAATGCAGTTACGATTAAATTAATCATATTTTTTTTGTAAAGCATATTTTTTTTACATGATGAAACTGCCATTCTCGACTTTTCAAAAACCATATATTATTTTATTTAGCCTATTAATGTTCGAAAACGACACATGTTGAAAATTGCACCAGTTGTTTAAAAATATTTCATAGTTTTGTTCCTCAGCAAAAGCTTACAGAATACAAAATTTGCGTAAGTCGCTAGTAGTATGGGTCTTGAAAAAAAATATAGTTATTTCAAACAAATCTTTATTTACAAAATACTTATTTGAAGTGACATGATAAAAATAATTAAAAACATATTTACGGTAAATGTCAAGTAGTTTTTCAAAAATGGTTTTAAATTTGGTAAAATTAATTTTTATGCGTATGTGACAACTTTTTCTTTCAAGGGCTTAGCTTACTATGTACATTTTAATTGAAAACTCTTAAACTCTGTTTCAGTTGTTCTATTATAAAATCTAATTGCTCATGTAAATATCTGCTTAAAAATAAACATACTTTCGTATTCCGAGAAACAATTCAGTATTTAATTATTAATATCTAATGCAATTTAATATCGAAAATAATTTCGTATTAAATGGAGCAGATGCAAGGTTATTTCGAACAAATTTTTCAATAAAGAAGAATACTTATACATTTATAGTAAACGTAGTAAATGTCAAATTTATATTTAAAAATGGTTTTTAATTTGGTTAATGAAAATTTTTATATTTTTTTTCCGTTGTTCAATTGTAAAACTTCATTACTCATTTTCAATCCCCCTCTGCTTGAAACTAAATTTACTTACGTAATCCGAGAAACAGTTCAATATTAAATTATTACTAATACAATATCGAGAATTATTTCATATTGAATTAGATAGATGCAAGGATCGACCTCGTGCAATTTTCTACACTTTTACATTCATTATGAAAATATCATACACAAAAATTGAACGATTAGGTATCTACTGTTTCAAATTTAAAAATAAATACTGCATAAAACTTCAGTATTGTACAAAAGGTAATATGAATGTAACTTTTACATTCAGAATGTGACAAATTTACTGGTATCATTTTTTCGAAAAATATTTAGCATTTGAAAATATTTAATTTTTTCAATAATTATTTAGTCATAATTAGAATGTTTAATAAATAACAAACAAATTTTTAAAGAAAATGTGCATGACATTGTCTCAAGATTAAAATATTGAGGGATTGACAAAAACGCGTGGTCGATTTGCCTCTGTGATTGGTGAATAACAAACCAATATCAAACAAAACAATATCAATATCATATAACAAATGCGCGTAAATTCACTTGTATTTCGAAATGACAATATGTGAATTTCAGCATCAAGCAGTGCAAAGTGTCCATGGTAACAAATGCGAAATTTTTTTAAAAAAATTCTCAATTGCTAAAACTTATCTTCAAAACTGGAAAACTCAAATTATTTGTTTTTTGTTTAATACTATAAAACATAGGTGTATTTATTAACAATTGGTAAAATAAAACATATCAAATAACGATGACGTAGAACAAAATTGTTTCTAAATGTATCATTTTTTTACCTTTATAAATATTACGTAAAATTAATTTAATAAAACCCCTTTTAATAATTTAATAAAACCTCTTTTAATCTAATATATAAAGCTGAAATCTCCAAAATCTGTCCGGATGTTGGTTTGTTGGTTTGTTTGTTTGTTTGTTTGTCAGTACTTTATAGGCTACGTAACTACACAACGCAGAGCTTTGAAATTCACAGAATAGTTAGTTCAAAAAATAAGAATTTTAACGTGACTATTTTCAAGTCTCTACGATGTTCCATTCGAATGTTATGACATTTTTTAGCGTGTGTCATCAAAGTTTCACGAAGTGGCAACAGTAAAATGAGTTAAAATAAACGAAGAAAAGCTAAAATATAATATAACAAAATTATAAACCAATTAGAATGCCGATATTTATACGGAATACTCCGTAACTACAAAACGTAGCTTTATATATTAATTAAAATTTACAGAGTACTTTACATGAAAAATTATAAATTTTTTGTGATAATTTTTAAGTTTGTACGATGTTCCATTCGTATGTTATAACTATTTTAATGTATTCCACTGACTTAACATGGATGAACATATCGTATGCAATTAAAAATAAATTTTTTCGTTATTGTCACTATAAAAATGACGTCATAGGTTTTGTTTGATTTAATAATTATTGAAAAACATCTGCACATTGGGCTGTTTGTTACAATACGGATTCATTCAAAAATTAAAACAACCAGAAGTTTATTTCAAGGAAATGGTTTAAAATTGTTTCAAAATGTTATATTTGTATTATATCTTTTGTTTGTTTGTATTCAGGTTAATTGTAACTATATTTAATTATCTTAGATTGAACTTTTAGAACAATTCTTCCAAAATGTGAGTAATCTGTGTATGAACGTCCATTTTTTTAATTTGAAAAATATTTAATGCAAGTATTTTTTTTTAATTGTTCGAAGCTTAGTTTCACTGTGAATTTTCAACTCTGTATGGCTTTTTAATGTTATTAAAGAATAAAATTCCACATATACGAAATGATAATTCAGAAAATAAATATTTTATTTAATGTACCAATGAATATTTCCTTTTAAAACAATAAATGGCGATCATTAAGAATTAAATGTTCTGAATTGTTGTTCTGAATGAATGTTCTGAATGACTGAAAGTACATGGTGAGTTTATAATATGCTGCACCATTTGCTAAACTATCGCCAAGTTATAACAGTTTATTCTTTGAATGAAGTGCGTCTTGGCTTTAATTTGCTGTGGAAACTTACTAAATATTTATATAACAGGTATTTTTCGATGCGAATGCAATAACAATAGAATCTCAAAATAAAAAAAATTATGAAAAATGGTTTAACAAAATAATTAAATACGAAATTTTTAATACATTCATACGGAAATAAAAAAAATATTCTTAAAATTAAAATTCGTGGTTATTTTTCTGTAATAATAGCATTCATGGGAAATCTTTAAGACATGGGCATTTGGACATAGTAAAAGAGGGTTTAAAAATCGGCACGTAAAAATTGTCTGACTTTCATCTACACGATAGTATGTTACTTATACCCATCAGCTGATTTCACTTGGAGTTAAGGATTTTACAAATGTCGTTTTGTATTATGGGATTTCATGCAACTATGTACCGAAACACCCATACCGAAAGGAAATTCCTATTAATTTCTAAAAGTATATTTGTGCAGGAATGTTTAATTTTTTAAACCCCGTACCTCTTGAGGGATAAACTGGGATTTATAGGAATATTTATTGGTGTATTAGCAACCAAGTAGTATAGATATATTTTTACTTTTTTAACTTCTAATTTATTACAGATAAAAATATTTAAAATGATAAAAAACAGCTTTAAAATTTTTAAGGAGGAATTCTAAAATGGTATATGCGATTATCCCAGGGAGGAGAGGAAATGTATATATTTTCAGTTATTTGTCGTTATTTTATTTACCTCCGTGCGAAGAACGGGTACTTTTGCTAGTAATTTAATAAAACCTCTTTTAATTAATTCCGTTGGAATATAAAAGCTGAAATAAGTATTTGTAAACAATTACTAAAAAACATGTTTTCTTGTAGTACATGTTTCCTTGTAGAATATGTTTCCTTAAATTCTGTAGATATTTTTACAACACTCAAACGTGGATTTTTCACAAATTTTCTAATTATAAATCTCTGATCACATTGAGTTAACTTTGTCTAACGACAATTTCTTACCTTCTTTTTGATCCGATTTTCTTCTATAATGCTTTTTATCACATACTGCACGTAGAATGGGATAAATTTATCGATACTCCGAGTTGATTTACCACTATTATGATGAAAAATTATCAACATTCGAATGCTATTCTTTATTTTCTTACAACTACGATCCATTTTTAAATAATAAATAGAATATTACGAAGTAATCAAGAAAAAATTAAAGCTAATCGAATATTAAATGTCACCACAATATAAAGATAAAAAATGCGGCAGACGATAATTTTATTTATGAATTAATCGAAAAATATTTTGGTGTACGATCACTTTTGTAACGTTTTTTTTCTATCTGCTTCCTTGCATTTTCATTTTTATAAAAAGATAATTCAATATTTAAAAAATATTTACTAGGTTTTATTTAGAATTACATTGAGATTATGTGAAATAATATTGGATTATTTACTTTATATTCGAATTCAATTCCAGGCTACAGCACTTTTTCTACACATTTTTAATGTAATAAGAAATCATACGTGGTTTTCCAAACGATTTTTAATTTATTTATTTATTGCACGGAATTTTAAGCACTTGCTTTGTGTATTCCACTTATGACGTCACATGCTAAACAGATTAAAAAGTCACAGGATTAAATTCATTCAAGCTTTAATTATTTTAATTGCAAACGATTTTTCTTCAAGTTTTTTTTAATTATTTATTAGAAAACTTATAGTATTTAGTAGACCAAAAAGTCAAAAGACCAAAAGTTTTTTTTTTTTTTAATTTGAAAAAGCAAACGATGGTTTAATTTGAATGTTATTTGACTGAAGTTTCCTTCGGTTATTTATGAACAAAAAAGTTCTTTATTTTAGAATAAAAATTATACAAAAATATCTCATCAAAAATATTTTACACGTTTTGAATTAAAATAACATATGAATTAAATAACGCTTAACTGTTATTGCGTAAAACCTATTAATACTCATACGCGAGGAATAATTTGCAATTGGAAGAATGATATCGAACTTTTAATCTGCTTGTTTCACCTTCTAAATGACATTTTTTTAAGATGTAACCCATCAAAATCGAATTTTTATCCCAAATATTGGTAATCGTTAGAACGGATTTCGAGATCATATAAACAAAGTAAGTATTGATCGTTTAATAGTATTATATTAGATAACAACGAGAAAAAATTTGAATTATTTGTTTTTACTTTAGCTAAAATGTGTTATTAGTATAGCATATAAAAGTTTTAACTGCTTTGTAAAATTGCAAAAAGATTATACTAATGCTCTTATACAATAAATGGATTTTTCAATCAAAGATAAAATCTAAAAGTTCTATAATTTTGCAAATATTTTTTTTTAATTTTATTTCTTAAAGTTTTATTTTGAAACTTTTATATTTTAACTTAAAAAAATAATAATATTTTTTTACATTTTATTTCTCAAAGTTTTATTTTAAATTTTATTTCTTAAAGTTTTATTTTAAATTTTACTTGACATTTTATTTTAAATTTTACTTGACATTTTATTTTAAATTTCACTTGACATTTTATTTTAAATTTTACTTTACATTTTATTTTAAATTGTACTTAAATTTTTATTTTAAATTGTATTTATATTTTATTTAAATTGTATTTAAATTTTATTTAAAATGTGTTTACATGTTATTTTTAATTTTGTTTTATTTTTAGTTTAATTTTGTCTATAATTTAATGTGTTTCTTTAATCAATTCATCTATGAAAATGGGTAACATTATATATATTTTTAAATATGGTCGTAACATAACTACAAATATACTAATTAAAAACAAAGCGAAAAACTTTGAAAACATTCCAAATAAGCAATACAATGCTACATATTCAGAGAACAGGACTTAAACACAACCACGGACACTTTCAAATCCGTTCAAAAGGTAAAACCTATCTCCCATCCCACAAACTCTAAACAGCACAACTCAACCTTGATGACATCTCGACCCTTAAAAACAAGTCCCACATCGAGTCACCCTCATTGTTGTGAATCGCAAGATGACGATGTCCGATCTTGTCGTTCCATCCATCCCCATAGAGGAAGGTCATGCAGTGGAAGGGGGGGATCCAGTGGGAAAAGGATTCTGCATCGATCCCAGAAGACGCAACGTGCGCCGGTCGCGTGGACAGACCCGCGCTGCCCTGTGGGAAAGGGGGCAAATGGGCCGATTCCGCTGTTTGGTTTCTCAGTAGCGTATGGGAGAGACTTTTTTTTATATTATGTGTTTGTTGTATTTTTTTTTTTTGTGTGTGTGTGTAGATCGAAATATATATGTAAATGAGGCATGGGAAAAAGATTTTCATTCTTGTAGATACTGTGAGACCGGAGTTCATCCGTAATCAGCGGTGTTCATAAATTTGAAATTTTTATTTTTAATTGAATGGAAGTGCGATTGTTTGAAAAGTCTAAATGGGCTTTTATTATAGGCAGATGTGTTTGATATGTGGATGTCTTTGTGCACTTATGTGGTATAACAGTTAATTAATTTTTAATGTGATTTTTTTTGTTTGGATATTATCCATTATTTACAAAAAAGTCTTATCCTTTTTAAACCGACTGAACAGCGCGCCAACCAAAACTCTAAAATAAAACCGCCAGAAATTTTAAATTAAAACCGCCAAATCGCGCGCCAAGCCTAGAGGTTATAGATTCGACTGTTATGTATTTTCGATATTTGCACAATTTTTTTTGTTGTTGGATAGGGAATGTTTCACATGGGAGCAATTTGAAAAAATATCCGGTTATCCGGCATTTAACTATCCGGAATTCTCAATTAACCGGACCGTTTGAAAAAAAAATATTGTCCGATTTCGAAAATTCTTTTTTTTTGTTGAATAGAGAAAAATTCACTTAGGCAAAATCTTCAAAAAAAATAATCGGTTATCCGGCTGTTATATATCCAGAAATGTCGATTAACCAGAGTTTTTTAAACAATTTATCCAATTTAAAATTATGTTCATTGTTTAACAGAAATTGTACAACATTGATAGGGATTATTTTACAAAATACACTATTGACCACAAGTTGCTACTTGAATTTCTTGGTGAACAATAATAGGGGGCAAAGCCCCCTGCTAAATTGAAAACTAAAAAGGGAAAAATAAAATAATCTTTCTAAAAAAAAAAGAAAACCGACTTTAAGAAATTTTTTCTAAAAAGTAAAAAATAACTTTTAATTTTACGAACGCATTGAAAAAATTTAATTATTTAATGCCAATTTTATACTTATTACAACTTTTTGAAGTTGGTGCCAATTTACAAAAATCATACCTAAATTTTGGCGCCGATTTAAAAAAGTTGTAATAAGTATAAAATTGAGATTAAATAATTAAAATTTTTCAATGCGTTCGTAAATTTAAAAATTATTTTTTACTTTTTAGCGCATTTTTTTTTTAAAGTCGATTTTCCTTTTTTTTTTGAAAGATTATTTTATTTTAACAGATTTTATTCCTATTAAATATTGAATGACACCAATTTGCCTGAATTATCTTGTAATTCGGGTCTTAAAAACAGTGACTTCCAACCTATAGTTCGCGGACCAGTTACACTTTTTAAAGTAGAGGGAGTGTTTTAAGTAGTCCGTGTACCTTTGTTTCAACTCAACCCCAAAATCGTGTTTCTTACTTTTTAAAAAACTAATATTGCTTGAGATGTGTTGTTTTTAAAGCTTAAAACATCCGAATTGAAAATCAAAATTTATGTCCTCTAAAAGTAGCAAAGTTTTAACATCATTTTAACTCTATACCACGTTCTGGCTTTGTTTGTTATATAGCAATTATCCAGAAATTAGCTCGATATTGTTATCTTGATTTACGTTAGACCCTGCAGACTTTTTTAATTAATAAATTTATTTACAAAATAAGTACGTTTTTAAAAAGCGAGATAAGTTAAGAGTCTAAATTATATTTAATACCTAAATACTTTGATGTGAATATGTCTATGAGGGTCACTTCATATACCCGATACTCCCATTTGGGCTTGATTGATCACTTTAGCTTGACTAGTAAAGTATCGGTGCAGAAGGTCCGCGGTTCGATTCCGAGTGGCGACCAAAAAGTTTATACCACTTCTATGAAATCGGTGTGGGGTACCTATTCGCACGGAGTCGTATACTAAAAAACGATTCCTGTTAAACCCTTATAACTCTATATGGAGTCATTTTATGGAAATAAATGGCATACCATCGTACAGAGGACAGTGAGACTTTCAAACAAACCGCTTGTTAACCCATTCAATCCTCTGGCAATTGGGGGAGGGGGGGGGCCTTAACTTCAGTAAATGCTTTCGCCCCTATAACTCTACGTGGAATCATCCTATGGGGATAAATAACATACCATCGTGTTGAGAAAGGTGAACTGCGTCGACAAGACTAATTATTAATCCATTGCATCCTCTGACCTTTTAATACGTGGCAAGGAATGTCACCCTTAACTGCAGTATACGATTCCGCCCTCATAGCTCCCCGAGAAATCAGCCTATAAGGATAAATGACGTACCATCGTGTAGACCCAGCAAAAAAAGTCAGCATAAAACCTTCATAAAAATGTTGAAATTGAAGGTTTTATGCAGGAAAACTGCAGTTTTTTTGAAGATCTATGAAATTAAAGGTTTTTGCTTCAATATCCTTCATAAAAACTGTAAAAAAAAAACTTCATAAAAACCTGCAAAAAACCTTCAATTTTTAATCATGAAGGGAAAATGCAGATATATTAAGGATTTTATGCAGGAAAATTAAAAACTTCCAAAAAACTGCAGTTTTTTTGTTTCAATATCCTTTATAAAACCTTCAAAAAACCTTCAATTTCAAAAACATTATGAAAGTTTCATGCTGACTTTTTTTGCTGAGGAGGAAGATGAGCTGCGTCAACCAGGTTGGCTATTTATCCTCTCCTCCCTCTAACCTTTGTACCGCGTGGGGCTCAAAAGTATTTACGAAACATACTCAGGTACAGTGAGGCTTGAACCTATACGATTTTTTTTTCTAATGTTATTAGAAGATGACTGTAAACAATTTTCGAATCAGTGGTCCGTGGTCATCTACAGGTTTTGAACTACTGGTGTAAAAGATAAAATGCAATGGAATAATTTAGACATATTTACAGGAAAGGTTTCTATGTCGTCATTCTCGCCAACGTCACCAATTTAATTCCCCGAAAATGTAACAATTTTCGAATCAGTGGTCCGTGGTCATCTACAGGTTTTGAACTACTGGTGTAAAAGATAAAATGCAATGGAATAATTTAGACATATTTACAGGAAAGGTTTCTATGTCGTCATTCTCGCCAACGTCACCAATTTAATTCCCCGAAAATGTAACAATTTTCGAATCAGTGGTCCGTGGTCATCTACAGGTTTTGAACTACTGGTGTAAAAGATAAAATGCAATGGAATAATTTAGACATATTTACAGGAAAGGTTTCTATGTCGTCATTCTCGCCAACGTCACCAATTTAATTACCCGAAAATGTAACAATTTTCGAATCAGTGGTCCGTGGTCATCTACAGGTTTTGAACTACTGGTGTAAAAAGATAAAATGCAATGGAATAATTGAGACATATTTACAGGAAAGGTTTCTATGTCGTCATTCTCGCCAACGTCACCAATTTAATTCCCCGAAAATGTAACAATTTTCGAATCGGTGGTCCGTGGTCATCTATAGGTTTTGAACTACTGGTGTAAAAGATAAAATGCAATGGAATAATTGAGACATATTTACAGGAAAGGTTTCTATGTCGTCATTCTCGCCAAATTCATCTTTTTAATTCCCCGAAAATGAATCTCGGGATCGCAAAGGAAACGGACGATGGGAACCACACTCGCATGGGAAGAATATCCCTCGGCATGTCACATGCGAAAAACGGGGCAATGAATAGAATTAACACATGGGAAAATCGTGTCGATTGTCCGGAGTTCCATTTCGCCAGGTATCGTGGCGTGGGTGGATCTTCTTCTTCTCCTCCTCCTCGTGCATCCCACTCATGCTCGTCTTCTTCTTCTTCCTATTGCTGCTCGACAGGAAGGTCAAAGGGATGTGGATTGCGATTTTATCGTGTCCCCTTCGTCTTGGCCTTTGTTCGGGTAGGATGGGATTAAAGGTGCCCGTTTAAAGGTCAACCTTGTCTTGTCAAGTAGGGTTATAGCGTTTTTTTAGTTTTCAAGATTTTTTATATTTTTTTATCTGTTCAAGTACGTCGGTTTTTGAGTGGGAAGTGTGATGATAGTGAAGTATTTGATATAAAATAATTTAATTAAAGGGTATAGGACACAAAATCAGAACAAAAATCTCTAAAAATATGTTATTATTTTTTTTAAAAAAATCCTTTTATTTTTAATCTAACTACACCAAAATTGTATTTTTACATTAAGTACTACAGTGATATATATTAAGCTTTGGTACAAGATTGCCTTAGTTTGTAACTTCAAATTAATTTTTATCAGTGATGATTTTTTTGTCATGCTTTTGAAGTTTAAATTGATATTAATTCCAGACCTGTTTTCTGGAACTTCTCCAAATTTTTCAAATATATAATTTTTTTTTAATAAATTATATTCTTTTAGTATTTTTTAAAATAGTTCAATGTTTAAAATTAATAATTTTTTTCAATTAATTTAAAAAAAAGTTTTTTTGGAAATAACCAAAGACAGTTTGTTAAATGCTTATTTTTAATTATTAAAATGCAAAAATTTCAGTTTTTCAAAAAGTATTTTCTTTACTTATATTAAAAATAAGAAACATCCCTTTTTTTGTAAATTAAAAAAAAATTAATTGTATTTTTTTGTAAATTAAATTTAAATTTTATAAATGTGTGACTATGTGATTATGTTAATATGCATGCATACATATGTGAAAACGTAATGGAAAAGTAAAATGTGTTCCATACTCCTTTACATTAAAAATTGAAGAAGTTTTTATTTCTAAATTACTTTTAATTTCTTTAAGGTCTACCCGATTATTATAAGTAGTATTGGTCAAAGACGTAAGTTCACTTATAATTTACTTGAATGCTTATAATTATAAATTATAATTTACTTGACTGCTTATAATTATAGATTATAATTTACTTGAATGCTTATAATTATAGCTTATAATTAACTTGCTTATAATTTACTGGTCATAATTTATTTGTCTAAGGAAATAGTTTGCTTGTTAAACAATACCATAGTGAAAAGATTTGCCAATAATTTTTTTTTAAATCCTAGGAAAAAGTATATTTGGACACCAACCGGTGATTACACCAGTCACTTTATTTTAACAAATGAATAACGGTTCAATCCTCCGGCGCTTAGAGGAAGCTGGTGCACGTTAAATCTTTCACTGTCAAAATATGCGACGTTCATATAACCAACCAATATCATCCGAGACATTCATAATCATCCTTTACACAACATTACGTCAAGCGTAGTCATACAAAATCCAATTCGTGGGAATAAAAAAAAAACATCCATCGGTGTGTGATTTCCAGAAATGCCATTTTCTCAAATGCACCGTATAAAAGGCCAACTTCCTCTCTGAATGAGGAGGAACAGTTACCAGTTTGGCGGGGGTTTATTGTGTTTCTCGCATTGTTGGCGCCATTATGCACCTTGCTGCGTTGACAGGTTGGTTTCCGCTAGGAATGGGGAGAGAATTGGCCGTGTATTGTCGGGGCGGAAACGTGGGACGGGATAAATATAAACTTTATTGGGGATATGTTGCGTGGTGGTGGGGATTCCCTTGTATATGTTACTGCGAAAGACCGAAAATGGAGAATGAAAATGGCGATGTTCTATTGTTCTCCGGTGAATATCAATACCTGTAAAATAAGACTGCCAAAGACTAAAATATTTTGTTGTATTCGTATATATTCGGCGTATGTCGACAAGTACAGATGGTTTGGATCGAAACGAGAAGCAGAGAATACACAGGTATTGTTAAAACATTGATTTCCATTGGTTTCACAACACAACTGACCATCTGACCTTTGGTTTCACAACACAACTGACCATCTGACCATTGGTTTCACAATAAAAAGATATTGTTATAAAACCAATGGTCAGTTCGGAGTTAATCTCAAGACCTGCAACTTTTATAGACTATATAGCAGTTGCCGACAGTGGCGGCCCGTCGTCGAAAATGTTAGTGCAGCCGAAATCATGTGAATCCCCCCCCCCCCCCCCCCTATTTTCCACAAACCATATATGAACGAAAATTCTTTATTATTTACTACAAAAATCAAAGTTTCCTTTCAAGTTTTACAAAATGATAACATGCGAAAAAAAGAAACACTTACTTATTTTTTGAAAATTAAAGCAATCCTCCTTTTTTTTAAACATGCGAATCCTTCAATTTTAGTATTAACTTAAATAATGAAACAACAGCAGGACCATAATGGTTCCGAAACAACAGAAAAACAGTAAATTTATCACGAAAACCATTTCTGTTTGGAGCTATTCTCGTAAGTTCTCGTTTCACCCACCGATCCCCGCGTTTCACGTAAGAGCCAATAAGCTTATCGAATCTCAAGTGCAGCTAAAACAAGAAAATTAATTTCGGCTGTACCTTCTCACAAATGCAGTGCATTAGCATGGGGGGTGGGAGGGGGAATCTCCATACTACGTAGTGGTTGCCATAGCAACGATGCAGCCAATTTAGAATTTCACTTTTTGGCTGCAGTTTTGGTTGGATGGAGTTTTTTCCCTTCCTGAATTGTGCATTACGGTAACAGGCTTGCTATTTATCGGAGATTTTATTTACTACCGTAGAAATTTCATTTTCAATTATAATATTCATTTAAGAAAATTAGTAATATATATGATTTAAATTTTAAAATACACTAATAAATTTAGGTACAGCCCGGCTGTACTTGCTGTAGTGCACGAACCGCCACTGGTTGCCGAAAAAAAATTACCTCTAAAACTCTATTAAAAAACTAATATTTTAATTTTCTTTGCGATTTAATGGAAAGTCAGCGTTCTGAAACCTGATTCGTTAATTAGATCCTGCTATTTTAGTGATTGTCTGAGTACAGGGTTGAGTAAATAATCTAAAAAATTGAACTGTGTCGAAGCATTGCCATAAAGCTTTTAGCAGATTATAGACACAGGATTTTGTCGCCGCCATCAAAGACCTCAGAAAAAAAGGGAAGATAAACAAAGTGTTCCACGCCATCTATGCTATGTACATGTTTCGCATCATTTCAAGATTTTACACACACATCGTCGCCTAATTTCCTTCTCAACGATGCCAAATTTATGTCAATCGTGAAATTTGGTAGAGAGATTTAGTGTGGAAGACTTTAAAAGCAAGGTGTTTCTAGTCTGGTGCCCTATACCTGATTTTAATTTAAGCAAATTATAGAAATATGAATTGGTAGCCAACAAAAATTTCTCAAACAAAAGAAGGATACGCAAGACATTTCGTCTGATACTGCGGGCTTACATCCACAATTTTTTTTTTTTTACATTTCCATATTTTTTTTTTTTACATTATCAACGGGTTTTTTTTAAAAGGCAATGTATCCATTTAAAATAAATGCAGTACATGTTTTTTTTCCGTATAAAATAATGCAAAATTTAGAAGGTAACTATCATATAAGTCTAAATTGGAATTTTAACAACGAAAAATATCTTAAAACACAAATTTAAAACCATAACTCCAAATCCACACTGTAACCGCGGGACGATCATGACCTTTAACTTGACGAAACGTTGAAGGATTATGACAAGTTCAGCTATATATTACATAAACGATGTCTTTCTACACTTAAAAAAAATAATAAAGACACAAATAAAAAAACGGAGATAAAGCAAAATAAAAAAATAACTCCATATAAATATGTCTCGTTGAATGTCACTCATGCATGTCACCCACTGCTCTTTTTAAAATCACATTTCCCCAGCATATTCCTCACATTTTTGATAGACATCTGAAGAGCCGACCTAAAGATAAAGCTATCTACTGGTCAGTACCTCTCCTTTCGATTGGCTTTATCGTTTTTCCCACGAATCTCACTGCTTTTTTTCTTTTCTTTCTGAGCAGCTTCCTTTCCGAGAAAGTCTGAAACCCAATCGTCAACCATATCTGTGTCACAGCAGAGCGAGGGTTGCCGGAAATTCGAAAGGATCAGCAGTGGTGCCAATTTTATGAGAAAGCTCGACTATTTGGCAAATTTGGATGCCAATACGTCTTTAAAACCTGTCCGTTCGCAGCAGTCATCGACAGCAACATGATCGACATAAAAAGTGTTAATATTTCAAATCCGCAAAACTTAAAGGAGAATCAGATTATGGCGATAAATGACTTGTCATTATATTGGAAGAATGCGTTGAGACCAGGTCGGTCATTAATCCACTTCCCTGCCTGACGTTTGTTCCGTGTGGTAGTGGTGGTGTGGGAGGCGGATGGGTCCCAATTCGGGCATCTGGCCAGTTGAACTATACTGTAACTTCAGTTCTAATCGACGGGTTGTGTCGAGTGTGGGCTTAAATTTAAGAAAACAAAGGCAATTGTCACTTGACTATTTGACAGTTTAAATCACTTGAGTAAAAATAGTGAAGTTTAATTGCAGCATAGTAAACTGAAACAGCCTGAAAGAGTCCAAATTTATGACAAGCGCGAAGAGACTAGTTGACGACCAATTCATATTTCTATAGTTTGCTAAATTGACATTTCCTGTAAAACCCTTAAGGTCGGACCCTTCAGAGCAGCCACATCCGAATTTTGTTAATATATATTTTTTTGCGCATAAAATTATTATTATTCTAAATGAAATAATAATAACACAAAAAAATTCTAAATTAAATAATTTTACATTTTTATGAATATTAATTATATTAAACTTATTTTTAATAAATAAAAATACATTTCCATAAATGCCAAATTAAAAGTTGAAAAATATGTAAATTTATTTTTTAAGGAAAATGAAATATTTCGACATTTTTGTATATTTAATTATATTTATTTTTAATAAATATGAACGCATTTACATAAATACAAATTTTAGGAGAAAAACTTACACAATATTTATTTGGCGATTTAAAAAATTTCAAATTTGGCAGCTTTGGCGGTCGTTTTTTACCCCTCAGTATCTTTTGAAGTTACTCTGCAGTAAACTGTAGATCAAACGGTAGATAGCCGAATCTTTTTGTCGAACCTCATGTTTGAGAGTGTGCATTTACAAAAGATTTAAGGCTCTACCCTCCTGAGGTGAACCTCAAGCTTTTTATCGATGTGGTAGCATTTCCAGAGGATTAGCGAGATACCAATCAGTAGATTGAATCGATATTCTGAAGAAAGGTATAAGAAAAAGTGATTATTTTTTTTCGAATTTAAAAAAAAAATACTACTGCATTTTTCATTTCATCAAAAGCGACTGATAATGGAGAGATCGAGTTTCGCATTTAAGCGTTTACAAACTTTAAAAATCCATTTTTCTTTCTACTATTTGTAGTTTTTTTTTTCAGTTTGTTATATAGATTTTTCTTTTTTACTTGCAGTTTGTTAATCTTTCCAAAGCCCTTGAGCAATCTTATGACCTTTTAACATAACACCTTCAGCAGTGACCAAAAAAGATTTAGGGGAAGGGGGGGGGGCGTAAAATTTTATGCCAAACCATAAATTTATCCCGTATCAGCCACTCATTCGTCTTTTGAAACAGGTCTATTATCGATGCCTCAATGCACAGATTAAGTGAACGAGCAAGTGAATGTTCACTAGTTTTTCAGAAGAAAGTTTGAAGCGTTATTACAAGGGAAAGGAATAGAGAACGCATGATTCGTCTACGTTTTCTGTAAACTCAAATAATTATTTTTCGCCTACCGCGGTAGATGATACTATATTGGTTTTAATTTGAAGATTTAAAATTTCTTAATACCAAAAATTATTCAATTTTCTGGCATTATAAGGCCGATTTATCCTTGCAACTTTAGGTCTGATCGACAGATCGTGGCGAGTATGTGCTTAAATTGAAGACAATTGCATCTATAATAATTATATTTAATTCTATAATTTCTGTTGTACAATTTGATTTGCCTAATTAAGAGTATAAACCGTTTGTGTTAAAATTGCGTGTAGTGGAAAGTGACCCCATCCTTCTGGAGGGTACCCGTGCTCATCAAAGAAAAACTCCCAAAATAAGAAAGAATGTTACTGACAAATTGAATTTCTTATTTTTTTACCTTTGACATGAAACGTATTAAACATCGGGTATATGAAATATTAGGATAGAAACATCATGTTTATGATAAAACGTACAATGCCCTTCCGGAAAGACTCATCTTTAGTATCATATAGAGATTTTTCCTTTCTTCTAGCAGGACTGCTTGTACTACCACCAACAAATTCAGAAAGTTCAGAATTGGCACTAAGAAATAGTTTAAAAATTCTAACTGAAAAATTTTTATCTACAAAATTCCTTCCGAAAGAACTTTGGCCTGTACCTTCAACCATTTACCTCTTAGAGACAAATATCACTTGTGACATAAATGTGGCACCGTTCGATAGAAAATTAGGCTTATAGAGATAATTTTTTTTTAAAAAAATCAAAATAATACAGATTTTTTATATGTAGTGAAGTTTTCTAATAAATATTCTATTTAAATTATATGTAGCAACATCAAATAGTTAATAAAAAAAATCCGAGTGGCTTTTTTAAAAAATACATAAATTTTGTGTGGAAGTTGAAAAAAGAGACAATGAAAAAAGAGAATATGATATTATAATCGTGAAGCCCACATCTCAGAGCGAAAGGCGCATATCACGTGTCATCGCTTCAAAATTATGAATGAAAAAATACTCGCGATTGACTTGTGAATTGGGAAACGTGTAACTGTTAAAATTTATGAATGGAAATTTATGAATTAACCACGTGACTTGGGCCATACATGTTGGCTTCACTTTGATGTTAGCGAGAGTAACGTCATGACTCCTCTACTACAGAGGATCCATGCTCGACTATCAGGCCCTCAAACAGATAGCATTTCCAAATACCCATGGTTTTTCAGTGAGACCAACAATCAGGGGCGGACTGGCACTCAAAAACGGCCCGGGAAAATTTTGAATTTGGGCCACCAAAAAAATTTTAAAACTGATGTTTGTTATTAAAATAATGAGCCCATAATTTT
Source organism: Troglohyphantes excavatus (assembly GCA_963932185.1). Lineage (NCBI taxonomy): Eukaryota > Metazoa > Arthropoda > Arachnida > Araneae > Linyphiidae > Troglohyphantes > Troglohyphantes excavatus. The sequence continues at coordinate 39,616,948 of OZ010674.1, forward strand.
AAAACAAAATAATAAATAATATCAACGTTTAACTCTTTATATAAAATTTATTAATATCTTTTTAAATATATTAAAATACTTTGAAAATTATTAAAATATTAAAAAAAATATTAAAAGATAAAAAAAAATTATTAAAAGTTTTTAGAATTTATTAAACGATTTTAAAATTTATTAATATTTTAGTTGATAATTAATATTTTTAATTATTATATTGGAATTTTTAATATGTTTGGAAGATTTTTAAGAGGAAGCCACCAACGGTCCTGTTCAACCAAAATTCTTCCTTCTTTCCCCCGAGAAGTACTGGTCAAAAGAAGGAAGTGGGTGCTGGGCCATGCGGCCTCTCCTTTACACTCTCAAGTTTCGACGCCTTTGAAACTGACTTAACGTTGACCGCAGTTCCATAGGCCACAGCTGGAACGTAGTAGCAAATAAGGAAAATAATTAAGGAATAATAAATAAGGAAATAATTTCGACTTCTTAGAGATACCATGGCTTCCTGTTTTCAAATTTGAAACATTATTGAAAAACCAAACCATAAATTATTTTTTAAATGATTTTTTACTTTTCAAGAAATCACCGGCCACGTTTAAAAAATATTAACCAGCCGCACGGGAAAATTCCAGATCAACTCTATGGTCAGTCCGCCACTGCCAACAATCAATGTAAACAGAGGCGACATTCTCTTGACCTCTAACCACCTCTGCAAGTGAATGTTGCTGCCAGGGCGTTATTCCGCTCGAACAGAGCGTGAGAATGCGAAGGGGCGCTTTCCCACAGAAAGAGGATGTGGCGTGTAAAAGAAGTGGCCCCGTCCACGATTTTCTCGCCGCTTTCGTTTTCGAATTTCGGTCCCTCGAGATAAATACAAGGGGAAGGGGGGTTTCTTCTTTTCTGCGCATTTCAGGAGGATTTCCTGAGATGCGGGCTTCCGGTTTCTTCCCAAATGTGGAAGCAGGTTGGAGAGAGGCTTGAGGTTATTTTTTTTATTATTCCGTTATTTGGAGTGTGTGTGGGGGAGGACCAGGTTGTGGTAGTCATTGAAAAGGTGCCGGTGCAACTGTTTTGTATTGTGGGATAAGAAGAATCCAGAGGCAGTGTCGGTTTTACAGGAGGCGGCCTGGGGGGATGTAAATTGAAGCGCAAAATAGAAGGGTGGCGAATTTTGTTCTATATTCATATTCAAATAAGTAATAATAATCAAATTCGATTTTTTTTTCAATTAAAAAAAACTCAAATATTTTTTCTTTGTTTTTATGAGTTAGAATTTTAATAATTTATACATGTAATGAAGAGTGTATGTGTATTTTTTTTTTTACAAATCTATAGTTTTATTTCGAGACACTTGACCTTTAAAACAGTGAAAGGTCACTGCCTACACGAAAATTCCAAAAAACCACCCCCCACCCCCTTACCAACCTTTAAAGCAGAAATGACTAAACTATAAAATTACTAAAACCTAATTATAATAATGTAACAATGCGATATTTCAACATTGTAATATTGTATCATTGTAACGATGTAACATTGTATCCTTGTAAAAATTTTACATTGTATCATTGTAACGATGTAACATTGTATCCTTGTAAAAATTTTACATTGTACCATTGTAGCAACGTTGCATTATAGCAAAGTTACATACGTTACATGGTAGCAAAGTTACTTACGTTACATGGTAGCAAAGTTACATACGTTAAATGGTAGCAAAGTTACATACGTTACATGGTAGCAAAGTTACATACGTTACATGGTAGCAAAGTTACATACGTTAAATGGTAGCAAAGTTACATACGTTACATGGTAGCAAAGTTACATACGTTACATGGTAGCAAAGTTACATACGTTACATTGTAGCAATGTTACATTGTACCATTATAACAGTCTTACATTGTATTATTGTAGCAGTGTGGTATTGCATCATTGTAACAACGGAGCATTTTAATATTATTATGTAACAATTTAATCTACATATATAAATAAGAGTGTATGTGGGTTTGATAATTTTTGTATACAAATCTACTATTTTATTCCAAGCTTGAAGAAATTAAGAAAAAAAAAACACTCCATTGGCCCATTGCATTTCCCACCCCTTAAAGCAAGAATGATTTCTTGCGTAAGATTCGGGAAACCCCGGGTATACTTCAGCTAGTGACAAATAAAATAAAGATTTTTATATATTATTCTCATAAAAAATGGCGTAATTACAATACAACTCAGAGCCATATGGGTTGCCAAAGAGGTATAAGTCACAAAAACCAAAAATAATAATAATAACACCATTTTCCATTACTAGGCACCAGTTATTTTAATTTTCAGGACCCCTTGACATTTCTTATTTTCTATTATATACTTATATTAACGCTAGAAACTATTAAATGGGTGTTCTTAAGAACGATAGTTAATTATTTCTTTTATATCCACGCCCATCGTGTTATTCATGGTTTCTTGTACTTATTACTCTTTGTCACATTTGTTAAATTGATTATGGAACTCTCTTGTATTAAAAATATTTTTGCCCACTCTGAGATACTATTTGTGTTGGAATTTTACTTTTAAATATATTCATGAATTATTACAATCAAATCAAACTTCTATTGACAATTGTGTTGGTTTTTTGCTTCCCATCCTCCTATTCAGAAAGTACAAAACTTTTTTCGGCGAGTTTTTTTTTATCGCAATAACAAGCCAGCTCTTGGGCAGAAGCGAATTTACATGTGATTTTTTTAAAAAAAAATCCTCTATTAAATCACTTTCTTTGGTGAAGTGTCTTTTGTTAACCGACAGTGAAAGATCTCACGCTTGTGCAAAAAAGAAGAAGAAAAAGAACTAAGACCCACGAACAAGACTAGGAGGCGTTCCTCTTCCTATCCATCAAAATTCACTTTGACTCTCCGGTTTCGAATATCTTCGTGTTCTTACAAATACTGCCAAGTTTGGCGAAAAGGAGCCAATTTGGCAGTTTGTAATAGCTTTCTGGTTTGTAATAAGTAATATTTAATTACATAATATCTCATTTAAGGGCGTTTTTTTATTTAGGACTTTTATAAATTAAGATTTTTTTTCTTTTAGAAAAATAAACTAAGCAATATGAGTTTTAAATTTTGTATTTATTTTTAATTTTGGCGACTTTCTGGTCCGTTTGGCGATTTTGAAATATTTTTTCTTTCTTCAGCTCCGGTTCCATCATGAAATTATCGCAAAGGAGGGAGGGAAAAGGAGAAAAGAAAAATCCCTAAATATAAGAACTTTTTTTTATATATATATGCGTGTGAGCGTTGGCTTCTTCTGAGAAGTCATCATCAGGATTCTGGGTGAAGTGTCCGACGTTTGGTGGGACCAAATGGCATTTTACTAGCGAGATAAACTGTTCGTTGAGAGACGATGTGATTTATTATTCTCACTGGATGTCATGATGCGTTGCCTCTTGCTTGAGATTAGGTGGCCTTGGGGAGATAATAACATATAATATCTTCGGATAGATATTTTTTTTTCGTCGGTGGTTGTTGATTACTTCAATTTTTGTGAGAATTGTTTGGAAATACGATTGTTTACTTTAAGGAAGAGTTTTTTCCCCTAGAAATTGTGTTCATATTTTTGGGTGTTGTCTTTAATTCAATTCCAGTAGCAAACCCATTTTTTCCCAGGTCGCTTATGTTAATAAAGGGTGTGAAGTAAAATATGAGATTGAAATATTTTCACTCTTATATGTAATAGCCAGTTTTAAGGTCCTTGGGTCAAGTAAAGTTATTATAACGCCCAAAAGGCAAAGAAAGCTAAAATTCTGAAGGCAGGTTTCTTTTAGCCCCTGAAGGCAATTTAAAATATTTTCGATTAAATTAGGTGTCAACTGAAAACTCAAACAAGGGCGGAACTTTTGAACCTTTGATTATTTCAAACATGTTTTTACAAAACTGAAATTTTTCACACATTTTCCTTAGAATGAATTTCGTTCAATGAAAATTGTCTTGAGTTTCATTGGTTGCTTTTAAGGGTTCTAAAAGAAAGAAACATTTCATAACTTTAATCATTTTGATTTTGATATTTAGTACACAGAAAAGAAAATTAATATTCGAAGTATTAATTTTTGAGTATTTATAAACCAAAAGCTCCCAAAAATGCAACTAAGAATTTGGATCATTTACCGACTGCCCAGCGCGCCAACCAAAACTCCAAAATAAAACCGCCAGACATTTTAAATTAAAACCGCCAAATCGCGCGCAAAGTCAAGAGGTTATAGATTCGACTGTTATGTATTATTATTATTTTTTATGTATGTGCGCGCAGGATTTCGGTTCTAATTCAGATATTTGCGCAATTTTTTTTGTTGGATAGAGGATGTTTCACTTGGGAGCAATTTGAAAAAAATATCCGGTTATCCGACATTTAACTATTTTGAATTCTCAATTAACCGGACCGTTTGAAAAAGAATATTGTCCGATTTCGAAAATTATTTTTTGTTGAATAGAGAAAAATCCACTTAGGCAAAATCTGCAAAAAAAATAATCGGTTATCCGGCTGTTATATATCCAGAAATGTCGATTAACCGGAGTTTTCTTAAACAATTTATCCGATTAAAAAATATTTTCATTGTTTAACAGAAGTTGTACAACAATGACATTTCGTTTAACCAGCATTTATTGGCATTGATAGGGTTTGTTTTACAATATATATTGCTGAGTACAAATTGCTAATTGAATTTCTTGTTGAATAGGGGGCGAAGCCCCTAGCTAAATTAAAAACTAAAAAGGGAAAAATAATATAATCTTTCTTAAAAAAAAGGAAAACCAACTTTAAGAAAAATGCGCTAAAAAGTAAAAAATAATTTTTAATTTTACGAACGCATTGAAAAAATTGAATTATTTAATGTCAATTTTATACTTATTACAACTTTTTGAAGTTGGTGCCAATTTACAAAAATCATAGCCAAATTTGGTACCGATTTCAAACATTTGTGATAAGTATAAAATTGACATTAAATATTAAGTTTTTTCAATGCGTTCGTAAAAAAATTAAATTAAATTAAAAATTATTTTTTACTTTTTAGCGCATTTTTTTTAAAGTCGGTTTTCCTTTTTTTAAAAAAAGATTATTTTATTTTTATTCCTTTCACCCTTATGTTCTAAGACCAGTGGTTTGACGCTTTGGGTTCGTACGGACACAAAGAAAAAAATTATATTATTATATCAGTAGTAAATATCCCTTTTGTGGGTCTTACAAGCAACGAATCTTAACATGTAGGTATAAAAAAAAGGGAATTTCCCCTGAGCAGTGATAATTCGTACTTTTGTCTCACGAATATTAAAAAAAAATGTAATGCATTTAAAAATTAATTTGGTTCTAAGTAGCTTTTAAACGACCCATTAGTAGTGCTGCCCCCTATGAGGAGAACTGTTAAACATTTTTACTAATAAGAATTTTAAAAAATAGCTCACATCCGATGGATGAGAAGGTAGGGTTATATGAATTTATATTAAAATGTTTTTATAAGTTTAAATGACTGTTAAATTTACAAATAAGATACTAAAAGTAATTAAAATTGCGGTGTTATCTTTTCTTTGTATCTGTTAAGTAAATGTGTGTTCGTAATCTTAGTAAAAGTCGTGTAGAATTAAAGGAAGTTATACAATGAATTCCGGAATTTTTTTCTTCCCTTCCTTTTAATGTGTTGAAAATTGAACCATACACATGCCGCCCTTGCTGAAGAAAGGGTCTCTATTTTAATTTTAGCTAGGGATCCGTGGCTTAATGCTAATTGGCAACATCTGGTTTAGACAAGAACTTCTGAAAAATACATTAGGAAACTATAAGCTATCAGGAGTCCGACAGACCATGTACAAAGGCCTGAGAAAAGTTAAATTTTAAAATTATTTAGTTTGGTTTAGACTTCGATGGACAAAGATAAGAAGAAGTGAAACTCTGAAATGTCTCTTAATTTTTTCGTTTACCTTACATCAATTCAGTTAGAAGTTTTCGTAGTTATTTCTTAAGTTTCACTCATGCATTGTTCATTTCAAATTGTATTCATTTCAAAACTTCGAAAAAATAGGAATGTCAAAGTGATAGTTGTTATGCTCCTTTGTACGCTGATTGGCCAAACTTAATATATCAAACTTTGACAACATTTTCTTTGCTGACGGATTCGCACAAATATTTCGGTTTTGAAATTCTTTTTCCGTTTTCTTTTTAAGCTTTGACTGCTTCACGTGTTTTTCTTCAAACTGATGTCATAATAAAAACAACACTGGAAGAATAATAGGAGCCAGCATTCAATGGGCTGGTTCGGTGTCTAAATTATTTTTAATAACCCTTTCATATTGCACAAGCCACACTGTTAAAATGCACTCATTTTTTTAGTACATTCGATACTTATTATGGCTCCGAATACATAAGTTTCATTTTTGAAAAAAACGTGTACTAAAAATCGAGTACAAAGAATAAAAAAAGCTTGCCAACATAGACTGTCTTCATAAATCACTTTCAATAAATATCAACAATTACAACCAAGACTTACCGGGAATCGAACCCCAGATCTTTAGTTACCGCAGTCCAGCACCTACCAGAGAGACATGAAGAAGTTATAAACCAAAGTAATGTTAAAAAGGTGTGCCAAAAGAATGGTAAGTAAGATAATTGATTTGTAATAACTCAGTTTCCATTTAAGTAATCGACATCAAATAATGTGGAAAACCATCTTCTGAAGAACTATTTTAAGTTTGGCAGGTCGCTTTATTAAGATGGCTTGAACAGAAGCTGATATTAGCAATATTAAACCATACGCTCATTTTGCGAAAGTACGATTACTGTAATTTGAGTACGTAATCGCTCATTTACGGTGCAATTGTACTCAAAGAAAAGTGAGTACCAAAAAACTCATTTTTAAGCACATTTTTACAGTGCACTTTTTAACGTAACGCGATTAAATAAATATTCTATTTAAATTAAATGTAGCCGCATCGGACAGGGCAGAAATTATATGAAGAAATTATAAACAGAAGTAATGTTAAAAAGGTGTGTCAAAAGAAGTTTAATTAAGATAATTGAATTGTAATAACTCAGTTTCCATTTAAGCAATCGACATTAAATAATCTGGAAAACCATCTTCTGAATAACTATTTTAAGTTTGTTAAGATGGCTTGAACAGAAGCCGAGATTAGCAATATTATATCGCACTGCTAATTTTTTTTATAAAGTACGATTACTTAAATTTGAGTACGTTATCGCTCATTTACGATTCGATTGTACTGAAAACAAACAAGTATATTCAAGTACTCATTTTTAAGTACCTTTTTTTTTATAGTGAAATACTTTCAACAAATTACGAGCATCACACACAAAAAAAAAAAAAACGTTACGCTCTCTCGCTTCTACGAATGCCCCTCTCTTTTTTCTAAGAGTAAAAAAGAAGGGAATTTTGTCTGGAATCCCGTAATTTCGGAAATCAAACGATTTCGAAGGGCATCGGGAGGTTATACAGAATCGCTTAGAGTATCTCTTCGGGCCAGACATCCCCGCCTTTTTCGTACGGATCGTCAGTAGAGCGGGGTACAGTTGCAGTTAACCAGATGAAGCGAATGAGTGTTTCGTCTGGAGAAGCCGACCTTTCTTATATTATACCTGAAGTTGTTACGTTCAGGATGGTTGAACGCAAGAAAGATTACAAAAAGGACCGTTGAAGACTGTTTAATGAAAAATAGTAAGTTTAGAAAACCTTGAATAGTTTGTTTATAGTGTATATGTGGCTGAAGGCTGACAATGTGCCTACCCATTCGAAATGCTACAATTTGTTTTTACCTTGGTAGGAAATGGGCCCATGTCCAAATTGAAGATTTTCTGTTATGTAATTGGTTATATATTTAATACTCGAGTCTCTTTTTTGTTGTGGCACAGTCGCTCCTCCTAAACTATATAACCAATTTTTATGATCAAAGTGTCATTTGAAAGGGAGTGAGCTGTAGATGAGCCAAACGTTAAAAATATTAATCAAGTAATTAGTTTATTACACTTAAATAAAGTTAGCATCGTGGTGCCATCTAAATCTCAAAATTTGAACTACAATTAAAATGACTGTCAAACTGGTTGAATTCAACTAAACCGCAGGAAACGCATGCAATTAATGTGAGAAAAGCGAAAATTGGTATGAGAAGCACTCGTATGGGGGGGGGGGGGGGGAATTGACGAGCGTTAGTAAATAGATGACGGAGCCCCCTAGTAGCAAGTATTATACAAATGGTAAATTTGTGGTATAAACAAAGGAAAGCCTGAGAAAGGCTTGCTGAATTTATTTACACATAGTATGGTTAGTTATCGTCGCACTGTTTATTCATATTGAGGTATTGGATACAGTTAGGGGTCTACACAAAAGAAAGACTCGGGAACACTGCCTCGTATTTTTGAACCATGGTCAGATGACGAAGACAATACCTGTTCTGGCACCCTCAATAGTCATCAGGACATCAGACCCAGATCAGATTTAACGTGCACCAGTTTGATATACGCGTCGGTGTAAATTTAGGATATTTTCGGACGTCTTTTGTAATTTAGGAGCGAATCTGGTAATCCTTCTAACGCAAGATCGCTACAGCTTAACTTTTGTCAGGCAAACAGAAAATCACATGAAGCTAATTATCCTTCTTTTACTGTAAACTTCGATATCTTAAATTAATTGGTGGACGGACCAAATACAGGGGATATTTACATGAAGGGTTAGGGAGCAACTGCCCGAAGCGGCAGAATAGAAAGGCGGCAAATTTAGTAAAATATTGATATTCAAAAGAGTATTAGTGAAATTCGGAAATATATTTTTTTAATTATAAAAAATATTTATGTAAATTATTTATAAAATAATTTTTCCTTTATTTTTAAGGAGTTTGATTTTTCTGTTAAGAATAATGCTATATAAAAAGTAACAATTTTACACATTTCTCTATTCTTATTGAAGCCGGTTTAATTGTATTACAACTATATATTAACAAAATTATTAATCACGTACATTTGGGTATTTACTTTCCAGAAAATGAGGGCGCAACATTTGCATAACCCCTAGGCGGCAACTTTACAAATTCACCTCTGACCAAATAATATTTTTAGGCATTGCCTTTTAATTTAAATAAAAATCAAACAAACAAAAATCTGCTGTGATTTTTAGATATTTGGCATTGTTTTCTCATAGATGAACAAGTCGAAATGAAAAGGAAATAAATAACAATGCCAAATAACCTTTTCCTGTACCAATGTTTAATTGGTTTAGGAAAAGGTTATTTGGCATTGTTTTCACTTTTAAGGATTCTCCCTTCCACCACCATGCTTCTTGATCTGTATTCATTACCTCTTCTGCTAAAGTTTTTGGGCTTTCTTACTTGACGGTCAACCTACAGTAAAAGTGGTTTTACAGAAAAGTTTCTTGTTAGTTAAGTTTTTTATTTATATAGCAACAAAGCTAAACAAATCCAACAAAATATATAAAGTAAATATATAGCTAATTGTGTAAAAATGAAACCGTCTATCTACACAGGCTTGGATTTCTAAGGGATTTCTGTTGAGGAATATATATTTTTAATTTTGCTTCTAATGTATTATTAGGTGTGTGTATGTAAAATTGTATGATTTAAAAATGATAAAGATAAAAGAAAAATTGATTTGTTTTAAAAAAGATAGAATATTAAAGAAAATATTTTTTTAAATACAAAATTGTTTAAATATTGACGCATATTTCTGCGGCTGCAAAACACGTCGTATCCTGTGCTCAAAGTCATTTTTAATTTATTTCTGAGCTAAAAATGATTGGCAGATAAAATTTCAGAACTACTTCTTAACTTTGATTAATTTATTTTTCTTTGAAAAATGTTTTCTACAATTCATATTATTGAGAGAAAAAAATAACATCTAATAAAAAAAAACGTTACACAAAAAATAAGTTAAATTAATACTAAAAAAAATTCCAACTCTTGCAATTTAGCAGCATATTAAAATCGAAATTGCACTACTGTTTTAAGACAATACTGGTTTCTATAAGTTAACAATATATCGTCGACTTGAGGGATAAATTAATTAACCCTCTCACGCTATGGATGGGATATCACGCCCATGGTTCTCCAGTGTTTTTTAGCAACATGCAACCAATTTTCAAATTCATAAAAATACATAATTTTTCGATATTTTTCAATTTAAATGTTTGAGGTACAACTTACAAGCTATCCCTTTACAATTAATTAAAAAAAAAAACGATATATAATAGCTCCTTGCGCAGAAAAAATTATTTAAATATCCAATAGGGAAAACAACTATTCAATTGCATAAATCATGTGAGCGTCATATATTTGCCGACTACTTCCTTCATACTTTAAACAAGTTGCTTAGCTTTAATAGTAACAAATAAAGTATCATAAATTGGGGTTTCTTGTACAGTTAATCCCCCCCCCCCTCCTCAATTATCTGGAAACCCTAAAAGTTGGGAATTCCAGACCCGAGATGGGATAATTTATGCCTAAAGAAAATTAATATTTTTAGTTAATGAAAGCAAAAATACCAACGTTATCGAGGGAAGATTAGAAATTGCCCTTTTTTTCCCGACTTGTTAGATTAAGCTTTAAGCTTGTTAGATTAAGCTTTAACTAACAGGTAACAACAGAACTGATTTAAAACAGTTGGTGCTTTTTGCTTTGGGTCCAAGTTACCCTAGTATACGCTAGTTAAAGTATAGCAAAAATTGGTTTATTGCGTGTAGTTAAATAGCCAAACATTGACCATCCCCCAACAGTTTGTGACCTCTCTGCATATTACTTCGAAATAAATTTAAATTCTCTAGGCACTATATTTTTTTTAATGTAAAACACTACATTTAAATTTACAATTAATTATCCGTAACCAGCACTGTTACAATCTCATTCGAAGTACCGACACGCCACTGGTTAGCGGTGTATAATTTCAAGAGAGGATGTCTTCTAAATTAAATCCTCTGACCCCCTTGCTCTTTCAAAATACCGAATTCTCGCAAATCAGCCATCTATCACAATCACATCCTCTCTTGGAAAGTGCAGACGATCACACATGCGTGTCCCTCCAGTTAAGTAGAACCAGATTCCAGCGACTGGCAAAATAACCATTCAATGTCGAGTCGTGTAATTACCATCACGCACGGCCCGTTACAACAGCAGAACCACACATCCGTGACTGTGTCCCCTCTCAGTGTCCCACGAAAATAACACCCCAAAAACACAATCAACAAAACATTGAAAAGAACAACAGCAAAAAAAATCTAACAATCTGAGATAGTGGAATGAGATGGCTACCTGTGATTATGTAAGGGGCCATATTTCACTTGTTGGTTGGCGAGTATCATTTCTGTCTTGGCGTGACCTTGGAGTTTGCTTTTCAATGAGGTAATGCTTGTTGGCGATTTTCCTTTCTCTCCGTTTCCCTTTTAATCCTAATTTTGTTATTATTGTTTTCTTTTTTATCACCTGCTTGTTTGTTGGAACCCGTTCAGCGATGCGGAAACGGTACACCCGTTAAAATGTTGCGTGGGAGGATTTAATTTGGTCAAGGAGGGGGGGGGGAGGGGAATTTTTCGATTATGTTGATGATTATCTTCTCAAATAGAATGTGTGCTTGAGAGACAATAATGATAGAAAATGAAAAGAGAGAGAGTAGTAAATGAAATGTAGAAAGATGTTTATTCTGTTGAAATTACAGACGTGTTTTGTCTTTAATTCACAGTGGTTTATGGAAAGAAGCAGGCCCGTCGCACCGGGAAGGGGGGGGGGTCCGATCCCCCCACTAATCTGGAAATCCTGAAAGTTGGGAGTTTCAACTTCTAAAAACCCCAATACAGGAAAATTTATGCCTGAAAAAAATTAATATTATTTACTAATGAAAGCTAGGGAAGATTAGAAATTGCAAAAAAAAAAAAATATTAAAATCCAAAAACATTCTAGAAAAAAATTAATAACAACTAACGCAGCATAACAAAAAGCCAAGGGCAGAAGCTCTGAAATAACTCAACTATAAAAATACTTCAAAATTCAACAAAATCCACGGAAAGAACCTGTGAATCTTTCTGCCAATCAAATAATTAAAGCGTGTTTACTCCCATTCTACGCCCCCCCCCCCCTTTTTTTTATTACTTACCCAATTTTCTCATGTGACTCTCGAGCTTCCCATGGGAAGCGAGCGTGGAGCAAGGGGTGAGCCCAGAGAGAAATCAAAACCAACTCAGCACGTGACTGAACGATCGCCGATATTCACGACGATAGGGGGCCGATCTCCCATAGAGATAAAGGGAACAGTACCGTTCTATTAAATTAGCATGAAGAGAGTCTTCAACGCGAAATCTCACAGTAATAAAGCAAAGTGAATGCAATTAGGCGGTTAAAGTAAAGTTTTAGAGTACAATCCGCCAAGGCGTTAAAATTAATGTCGCCAAATCTGATTTCCACATTTCAAATTGGCAACTCTGGTCAATACTTCCGTAATATATTTTACTTACACGCATGCGCAATTTGTTGCATGTATTTTTGTTTGTCAAGCATGCGTAAATTCGAATCGAAATCCTAATTTCGTTCGTTTTCCAATCGCCATTTTGTGATTAGTTATTACGCTAATTTGAACTTGCGCTATTTTGTAATCAGGATACACGGCAATGCATCGCCAAGTTGGTCGGCAGCATTAAATCCTTTACATGAAGAGTCCATTAAAAAAATCAGAATGTTGTGTAGTTCTGTATGGTTTTGGATGCAGTTTTTTTTAATTAACATCGCAAAACCTTTCACCAAAATTTGGTACCCATTTAGCTGCAACCAACATTTGGTAATTAGTTTCACCATTTTACGGTGCTACCACGGATACCATTTAGTGGTGAGACTTGACACCAAAACTCATATTTTCGCTTCACCATTTTTTGGCGAAACGTTGGACCAAAATGCGAGTTTTCTTAGTGATATTTTTGTAGCGAAGCTGGCAACTCTTCGATCGCAAAATTACGACTTTTTTACTTTTCTTTGTCAAGTCCACCGATCGGGGTAGAACTAGAAATCCTCTGATTCATAGCTGAACGCCTTTATTCACTGGACCACGGATGCCCTTGTTTTTCGTTGTCTTTCTTGGAAGGGATTCCCCGGTTTGTTGTTGTAGAGACAGCGAAAAATTCGGTTGCAGTTAAAGGGGTTGAACCAATTATCGGTGAACCCTCAGTTTGTTTCCCATAAAGGATTTTTGATTCAACTTAGATTCCACCATAATATGGTGTAGTTTGCTGCAGACCTTTTTTTTACACCAAGATATGGTAAATCGTTAAACTGAAATTTTTAACAGCGGGCTAGTGTGTGGGAGCTATTACAGACGGTTTGTGTATGTCATTGTATTTCGTTTTTTGCACAATCACTCTGAATGGACAGTTATAATTGTTACCCTCTAGCCTCTTCTTATAGAAACGCCATTTCTGTGGGGTTTTTTATGCGTCAACTTTCCTGATTAATATGGTTAGTGGTTAGATTAAAATGGGTAAATGGATCAGTGGTTTATTTAGTTGGAAAACTAGTAAAATTAGAAACTTGTTAACCCCCAATCCCTTTTCCGTAACAAAAAAAAAATGTTCCATTTCTAAAATGGCGTCGAGTACTTCGAATTATGAATTAGTAACCACCACGACCCTTCGCAACAACGATACGCATTGTTACTCTCCCTAATTTATTATCACAAGTGCGGTTACTTTTTTCCCTTTCGAAGAAGAGTACAATTACTCTACTGAGGGTAAAGAAAGTGCAGAAAGGAAAGACGGAAGAATGAAATATGAGTGAGCGAAAAAAAAAATGGCTGACTTTCTTATGGCAGAAGAGGGTGCGGTTAGGGTTTTTTGAGGAGTGTGTGAGAATATATAAAAATCCCGGTCGTGACCTTTTGTTGGGAAGGAAATTATGGGCAACACTTGTTGACTTGACTTTTAGAAGTCTGGGCTTCTTAGGTTACGAAATTCGAAGCAGCTGAAGTCGGAGCGATGGATAAAAAAAATTACCACCATTTAAATTTCGTAACTAATCCAATACAAAAGAATCAATGAATTTTTGTGACACAAGCGAACATAATTTTTGTGCTTGAATTTTTATAAATATTTTTTATTGCATGCGCTTATGACGATTTAAAATCGTCATAAACGCATGTCAACTTTGTTAGCTAAAAAAAACCTGTATTGTTTTCACTGAGATGGCAAACACACAGAAAAAATTCATGCTATAATTATAAATTACTGTATCTATGGAAATAAAGTAATAATAGTAATATATAATTTAATTACATAAAAAATATAAATGTTAACAGTACACAGTTCAATAGACCACCTGTCGCGGCGTTTGCTCCATTTGGAGCCCCCATCCTCAAGTCATAAGTCATAAATGTCAACTCAATACTACAAATTTCCATATAAAATATTTTACATTTTCATTTTTAAAAAAATTATGCCTTTCTTAATCAGGCGCCCATTTCTACTTCTATATTTCGTATATTATTCATGCGAAAATATGTCACATTGTAGTGCTTTTGGCTATATATTTTTTAAATTTCCCATTAAAAGCCATTTTGAATGAATATTCTTTTAAACTCATTTTAACCCATAATAAGTGGATAAACAGCAAAATGAAAAACTATATTTTTGGCGACATACAAATTGGTTCTATATGTGTAAAATAAAATATATTTATATAAAGGTTTGAGAGAAAAAAAACACAAAATCACTTTTAAAAATTAGTTGAGGTACAGTATGACTTCTTACAGTATGACTTCAATCGCGCCCATAGAACGTTATAAAATCGTTCACTTATATATTGAAAACATAATTGTATATTTTTATTTAACTTTTAGTTTTTTTTTTAATATTTTTAATAATTATTTTTTTAAGGTTTTTTTATTAAGGTTTATTATTATTTTTATTATTATTGTGGTTTTCATGGGATTTATCGTGTAAAAGGTATTATAAAACTCATTTATTTAGTAACTTGAATAAAATAATATAAATAACAACCGTTAACTCTTAAAAAATCAGTATATTTGATTATTACCGGACAATATTTTTTTTACAGTTTTCCAATTCGGAGTAAACATTTAGATCGAATATTTCACAGCATTTTGTGGATAAATTTAATGAGGGATTTTTCCAAATAAAGCATTATTTTCCGATTTTTGAAATACCAATGTTTCGCAAGTATTGTTGTATTACTATCTAAATTGAAACGTATACAGTTATCAGGTTAAATAATAAATGATCTTATTTTAGCATTTTTCAGTAATGCAATTTCACTTAAATATACATTACGGGAAAAATTCCATTCGCTTGAACGAAATTGAAGATTTTTCAAACCTGCTAATAATTTCGAAGTGTGTGAGAAACTCTGTGAGAAAGTTACTTCAGTCGTGTAATTAAATAACAAATTTTAAAAAAATGTAATTTTTCTTTGTTCAAGAAGGAAACAGCTTTCCGACTGAAATGTACAAAGCTGAGAACTTCGAATATGAAAATCACGTGTGATTGTTCTCGAGAGACAGAGAGGAATCAGACGATAATTATTTAGACAGAATATTTCACATCCAGAACTCGAAGTAAAAACTAATTCTCTATTGTTCTTTTTTTAAAAAATAAATAATAAAAAAGACGAGAAAGTCGCAAGACGCACACCTGGATTACCACAATAATTTATTTCACAAAACCCGCGAAAAGAACGAAAAAGAATTCTCATCTATTCTTTTCCCAGGAATTCTTTTTCTCAACTCTACTCTCCCATGCCGTTTCTTTGAGCGAGCAAAGAAAATGAGCGGAGCAATTATACGAATCGGAAGGTAGAAAGGCAAATTCGATAACTAAAAAAAAAATATCCATGGGAAACGGAGGAAAGAATCACTTGATGCTTTTTGCCAATTTGCAGCCCGGGCTTAATTTCCAGCGGTGTCGGCAGTGCGCAGCTAGGCGTGTCGTTCCACGGGAAAGAGATTTCCAGCAGGTGCCACAGAACCTTCAAAGAGAAAACAAATCAGTCTTCCCACCGTTTTTACGTCTTCAGTTCTCCTGCGAAAAATGCTGACGATTTTTGGGGGGCGTAGGTGAACCGAAGAATGGGAAAATAGGGGGTTTAGAATTTTTTTTAGGTGGGAGTCTCTCACAGAGGGAGGAAAGACCATAATTATTCATTTCGGTTTTCTGTTCTTTTCATTTTCTTTCTTACTTAGTATAATTTAGAATTTTTTTTAATAAAGAAATGGTAGTTGAGGGATTCAATTTCTGTATATATTCAAACAAATAAGATATATATTGTTCGGTTGGGTATTGCAGCAAAAAGGGGGAGGGGGGTACTTAAAGAGTTACATTATCAAGTAACATTCTAATTACAAAGTTTGTAGTAGAAAAACAAGAGGGAACTCGTATTTATTTTTATGTTTACAAATGTGTGATATACAATTGAACATTTAAACACTGTAAAAAGGAGGTAGCTCCAATTATTCAAATTTGCAGAAAACCGTAAAAAACGTTTGAAAATTCAAAATTTCAAGTTGTGTGAAGATATTCTTTTTGATGAATCTTCTTAAGTGTTTCTACATATTATGACAGTATTTTCACTCAAAAATATATCTTCCAGATGACGTGGCACATGTTGGATTGTTGGAGCTACCTCTTTCTTGAAACCAAATAGCTGCTCTGTCTACCTCTATGAAAAATATTTCACAAAAAAATACTATTTACTATAATATTATTTTATTTAAAGAAAACTTCACTTGAAATATAGCATATAACATGGCTTTAAAAACAGAAAATTACATTTTTAATCATCACACTCCCCCTCTGTAACATCCGGCTCATCTGCTGCGTTGTCTGGTTGTAGTCTATCGTAGAACCACAAAACGTAAAAGAACCAAAAACTCTACTGTTTATAAGTGCTGTATAACCTTCCTGTAAGCAAAGCACGTCAATCGTTTGAGGAAAAATGGCGGTAGCTCCAGGAGTTACCTCTGTATTGCAACAAACTAATGAGACAGACAGCTCCATTTCTTGTGTAACGCGAGAACTAACAATTGGAGCTACATCTTTCTAGTACCAAACGAACAAGTTTTTTTTTTACCACAAGATAGCACATGTAACTCCAAATTCCCCTAGGATGGAGCTACATCCTTTTTGCAGCAAATCCTTCAATTGTCATTATAAGAGAACTTGGGTACTACCTATAAATTAAAAAAGTTTCACATTAAATAATTAAGTCGACTTCAGGAGAAAGCACCAACAAGAATAATTTGCTGTAATTATACAAAAAAGATCTAACCTCATATAAATTTCATGAGGGTTGGACTTTTTCTTGCATAACTACGGTAAATTATTTCAGTATTTAAATCTTTTAATGAATGTTAAACTGTACAAATAGTTTCCTTCCAAATATTTATTACTTTACGACATGTGCGAAACAAATAATTTGTAATATTTCCAAAATAATCATTATATTATTAACAGCACATTAAATAGTATTATAGCATCTTTATTGAATTATATAACAATTTTATTAATAATTTAACTGTAATAATGTAAAACTGTAATTATCAATAATTTACGCAGGAAAATTATCTTAATTTATTAAACATTATTTATATTAATAATATATTATGTCCATCTTTTAAAAAAAAAATTAAATTGTCTAATAATGTTTATTAACCTTTAGCTGTGATAATTTAAAACTATAAATACCAATAATTTACACATGAAAATTACCTTTATTTAATAAATATTATTTTGGTTGAGATAGGGAGTAAATAAGAACAAATGAGCCAAACTAAATTCTACACTAATTGGAGTTGGACCGCTGGAATTTCAAAAAAGTTATTCTAAACATTTTTTCTGATTTACGGAACAAATAATACAATTTTATTTGAAAATTGAAGGGGTAAGTGGATGAAAGGTGCGTTAGGCCCCGGCCTAGGGCCCCTGTTTTAGGGGCCTAACTTTTATTTAATTGCATAAAGTTGCCTATGCTTTGACAAATCTGTTATTATTGTTGTAATTTCTTATAATATATGGAAGAATAATTCTTATACTTCCTCAACAATGATATTGACCTGGACAGCAACAGCACAGTAGAAACCTTATTAACAGAGATACTAGTGTCATGAAAGTTGAAATAGGTATGTGACCACAACACCACAATACGAAATGAAAACTTTAAGGTCACATATCTCAAAACTCAACTTTTTCTTACATATCCCCTTCAATCCATATGTAGAGGATTATCCCTTCAATCCATATGTATTTTGATAATATTGAACAAGCTATGCCCAATTCCTAGACTCCCAATGCTAAAAAACTTAACCTATTTCTTATATGCTTGTCGTTAGCCAATTACGGCATGCCTTTGTTCACGTAGGTGCAACAGCGAATAGCAACTAAGTATCAACCTCGAACATACACGCTGATACGTTTTTAATTCCACGTCCACTTCGAATCTGTTGAAGATGCATCCTTAATTCACGGATACACGGCTCCTTTGGTGGTCATACAAGAGATCCGTACCTCGAGGAAATGATGATGGAAGACATCAACGGTCCCTTGTTATTATCGGTGTAGGTGGAATAAGTCCTCCCAACGGGCAGCAATCAGCGAAAGACCCGGGATTCGGGATCACGCTGGTTGGAGATTAGAAACATTTGTTGGGCCGAAGATTGCATGGAATTCCTCAGGATGGGGATTATTATGCATAGAGTTCTTGGTAATAAATGGAATTAAAAATCGATTATAATCACGAGGGGAGACGTATGTCGGTTTTTAGAGAGAAAACGTTCTTTGTTGGAGAGTATCTGATGAAAATATTTGAGCTTGGGGTTCAAATTGCATATTACACTGGTCAACAATGAAATTGCTTCTTAGATGAAAGAACCCCAATCGTAAATGATTTCAACGTGCTGAACACGAATATCACCTTTAAAAAAGTTGATTGGTTCTCGTTGCAGAGATATGGACGTTTTGTCCGTTATACAGGTGCAAAAACTACAAGGAACTGGTCGAGTATTGTTGGCCCTGTTTCATGATGTCGGCTGTGATATGTCGTAAAAGGTTCACTTTCTTGACTCCCACTTGAATTTCTTCCCTAATAACTGCAGAGTGATCAGTGATGAGCACGACCAATGTTTTCATAAGGGCATTGCCAAGATGGAGCAACGGTACCAGGGCAAATGACCAGTGGCGTACACAAGGAAGGGGGTTCTGGGGGTCACAACCCCATCCAATTGGTCTGTAGAGAAAATGTATTACTATATATATGTAATTATGCGATTCTTATAAGAAAATTCTGTTAAAAACTTCTGTAATAAAATTCTAGATCCGCATTATTAGTCTTCAGATTAGTTTATTCTGCTTCCGTTGTGGATAGCGGCTAAAAAGCCAAGGATGCGGAGATGCTTCCTACATAAATACTGGTCTGGTTAGGAATGCTATGAATTTGAAGAACTTCTCTAGAGGGGTTGCCATTATGATAGAAAGTTTCGGTTCTCATGGACTTTAATGACCATATATGGATGTGAGACCAGGGTTTTGAAGACATAATTTAGAAGAATGGAATGTACAAATACGTGGGACTGATACTCAGAGGAAATAAGAGTCGAAAGAACCCTGCATACATTACATATATTTGAGAAAAAAAAATTCAATTTATACTAATAAAAGTGGATGGGGTGTAAACTCCCCCCTTCCCCCCCCCCCCCCATACACATATTCTGCGTACGCTACTGGTACTGGCTGACTTTTGTTGGACGCTCATCAGAGATGCTCCCTTCGTCCATTACGAATGACATGCCACAAGAAAGCGAAAGTCCGAAGAATAATGGTCATCTGACCATGGTTAAAAAATACGAGGCATCGTTCCCGGGTTTTTCCTTCGTGATAGGCCCCGAACCGTCGCCAATAGCCCACTTTGCAGCTCTAGTGCGAAGTTAATTAACCAAACCAAACCGAAGAATAAGGTATTTTTAACATGTATTATAATATTTACATTTACTATACATTTTTCTTTGTTATATTTGTATTCAGCCCATTAAATAAATGAAGAAATTACTATTTTCATCTCGGAAGCAGATTTTTTTTTTTTAATTTTGTTGCCCGGTGTTTTTGATTGATTACAACCGTGGGACCTGGTGCGAACCTAAAATGTCGGGGCCTCTTTGTCTCCACATTAACTTATGAATAAGTTTGAACACAAATTATGAAACTTATTAATAAGTTTTTCAGATTTCAGAAAAGCCAATCAGGATCTTTTTTATTCAATACAAATGGTTAACCATTACTGTTTTTGTTCCTTTACTATATTTTAAAATTGAAGACAAAGTTTTAGAGTACCTAACCTATTGCTACTAAACTCTCATTTGTCGAATTTCGGGATATAGCTGTTTTTGCATTTCGTTGGGCTACTCACCTGAAGATGAGACTTTAACCCTTCCGGATTACGCCACTGGACTTTCCTCAACACTTGCCTCCAAAATCACTGTCCGACCGATATATGGTTAATCAATCGAAAAATCCAAACCACCCCAACAACAATTTCCCACGCAAGGGGAAAGTAAACCGACAGGGGAAAAAAAACAAGTGGGAAAAAAATAAGGGAAAACCTTTCTATTCCTCTCTTTTTCCATCAAAAAAGGGACGAACAGGGGTGCGTTGCCACCGTGCACAAGGGGAAGGGCAGACGATTCTCATCGCCGCCGGAAGCGGAAATGCCAGTCTCTCTCTCCCTCCAACCCAAACTTCCCAATTCCATTTTAATATTATTTTTTTATTCCTCTTCTAAAAGTCGTTTTCTCTCGTCCCATTGGCGCGCACAATGAAAAGGGGTTTTTCAGACGATATTTTTATTAAAAGGTGTGTTTTGGAAGAAGAGTGAGACCTGTCGCTTTATCTGTTTCACATGGGGGTGTGAGAAAGTGCGGAGGTGGGGATAGGAGGGGGGGAGGGGGGGGGGAAACCACCCTCACTCCGCATTCCATTCTTTTTTTTTGTTAAAGTTGGAATGGGTTTTGTTTCGCGGTGCCTGTCAGCGCCGTGATAGCATGAATGGCTTCTGTGAGATATTATCTTCCAGATTCGTTGGGATTCTCGCTTCCTTTAGCCTAGGAATGACAACTGTTATTTTGCTGTATTTTTTTTAAAAATAGGACACCGTAAGCCAGTGGTTGGGTTTAAAATAATTACCTATCTTTTGGAATGTGGTTGTTTAATTATTTTAAAGCCATCGGTGGACTAGTGGTAAAGTATTCGGCTAATATTCGCGTGGGTTGCGAGTTTGAATATTGACAGTGTAGCTGGCTCGTGATTGGAAAGTTGATAGTATTGGGCGCCTACAAATAATATACGCCGTATAAAATTGAATACATTGCAATCGAGGGTCTCTATATAACTAATTAAAAGGGTATCTCTCTCTCTGCATACATATATATATATATATATATATATATATATATATATATATATATATATATATATATCTGTTGTTGAATTTTCATTTTCTTTTCTTTGAGTTTAAGAAAGTCTCACTATTTTTAAAATTATATGTATTTTTTTATGGTAACAAATAAAAGAAATAAATAAATAAAACACACTGTGGAAATAAATAGTTTTAGATTTGAATTTCATTTTAAGTACTACTATTTAAAGTGAAATTCAAATATAGAAATATTTATTTTGACTTTTGAGTGATTTTTTAAGGTGTTTTATTGGAACAATGCGTTAATATTTCTTACGGGAAATTCATTTCGTTAGGTAATTTATTTATTCTGAAGTATTAATAAAATTATACATAATTCTATATAAACATAAATATATTTTAGTTTTATAAAATACCTTTTTAACATATACGAGCAAGCAAGGGCGGTTTAAAGCCCAGGCGACACAAGAGGCTGCCTTGGTGCGCAGGACTTAGGAGGAAATCACATTTTCGTGATAAAAGGAAAATTATTTTATTCGAAATTTTCAAGTCTACTTTTGACATTTTCGATTTATATATTTAAAGTATGTAATTTAAATAAAAATCTTTGAACTTCATTTCTTACATTATTTCTATCTGTATATCGTATAGGGAATATATAGCTCTCTTGACACACTGCAGACTAGCTATTTTCCTTAATATTTTGGAATTTACCAGTTTACCACCCAACTGAAACCAATATAGGTATTCCCGGTTTCAACTTATCGATTTTTTTTCATCTTTTTTTTATATATTAAGTAATATTAAACAGCTGCTCTCACAAGCATTGTTTTATATCATTGAGTGATTTTATTCGTGAAAAGAATGAGTTGACGAAATCAAATATTCTGTTTCGAAAATCCTATGGATGAACTTGTCAACTGCAAATACCATTAGGTTATTATGCTTTTTAGTCTTGCACCACTTCATCTTCGTTGGTTAATACAAAGACAGTATAGTCTGGTACTTGTTCCGATTGGTCGTTCCTTATCGAGAACCTCTTAATGTTTTTAGTGCTGCCATCTACATTTGAATTTTAAATATATTAAATTCCTAGCGATATCAAAAACCAAAGCGTAACCATTGCAAAAACACTTATGATATCTGCAAAATATTTAGAAAACCAAAATATGTGTTTAATTTTTTTATTAGTATTAATTTTTTACTTTAAATACCTTAAATATCATATTTTAAATATAACATATTCAACGAATGTTAAGTCTGAATACGAAATGTTTATAATTTTTATATATACATTTTATAAGAATTTACTAAAAATTTTCCATTATACAAAAATTATGTGTAATTTACAGTATAATTCTGTTACATATGACCACACTGAAAATATTACATTTGACAAAAAAAAAATATGAATTGAATAATCTAAGTTTAAAGTTCAAAAGAATAAACTTGCTTGGTAAATTTTTATACTTTTTCTAAGGAAAAACATCGTTAAATTGTTTAAGAAACCTCAAAATTTAACCAAGTTGCAGTGAATGTAGAAATCTTTAGCGCACATGTCAATTTATTTCTGTCACCTTTCACTCATGAGAAAAAATATACATGAAAATGATCAATTTAACTTGGACTTACTGCAATTTTCATTTCTTTTGGATACAATTATAGACCAAGTTGACATCGTCTCGGACAATTTCGTCACACACCGGTGTGAAAAGAAGAGCAAGTAGCTCTCACGCATGAGGCCGAGTTCGAATCCAGGATAAGACATGGTTCTTACTTTTTTATTCTTGTTGGACCAGATGGGCAAAAAGACCAGGTCAAAATTATTGGAATAATTGAACAAAGCGGTCAAAGCTCAACATTCATAATATAATCAGTTAATATATTTCTCTAATGTTATAGCATTCTAACGTATAATTCAACAAAATTTCATTTTAGTGAATATGTTTATAAGTATTATTCAATTATTGAACAAATTAAATATAATCATCCAAGAAAGTATTACTTTAGTTCGCAAAATTCGAAGATATTTTACAGAACTTTGTTATTTGTGCAAATGCGAATACATATTATTCATGCATAGCATCCTTCACTAATTTTTGGTAAATAGATGAAGACACTAACGACATTGTAACAAATATTTTTTAATGGATTCATTGATTTGTAATTTTTTTTTATAATTGAAACACATTTTGATATTTGCAAATTTAAAAAAATTGCTTTTCAAATGTGAAAGCAAAGTGTGCATAAAACTAACCAAAATATAGTGTGGCTCTATCTATAGCCATTGGGAAGCGACTATATTTTCAGGATTTAATAAGCCCATGTGCAATTTGGGGCGCTTTTCCCAAAAAAGTAACGGGGAGGGGGGGGGGGGAGGGTGCAAGCCAATTATTGAGTTTTCTTGAAACTACACCACCCACTATAATTAAGTAGGGTTCAATTTGTTTAATAAAATTTATATTTATGAGTTATTAGATACATATAAAGGTTTGTAAAATTGTCTTCTGAGAATTATACTACTTATCATTTTAAACGTACTAAAAAATGCAGTGTATTAACATTTGAGGCGATTAAAGTACTAGTCCATTTTTACTCGCAACTCTATTACTTTCACCACAAACTTAAAATCCCCAAAAGGTGTCCGGTTTCAGTTCAAGGTGAAAGAAGTAGTAATACAGTGTAGTATAGTAATATAGTACGAGTCAAAATGAACATTAACTGCGTCATTTGAGAACGTTTATGGAAGCTTATGAGGGTGCTTCAGCATCCCCTTGAAATCGCTTATGAATAAGCCCATTGATCAACTTGATAATTAAAAGTGTTAGAGTTACCCAACCTCCAATTAATCAAATATATATTATATTAAACCATGTTTTTATTTTTTCATCTGTTTTAAAAAATAATTAAATTAATAGTTGCGCTGGAACCGGTATAAAAGATTATGCAAAAAAGGTTTTCAAATATCCCCCCCTATACTTTCATGAAAAAATTAATTGGTCAATCTTTATAATACAATTTATATTTACTTAATGATGAAGTGGTACTTAGAATAAATACAAAGGTGTATTTTACAATGAATAATTCTGTTTTTAAAATTCTACGGTTTTATGAGTTCACCAATCATTGAAAGTAGGTATATATTATGAACTATTTATCTCTGCTCTTCATGTTTGCAAATATTACCCATGAAAACTATTAAAAACTAAAAATACATAACCTTTTAATGAAACACACATAACAGAGACAATATATTTAAATGTGACCAAATTTATCAGCGGTCACTTTTCCCTTCCTGTACATGGAATTTCACCATCTCCAGCTTCTGTTGGTAGAAATCGTACACAAACTTTGCCATTTGCGGCATGTCATAGATAATATAAGGCTCATTCATGGGTTCATCGCCCCACTTTCTCGTACAAGGGTACATTTCATGGGGCAACAAATACAACTCCTGGGGGCGCTGCATCAGAATCTTGAAGGATGGGGCAAGCTCAAAACAGTTCTGGAACAGAGATACACGTGCGAATATGTAGAGACCCAATCGAGCACGAGACATAGCGACTACCAAACGGCGGACATCCCTCAGATGTCCCACGGCTTTGGTTCTCACTAACGACAAAAGGATGTAATCGTTTTGTTGTCCTTGGTACTTGTCAACGGTTGTTACTTTGTGAGGTCGACCAAATACTGGGTTGTCGGCGCACCGTTTATTGACGACATCTCGGATGAGATGCTTCTGTCCATTGTAGGTGGTTAGGATGGATATTTTTTCGGCAGGATATCCAAGGATTCGCATGAACATGAAGACACCAACGACGTATTCGGCTTCAGCTAGATTCTACAAAAACAGATGAAAGTTAATGAAAGGTACATAAAATAACTGCTATTATATTTTTAATTTATTCTATGTAACTAATTTTAATACATAAAATTAAAATTCGAAATAATTCTAACTGTGGTTGGGGAGTTATCCTAGCTAAAAACACATATCCCATCCATTAGTGCAAACATCTCTACTTAACTAGGAGTCTGAATGCTTTGTATCTAAAGGAGATTATCCTATTACTTTACAAAATAACCTATTACTTTATAAGTAATATTTTTTAATTAATAATAGAAATTTGACTTTTAAATAATTTCTTGGCACATTGGTGTTGAAAAGCAATAATGAAATAACTAAAATCCAACTAATTCAGTTATCCTTTACACTCCTATCTACAGATTTCAATGCTTATTGATAACTGTTAATAATTCAGATAGAAAATACTTAGACTTTCTCAAATGATTAGACTTGAAAGCCGGATATTATTGGTTGCAAGTAATGATAACTGATCGGCTTTCAATATGTAGTCACATAACTGTATAACCGAATTAAAATTAAAGACTTTAAAAAAAGGAAAATAGTTTTTAATATGCAGAAAATCATAAATTTTCCATCTTTAAAATGGAAAAACTGTCATGATAATTTGCTGATTTTCTTTAAGCTAGCAACTCGAGTTAGATAACGATGACCAAATACCTAACAAACAAAATTCAAACAGAAAAAAAAAATCATGCAACGCCAGAAAAAAGACAATAAATCTGCACAAAAAAAAAATAACCATCATCAAAATCAGAGTAATAATGATATCAAATTGTCAATTTTTCAAAACATTATTGATTACCTGTTGATAATCAAACACCTAACGAATGTAATCAACGTTTAAAAATTTAATTAAAGCTAAAAAATTAGTAGTAAATCCGAAAGGAAAGAAGCTTTTTTTAATTAGCCCAGATTCCGATCTCAAAGGAAGGAAAAACTGTTTTTTGCCACTGAAGTGAAAAGGCTGAGAATGGGTATTTTTAGAAAATGGTTAGGTGATTTGTGAGATTTACATAATGGCGGTGATTCATGCATAAAAAGAGAAGAGGGCACAGTTTTTAAGGTCTTATAGCAAAACAATGTTTATTATATTAACCTTCTCCACAAAAAATGATCTTTTTACAGTAAAAAAACAACAGTTTAAACTTAAATACCATACTGGGTTAACCATGGATAATAATTTTGAAAAAGCATAGCTTACTTGATAGAAATATGGATTTGGTTCTGATTCTCCGATCCCATTAAAATCATCCACATTAATGAGCTGATAGTCAAACCAGAATCCTGCATTGGCCATTTTATACTCTGGCAAGTTAAGGACATGTGGCAAGTTTCCCAGATTCTTGTAACGCCATCTGTATAATTCACAGATGCCGGGTCTGGAACGTCCCTGAGCATCGAGGTCAATCGTTGGCACACCAAGTCTCACGAATCTAAAAAATAAAGTCATTGTTTATAAATGTTATATAAAGGACTTGCATACAGACAAAATCAATATTAAAAGACCTACTGGAGATATACATATGATAGAGGTTTTAATAGTATCTGCAAGGGAGTATGCCTCTAAAAGTCAGAGGCTTTAAAATATTGGGATGGACACATACATTGCAATAGTGTGGATGTGTCTAACAAGTAGTTGTAACAATTTGTTTACACTTTTTAAATGAGACATTTGGTTAACTTGTCTAAACTCATTTAGTGTCTCTCTAAAACCAGTTTCAAAGGTCATTATGTCACTGCCAATAAGTTGGAGACATTATACTAACAGTGAATCATTTAGTTTAGTGGTTTCCAGCCAATGGTCTATAAAAGTTTAATACCTTATTCATAAATGAAAAAGTATCTGAAATAAATAAGATTTAGTTAACCAAATTAAATTATTTTACAAAGTGAAATCTCAAAAATAAAAAATTTAAACAGGTCTAACAAATACAAGATACCAATCTTCCAAACAGTGTGTCAATTTCTGTAATTGCAAACTTTATTTTAACGTATTAAAATTAGTATATTTCATGAGATAAAAATAACTGTAGGCAATTATTAAAAGGTTAAAAAAATTTCTCATGTGAAATATTTATATTTCTCTTAGAAGGAGACACACACTGACAGATGGTGATATGTTTGACATTGTAAGTAATTGAAAATTTTTGGGACACAGCAGATTTTAAAATATAGTCTTAGTCATGCCATACAATGTCTGAGCACATGTCAAAATGCAGATAAAAATTGTCATTGACAAGTTTTTAATTAGTTGTTATTGATTACCATGTTGTTTCTGGTTACTATAAGATGAGGTTAACAATATCTCAATCTAAATTTCAAACATACCTTGTAAACAGTGACTGTTCCATATTGCTGTATTTCTGAAAAGCCATGTTCTTTATCACTGGCGGCAACTGATGATGATCTCCAATCATGATCCACCTCTTAAGCCGATTAAAACCATCGTGAGGATTCTGCAATAATAAGGGTATAAAGGTCTCGATTTCTAGAATCTGTGCTGATTCTTCCATCAAAATGTTATCATACGTGAAACCAAGCTCCACCAGTTCCTTTCTTTTCAAAGCAGCATGGGTACAGGTCATGGCTATAATCTTAGCTTCTTTCACTAGAAGATACTGAGATCGGTCGAGGCCGCTACGAAGCAACTCAAAAGCCCTGAATTCCTCTAGCTGGAAAAATATTTTCTTGATGTAACGAAAGCAACCATCTGCTTTTTCCATGTCCTCTTCATACGTCTTGCCTTTGAACAGAGGTTGAGGTGCATCATCAAAAAACTTACTGAAAGGAAAATACTCTGCAACCTTTTCAACAGATACTTTTTTGTTTTTACCAGGCTTGACTTTACTCAAGAACTCTTCCCATCTAGCTAGAACGTGATACATGTAAAAGTGCCCGGCGGTCTCACAAGTATACGATACGTCCCCAGGCACATTTAAGCTCTCTTGCAGTTTCCTTACTTCATTCAGCAGCTCCAAGCGCTTAGCCAAGACAAAGTTCACACGCCCATAACGGCTGAAATCTTTCTCAGTCTCCAACGACTCTTCGCCATGTCCCAAACGCAGCAAGTGCCTTTCGTCGATGTCCAAAGCCATAATTTTCTCAAACAGCTGATTCAGGGCCTGATTGGAATGGGTCACAATAAGAGTTCTCTGATTCGGAAAGTTGTGGTAAAGATTCGATATTATCTGGACGGCAACATCAGTTTTGCCAGTACCAGGTGGTCCGACGACCATGGTCAGCCCCAGCTGCATACCCGATCGGATGGCTTCCATCTGGGTAGGAGTAAACTGCACCAGGTTCTTCTTGGGTTGTGCATACAGGTATGGACCACGGCTGGGTAAGACATGAGGAGTGACAATCAGCTTTTTCTTCTCTTCAGATTCTTCTACAGGTAGAAAGTTGATTTTGAAAGGAGGCACCAGTTTTTTCGGATCATCCACATTGACTTGCACGTCACTCTCTGGAAAGCTTTTACGTAGGTGATCCATGTGTAGGAAAGTGTCGTTGAAATCGAATTCTTCGAGCTGGTTCTCGATCTTCGAGTAATGGGCCGCTCCAGGATCACCGTGCCCCAGTACAATATCATGGAGCCAATCAGGCACCACACAGTCTGTATTCATCAAGCTCCTAATGGTCTCCAGAACGGCCTTGAAATTGTTTTCTTTGGGCTTTCTTCGCATGATGACGTTAAAAGTCTCGTAGACGTCTTCTCTTCCACCGACTGTATTCAACATATCTTGACGATATTGATTACAATCAAGCCACACCCGAAAAGTCCGTTTGTCACCCTCAAACTCTGGTTTAGGTTCTGGGCCTTCTTCTATCACCTTACCAGTCGGTCCCACCATCCCTTCGATCTCACAACCACGAACATATGCCAATCCAACTTGGGATACAAAAGGCTGCTTTTTGTCATAAGCAGTGCCAGGTGCGCATTTGGGTTTAACAGTGACCAAAAAGCAGACATCATGCTTTCGAAGTGCTTCCCATTCCGACTTTATATCATACCTAGTGCTAAGAGTGACAGTTACATCAGCTCTTACGCGAGAAGGCTGCTTTTCACCAATATTTGGTTTACCAACTTCTATGATTGAAAACGTAGTAATGGGCTGGGCCATTCGAGCCCATCCACTAAACATGGAATCACCAATTTCTGTTCGGCATGGCCTCAATCGACGAATCACATCCTCAATGTCCTGCCTTATTTCATACGTTGATTCCAGTCGGAACAGATTAAAGTTCCTGAATAAGTAATCGTATAGAGTAAGAAATTGCAGATTTAACTTCGGCAAAGCAAGGCAACCTTCACCGGAAAAGTATTCTGATGGTACAATGTTCTCGTCCCAAACGATTTTTTCTGTTGGATAGAGAGGCATCTGATTTAAAGCCTCCAACTGTGAATCTCGCTTCTCCAGTTTTGATATCAGCAACTCTAAAAGAAACTGGTTATCCAAAGGCTTTTCATCGGAAACACCGGGTAAAAGTTTGACAAATGCGGCAATCTCATGTAGGGTTGGATTTTCCAGCGATGAGAATATTTTCTCGAGATTAGATCGGGTGTCTACACTAGCAACATTAGAAAGGAAAAACTGCCGGAGATCCGGGAACTTTTTAAAAGCTGCCTTTTGCACATTTGTAAAAAGAGCATAATGAATTAACATCATATCATTATCACTTAGTGGCTCTCCAGTGAACTCATTTACTTCGAAACGAGAGTAGAACTTTAAAATGTCTAACAATTGCGTAAACAAACGACCCTCTAATCTCTGTGTGAGCTTTGATAACTGACATTTCACAACACAGTGGCTATCGTCAAGAAGTACGTTACAAAAACGTCTTGTCAAAGGCAACGCCTCAAGGTCAATCAACAGCTCAATAAATCTTTCACAGTAATGAACTGTTTCTAACAGTTCCTTATCAAGCTCAGGACATTTTTCCTGATTAGGTATAGTATCCAAAATTAAGAAAAACTTCTCGAATAACTTGTACAAAAACTTCCGCTCAAAGTTGATCTTTTCCAATTCCTCAGCATTTAAGTCTTTGTCCTTCTTTTGCAGTCTGTTCCAGTACTTCACAAGAAAAGGGCACTTCTTGAATTCCTGTTCTCGTCTGTCTGGAAGAATATTAATCCAAATCGACAAGGACACGAGCTTTTTAATGCTGTCTCGGATAATCTCTACTTCGCAGCTGTTGAAACAGTGGATTAGAAACACGAGCATACAGGTTTTTTCACGCAAAGGGACGCTTTCGTCTAAGACGCTGTTTAACACTTGATTGAAAAACACTGAAAAGTGTTTAGGTTCTGCTTTAAAAGGTTCCCAAGCTGGGACACGTTCTCGGAATTTTTCATTCACCATGATCACAATCGACATCATATGAGCATGCGTTGTGCCTTCCTTATACTTTGGCCACAAGCAGTTTTCTAGATACTGACTGAACTCTAAGACCATGATTCTCCGTATAGAAAATCCCGATGCAACAATTTCATCGGCGTATACATTGTTAATTACTTCTATGTCAATAGTCGCCGGATCGAGTCGTTTTTGTAGGTTTGGTGACCAGTACTTATTTGCCAACTGGGTAATTGAATCGGCATTGATCTGTGAAACTGTGGGTAGAATATCTTTTTTCGGTAAAGATGGATTCATTTTGATAACAAGAAATATTTCTTTTGCATTAAAATAGTTTGTTGAATTACATGTAAAACAAAATGTTTACAAACTGCCGGTTTTGTAATATTTGTTGCCATCCCATCTGGAAACTTTTGATTTAATTGAAAATTAATTTAAAAGTATAAATTTATCTAGATAAAGAGGATATTTTAAAAAATCGTGCAGTAAATTATTAATGAGTTTAAATGAGTTAATTAATTGTATATAATTATAATTAGTTTGAGAGTAAATTTGCAACATCATCATGTCAAAAGTCACCTTCTATCAACTGTGTGTATGGCAACGACCTTTTAGAAAGTGAAAAGGAAAACATAGCGAAAAAAAATATTGTCTTTCTAATTTTCGCTGTCTTGTTCTATTAGCTATTAGCAAGTTTTCCCGGAAATTTTTTTCTAGAAATGACTTACAGTAGTTAAAAAGTCTCATTTTTAGCAGTATCACTTAAATTCCATATCTCGCTACACAATGTCCAACTTGATACGATGTTTTTTCGGTCCACGTCTTTTCCGATTATACAAATTAGAAGACCGACAGGTATATTTTGTTCTCAGAGAAAATAAGTTTAAACACTGTTAAATATTTGCTAAAATTTGGGCTATTTATTGTTTTTGGAATTTTATTTTCCTTTTCTTCGTAACACACTTTAAAAATGAAGAAATTTCTACTCTAAACGAATCCTTTGATCATATCTCTCTTTGTTGAACGGTTTTAGTTTTCTTTTCTTCGTAACTTATATGTTAACTTTGTTGCATTTATATAAATTCCAGTATGGATAATTAATTATATTTATATATATGTAAAACTGATATTTATTTTCAGGGAAAAGATTATGTAGGAAATGCCCTTGAACATTATAGTGATGGAATCGTTCGAACTGCTATATTCTCTGTAAGTTGATGTTATGTTTAAAATTTTCTGTTTTCATACTTTAAATTTAATTAAATTGAAATAATATCTTATAGCTTCATTATGTTGAATTTTAAATTAAAATTTTTATTATTTGTTAATTTTATGTATACAAAGTTTAACTATATTTTTATATACATGAAAATCAATTGTGAGGAAATTGGGTGGAGATTTATGGTTTTAGACACTGATCTTTGTGTTCTTATTATGGAAAGGCGGTAAATTCCTAGTGTACGGTGCCTCCTTGGCGCAATTCTGAAAATTGGTGCCAAGGGCTTAGCAAACAACATGAAACGGTCGGTTAAAAAAAAAGTAGGGTTCTTGTACATCCTAACATTGCTAGAAACGTCATGAAAAAGGGTTGCCAAAATATAAAATTTATCGTCAACCAATTGTAGCTAAATCACATTTGGCGGGGGCACCGTATACTAGGAATTAACCGGAATTTGAATCCATTTTAATTAGCAAAAGACAATCAAGTGCTTACCACATTTCGAATCGTTTTGACAACTTTCTATAAAACATCGCCAAACTGTTATGCATTGCCAGGATTGGAATTTCTTCAGTATCCAGGATACCCAAGTTTGGGAGGAAACTTCAATCTTATGTAGGACAACTTCCATACTTGTAAAATAAGTTTGTATAAAAAAAATTTCCTTACAAACTCAAGGTTTTCTAATTTTCCTCCAAGTTAGAAAATACTTCGGCAATTGTGTCAACATACAAACTCGCTAAAATCATGTTATATGCTTGGTAACCATGGCATGCTACGTCTATAATGGGGGCCCAAACGTGTGGAAGCCAGAGTTAGAATTCCGCTGCTTTTGAATTAAATTCCTTCAGTGAAATGAAATTCCTTTCTCAACCAATACAATCAAAATTTATGAACAGACTAAAAAGTTTAAAAAAAACTATTTAAGAATAATTTATATTGATATATTATTAGCTCAAATTTTTTTCTTATATTTTTTTACAAAATTAATCCATTTGACTTTTGTCTACCGGAAAAATGGTGTCGCAAATTAAAAATGCAATGTGTGTTCTTTGGTTATGAGAATCAAAATCCCAATTGACAGGCAGCCAAATGTGTTGGGAAACCTTGTCAGTGGGCTACAAATGTAAATGGTTCCGTGAGTGAAGTATTCTCATATCGAAGGATTGGCAGAAGAATAAATTTCATGGCCTTTTTGTTCTCCTGATTTGACTTTTTTCTGCTGATATTTGTATAAGAGGTTATGCTGCAAAGATTCACCAAATTGTAGAAATTGAATCACTGCAGTAGCAATAGCTACTCTACAAAGGCTTACTAAATTCGAGATGGAAGTTGAGAGTTGGTTTGATATTCTCTGAGAAACTAATGGTCCTCAATATTGAAGTGTACTGGAGCAGCGAAATCCTTTAATTGCTGAATAAAACCCAGTGTGATTTTTTTTTTATAACAACGCTTTTTCCTGTCATGAATTTATGGACGTTCTGTATTACGAAGAGAAGAATCATATATATTATTTCTTGCAGTTAATTTAATAATTCAAAGTTGTTATTTAGTGTTAGACAAATTTTATAATATATTTTGTGTTTACAATGAGAAGAAAGTTACTCCTTGAATTTGATAATAGCAAGATATCTGTGACATCTGCTTTGTAAAAAGTAAATGTGCTACTATATGTAGATAAGATTAAGGCATACCTTTCTGTACTTGTATCCTTTCTTTACAACATGTTATGTGAAAATCTTTATTTAGTTCAAATTATTGAGTTACAAAGAATTAAATATTAAAAACTGACTGCTGAAGTTAAATTAAAATATTTTAATAAAATTTATTAGTTTGCTCTGTAGCCTGTTATTATTAGAGTAATATGAACTTAATATATAAAAATTATTTTCTTTAGTTGTCCATGGCCTGGTCTTTGGGATTGTATGCTTCTCCACTGTTTGCCAGTTTCATGTATCGGAGAGGTAATTGTAAAATTATTAAGTGTTCCTTAAATTCCCAATTAATGCTTCCAAAAAATCATTGCATTTTAAATAACATAGAACACTTTGTTTAAGAGGAGGTCTGTAAATTAAATAAAAGTTATTAAAAATTCTAAACATTAAGATTTTTTCCAAAATATTTAAGCATTAAGTAAAGTTAAGTTAATTATAAAATACCAAACTCCGGACTATAACATAGAACAATTAAACCATTTAAATTATATTATAATCATTAGTACATAGAAGCAATATAATGCCATACTATCAATATATGATGTTGGCAAGATGCTGCTTGATTTTTTTTTCTTGATTTGTTTAACTGTGTTTTGCACATTGTGGATTCATGTGTTGATTAAATCACATTTTTACATTTGAAATGATGTGAAATTCATTTTGACCAATATTTTAACATTTGGTGACTTTTTTTTGTGGCCAAAATATTTGCCTGGATAAATTTATTATAATGCTTCTGTTCCTAATTGCTATAACCTTGATATTAGAGTAAATTAAGTTTTGTAATTTATTTTTATATATAATTTTTTTAACAGAAATTACCAATTAAGTTTTAATAGACAAGTTTATTTTATGTTTTGCAAAAACTATTGCATTTTAAACATGTTTAAATCTTATATCACAATCTCATAATACCAATCTTTTAACATTACTATCAAATTGCATCAATTATGCTTTCTAAACAATTTTAAAAAAAACAACATTAAAGCATATATTTGTTAATATATGAAGGTAGAGTTTTATGATATTCTTTTTTATTTGTGCTAATTCTGTAACATTATTAAAATCTTTGTAAAAGCTAATTTTATTTGAATGCTTTCTTTCATTATATATAGGGTACTTTTCATCAGAAGGAATTATTACTTTATACAGATTGTCAAGTACAATGGGGCTTTTACTTTTTGTGACAATGCTTGTCAGAGGTTGGTATAATACATTTATTTCTTATTTTAAAATGTTTATTCTTTTTAATTATGTCAATTCAAAATATTTAATTGAAATAGTTATATATAATGAAAAATTGCCATTAATGCTGGTAACTAAAATTATGTATATTTAAATTTATACTTGTACATTAACTGTTCCTTTTTAAAATATATATTTTATGTTAAATAGTAACAGTTTAGATTAAAATATGCAACAGGAGTTCTTTGTCACTGATTTGTATATTATTTTTTTAATAGGAGTTGGAAGAATCATAAATTCAGATTATATAACCTTTATTGCTGCACTGGATGCCTACAAACAAGAGAAAACCAGAAATTTAAAAGTATGTATTCAAACATTTTC
Organism: Troglohyphantes excavatus; assembly: GCA_963932185.1. NCBI lineage: Eukaryota > Metazoa > Arthropoda > Arachnida > Araneae > Linyphiidae > Troglohyphantes > Troglohyphantes excavatus. The sequence goes on from OZ010674.1 coordinate 39,652,098, forward strand.
AAAGAAATTATGTTAATTAATCGAAGTGCTCTTAAAGCCTTTCTTTCACAACTGTTTATCTCGTTAAAATACAAATTTTCACAATTAAAATTTTAATGTATATATATTATCATTTAATTGAAATTCTAACAGATATAATAATTTGATTAAATGAAAATGCAACAATTTATATGGCATTTTAGTTTGACTTGGAATACAAAGGACTAAATTAAAAAAAATTATTTAATTTTTAATGTTTATTAATCTAATAATGTCATTCCTTTATTTAATTCTGTATTCTTGTAACATCAATAATCAAATTCAATCATTTGAAATATATATATATATATAAATTTTGCAAAGCAAATTTATTAATTAAAATAATGATACACTTAATTAATGTAAAATTTCTTGTAGGGGATATCCAATTTCACTTACTTTATTTAAAACTTGCCCACAAATAAAATTTGTGTTATGATCCCTTTTCTATTAAATCCTACTTTATTCATTGTGATTCCTAACATTGTCCATTGTTTCCAACATCCTTTGTTCTTGCTGTAGGGTCATCAACTGCACTACTTAAAATCTCCATACATTTTAAACTGGTTTTTTTCTGCCCAAAAGATTAAGCTTCCCTCTTTCACAAGGAAGTTGTTTATTACCTTGCTGCTTTTTTCTTAATAAAGCATGGTGTGAAACATATATTTCCTTAAGATGCTCTTTTCTGCTCTCTGAGTTTTTCTTTTATAATTTAAGCTTTGTTATAGAACTTGTATTTTTGACAGAATGTCTATCTCACAATTTGTACTTTGCATTATGGCACATTTTAATGAAATCAGCACTGATATTCGTAAGTGGATTCAAAGTGTGAAGTTTCTTCTTATTTTTCTAATTAAAGTGCCCTTTCAAATCAAATTGACCAATACAAAGGTTTGTTACTTGTTAATTTTTATACTAAGATTTTTATTAAATGTATAGTTTAATAGATTCAATTTTTTTTAAATGACATAATTTTAATTCTATTTTTAACCCTATGGTATAAATCCTTTTAACCTGAGATATAAATTAAAAATAAAACTTGAATTACCATAATTAATAATCTAGAGCGTTGCAAAGCATGTGCCACTTTAATTTTTTTTATAAGGAAAATTATTACAAATGTATATTTGGCATTATGTATATTATCTAGGGCATGTTTATCATATATGTTAAGTAAAGTAATTATTACGTACACATTGGAGTTCTATTATTTTACTTGCTTACACAGATAAAATGGCTTGTCCTTCCAATAAGAATATTTGTTTAAGTTAAATATGTGTTTAGTTTGTAATGTTTATGGTGTTACAAGAATTATTTACATTTATGCACCAAGAACGTCATTTGCATTTATATCCTTTTTGTGGAACAGGGACCTCAAATCTTTGGTTCTCCCAGATGACAAAAATAATCTGTTTTTGAGTGATTAAGAGAGAACAGTTAATGAAAGAAGAAAAATATTAAACCTAAAAACTTACTGTGTTTGTTCATTTTGCTAATAATAGAGAAACATATGAACATGGAGCTGTCAGTCGACTGTAAAGGGTTAAATATTTATTGCTTGTAAAATAGAATGGATTATTAAAAATTAATGTTGTGATCAATAATAATTTCGTTACTTCTTCCCTTTTAAAGACACAAATGGCCCAGTATGATTTTGACTTTCGAGAATGGCCGATCGACTTCCGTTGGAATGAAAGCACAGTGTATGTTATTTTCTCTCTATATTTATAATTACCATCTTATTTAGGGATTTATATAAAACAAATATCTATTATCTTATTAGTGATCAAAGCAGGCCCAAAATGTACCTTGAAAGAAGCTCTCAAAGGAAAGGCGTTGTTGAGAAAGTTACAAGTCTTCCTTGTGATTTTTTGAGGTATTAATATGTTTTGATTATTTATAATTTGAAAATGTTTATTATTATTTGCTAAAAATATCTTTATCTTTCTTAGTTATATTGCAATTCACTCGTTTGGACGAATGATGATCTATCCAGGATCAATTGGTCTTCTAAATACTTTTCTTTGTAAGTTTTGAATTTGTGATTTTTAGCATTTAATTAATGAAAAAATGTTCCTATTTTTGAGGACATTAAATATTGAAATTATTTTTGCTAAATTGTTCACTAATCTCTTGCATATAAAATTTATTTGGTTTGATTTATTAAGATTGCATGAATTTAAAGGTATGATTGTTTAAAAAAAAAAATTATAAAATATTTTTCTTTGAATTTTTTTAAGATTAAAAGTTATAATATGGAAATTAATGCACTTTTTGTTATTTTTTTTCATTGTACTATATATTTTCAACATTACTTAAACTTTTTACCAAGAAGTTTATTTTGCATTAGGATTTAAGTGACATGTTTATTTTGAAATTACTTTGGTCACTGTGTTTCAAATGCCTTTTAATTATATGATTAGAATTTTAATTAATATACTTTATTGTTTAGCTCCAATGCTTTTAAAAGGAAGATCAAAGTTAGTGGAAGAAGTGAGTTAAAATTATTTTTATTTCATTTTTACAAATTATTAATTTATAATACTAATATAATTTTAGATTTATTTCTTAATATAATTTAAATTTTAAATATTTTTACCTATGTTCTTTTTTGAATTTATATTTCCCTTATGAAAGAATATTTTAAATATTAAAAAGAAATATGCATTATTAAACTTGTGTACCTATATATCAAAATATTCTATTCTGTGAACAAAATGCATGAATGCTTTATTACAAGAAGTAGAAAAAAAGTTAGAATAAATGTGTTGCAAACTTAAAACTAGGAGTTGTGAAGTAGGAAAAAAATTATTTAACTATTGTTGGAATGCTAAATGCTTAGAAACTGTGCTATGGAATACAAGTATGTATACTAACATTACATACATGTGTAAACATTTGTTAAACAATATACTATTTATTGTGGAATATAAATATGATTTTACATGGTTTTGAAGCACACTTTTTTTACCATCGGTATTTTTTTTTTTAAAGATGTGTTATTCCTGTCATAAAATTAGATTAGTCAACTAATGAATTAAAGATCACTTCAATGATATCATTAGTTATAGTACCTAACTTTCCAAAAAAAAAGTGTAAATTAAAAGTTTTATAATTTTGTTCTGGGGTAATTGCATAATTATATATATATATTTTAATATTTATTTTTGGAAGATAGTGTGTCATTCCTTTCTGTAAAATCATTTTCTTATTTACACATCATAATAAAATTATATTCTTATGCTATTTAAAACCAACTTTGGCTTATGCCTTTATTTTTGCAGCATAATGGAGAAAGATATAAACTTTTATCTGAAGATGGAAATGAAATCGACTCTATGTTTATAGATCGAAGAAATGATGCTAGCTATCCAAACGGTAACATTCTAGTAAGTGATTATAGTTTAAACATCTAATTCTTAGTTAATCATGAAACAATATTAATAAAATTTAGAATTATTAAAAAAAGTTTTGTGTTACTTTTGATTCTATGTTAAATTCAATTAATATGTATTAAAATATATTTTTCAATTGTTTTACATTCAATAATATGAGTTTAAATATTTAGCATTGAAATAAATACAATTTCAAAGCTCTCTTTCTTTCTATTAAGAATAAAAAAAAAAAAAATTAAAAACATCTACTGCAAATATAATTCAAATTTTTAAAACAACTTTATCATTTTGCTTAATGGAATTAAACAATAGCACTCTTGCAATGCAATTTCTTTCAGAAAACATTTGTTCTTTTCACATAAACTCTGGTAGAATGTACCATTCCACTTGCTTCAAAATATATTACATGCATTTATTATGTCTTGTATTTTGAAAACTGAGCTTTTATGTTTATTGTTTTAAAATTTACAATCTGATGATTTAGTGATGGAAAGGAATGCAAACATATAAAATAAATTATTTTGGAAAGGTGAGGACATACAATTTTAAGCATAAATTATTCATCGTGGTATATTATATATCAAGGTAAAATTAGGATAAACTGAACCAATATTTTGCTCAAAGTTTATGGCAACAGTTTTGGGCAGTCTGTTTTTCCTTCTCAAAAGATCATCTCTCAAAACTTTACTTTTATAACTTTTAAAAGTATGAGTAATGAACTTCATGGTTCGCACAGTCCTTAAGAACTGCTTAATTTAGGTAGGTCCTTAATTAAGGGCCATTAAAGTCCTTAATTTTCAACTCAGGTCCTTAATTTTTGTCAAACATGATTTTTTTTTTTACTAATTCACATGGGTGGTATTTTTTCATGTCTAACCTGAAATTCCAAGTTTTTTAAAATCCGGAATTCCGGGTGCATTAAAAATATCGGAATGTAGAATTCCGGATTTTACTTTAATTGTGTCTACACTTTTAACCGTTATACGCAAGTGTAAATCGGTAAGGCGTGAATAGACGGATTTAATGACGGAAAAAAAAGTGCACTTTTGATCTTTTTTGTCCGATTTTTTAGTCAATGGTATTTTATTATCATACACGGCACTTCATCGTTAGAAAATCTCAGCTCGTTTGTTGTTTTATGAAGAATCACTCTATAAAATCGGGGAAATTCACAAGAATGTAGCATCTTTAACATTTCTGTGCCAGAAGAGGTATCCTGCGCCAACTTGCTACGAAATCGCATTTACATGCAATTTTGTATTACGATTCTCTGCCAACGGCGCCAAAAATATAAGAGGTCCTTAAAAATTATCGATAAGTCCTTAAGAAGTGCTTAATTTTTTACTTTTGAAAATCTGTATGAGTAATGAACTTCTCTTTCAAGGTGATTTGTTGTGAAGGCAATGCAGGATTTTATGAATATGGCATTACTGGAACACCCATTGAAGCAGGCTATTCTGTACTTGGCTGGAATCATCCAGGGTTTGCTCATAGTACAGTAAGTTTATTTAGAGATTTTTTTGTACTGTGTTAACTTATTCTCAAACACTATTGAGGTATTAACTAGTGTTCCTGTTATGCGTTTTTCAAAGGGCGCCGCGCCCTGCCCTTTTTTTGTAAGTGCCGATGCGCCCTGCCCATTTTAGAAGTGAAAAATGTGCCCTGACTTTTTTCAATATCTTCTTTGCGACCTGTAATTAAAAAATATATATATTTCCGCAAAAACGTAGGCCTGTAGGATTGATTGCCTTGGTATCCTAATCATACCCTTTGCCCTTTTACATAACAAAAAGTGCCCTTTTACTTAACAAAAAGTGCCCTTTTTGACAAATCCCCCCTGCCCTTTTTTAAAATTATGTGAACACTATATTAACATATATGCAAAATTACCTTTTTCTTTTCCCAACAAAAGTTATGGATTTGATTTTTACTAAATTGATTGGCTATTGAATTCAGGATTTGACAAAGATGGTAATCATTTGTTAATTAGAAAAGATAAAATTTTAGTACTTTATTGGCTAGATGCCTATGTCGAAGTATATAAAACTCTATAAATGTTAAAACATTGTAAGATTTCTTAATGTCATGACTGAGTTTTCTATTAGTGAGTTTTCTATTAGACAATTAAGCTTATTTTGGTGTTCTTAACTTTATATTATTGCCCATTAATTGTCTACATTGTAACCATGCATTACAAGCTATACTATTTCTAAATGAATGGTAGTAATATATTATTTTAATGAATATACACCTCATTCTGCTCAGTAGAAATGTATATGTTTTTTGTCGTATAAATTGCAATTTTTCTCAATTTAAGATATTTTATTTTAATAGGGCATGCCGTTTCCCGATCAAGAGTTAAGTGCAATGGATGTGGTCATGCAATTCGCTTTAACAAAGCTAGGTTTCAATATTGAAAATGTTGTAGTATATGCGTGGTCAATAGGAGGATTTAGTGCTACTTGGACAGCAATGAATTACCCTGACATTAAAGGCTTGGTATGTGTATCACTTATTTTTATAAAGGTATATAATAAAGGTATTTAATATTATAAATTTTAGCATTTAGCTGATTTTATTTTCTGATCACATTAAATCTAGAAAATAGTTTATTTTGTGTTTAGTCATGTATATGTAAGTATTTTTATATTTGATATTTTTAATCAGTTGATTGTCACCAGGCTTAAATGTTAATGGGAAATGTAGCCCTAGTGATCATAGTGAGAATACAATTAAGTCATGTCACTGATTCTAAATGTTCATGAAATTATAAAAAATATTATAAAGTTTTATAAAACAAAGTTTAATTTAAATAGTTTGCGCCTTTGCACACGTAAGCCCTTACAAATTTATACTTTGATACACTATCTAATTGTATGTATTTAAATATTCTTTGCCTGCTAAAATACTTATATAAAATACCTCGTATATTTAATTTTCTGTCGTTATACATGATCAAATAAATGTCAAAAACTCTATTTTCTTTAATTTCATTAATATTGAACTATTTTTGCATAAAAGGTTTTTACCTATTTCTGTAGAAGATATATTGCTTCACAGCTTTTAGAAAAAAGCTGTGATGCAATACCTTGAATAATACCTTACCTTTTCGAAACTTACAAGTATATTGGAAAACAAGAACTTATGAAGTTTTAATTTTATGGCTTTTATTTAACTTTAAAATTAGGCTGTCTCCAAAAATACTTTGTATATTTGTCTGGTTTAATCACACTCTTAGAAATAGTCAACAAATTGCAGAATAACTACAAAATAAATATAATTAAAAGCCATATTGAATAATCCCAGAGTTTAAAGTTTATTTTTTTTAATTAAAAATCATTACAAAAAGATAATGTTTTGAATGTAAAACGAAAGTCAAGGAAGCAAAAGCTGAGACATTTTTTTTATATAAAAATAGCTATTGGAGGAATTTTCTTTGGAGTTAGTTAAAATTGCATGATTTTTAAAGTGAGTTTTTCTCAATTATAATAGTCAACATTTATTTGCTAATATGATTTCTTAAAGCAAGATACATAAAGAGCATGAGAATGCAGTATTATAGTAAAAAAAATAATTAAAACCAGTTTTTACCAATTATATTATTTATTATATTTTTTAGATATTTGTAAACATTCTTCAACTGTGTTCATGTGTTTGTTAATAACTATTTTAAAGTTTAATAAGGTTACCATTACCTAGCACACACTGGCCAGCAATATATTTTTTGGCTTATAAATGATGATATGCACTCAAATTGTATTTATACTATAAAAAAAAAGTTAATAGCTGTTATTTACAGGTTCTGGATGCAACTTTTGATGATTTAGTAACTTTAGCAATTCCAAGAATGCCTATTAGTTGGAGTAAGATTTTATTTACTTTTTTAGTTTAACAAAAATGTCCATTCCTTATTTGTATAATTTTATACATACATTTTGAATTTTAATTAGAAAATATTTAAAGCATTCTTAAAATATAGGTTTTGTTTCTGATGAATTTCGCCTATAATATTCTCAAAAAATGGATTTGCATGAAGCAAAACTTTTCGCTTTAAATATCTTTACCCTGTATCAAGTACTAGTTTTTTCTTGCGGCTCTCCTTTTATCTGAAAGCTAGTTTGATGTATTTTTATTTCTGTGTGGCTTAATATTTTGATGATGGATCATTGAGTTAAAAAAAGTGGTTTTACAAATTGTTGTGTGTGTGTGTGTCTGAAAAATTAAATCAAACTAAAAAGTCACTAATGTCAATTTAATGGGTCATCAAGAGTGACATTAAAATTGAACATTTTAAAAGAGGGCTGTCATAATTGTATTTGCTTTTTTAGTTCTTTCTTGAAAAGACTATTAGTGATTTAATGCGAAATTACTATGCCATATTAATTTTTATACTGATATCTGTGAAATCTCCTGTACAAATTGTCCAAAAAGATCAAAAAATTAAGAAAATTACTTATTTCCTAAAAAAAAAACCTGTAAAATTCAGTATCCATTTCACATTATTAAAGAAAATGTTAAATAACATCTAAATTGTAAGTTTTCATCAAAATGATGCAGAAAACACACAAATTATAAATACATGGATTTTAACTGAGGACAATAAAAAGTTTAATGTTGTTGGATGTCAGATTTTTCTGTTCTGAAGAGATTACGTTTACTACTTGTTAAATATCAGCATTCGGGTCAAGAATCGGAAACTTTCTTGAACTTCTCAACAAAATTATTAGAGTTTTTCTATTTATTACATTGATTAATTAAATTATTCCATTTTAGAGCCCTTGGTTGTTAAGACAATACGTGATCACATGAATCTTCATAATGCTGAACAACTTTGCAAGTATGCTGATAGTTTTTTTTTTTAATATTTCATGTGCAATTCAATACGTGTGTTTAATATTTGATGTCTACTCATGCAGCCTTAATATTTGAGCTTTTTTTTACAGATATCCGGGACCAGTATTACTCATTCGTAGGTCAAGGGATGAAATCATTTCTACTAAGTAAGTGCTTTGAGTTTGTATTATTCTAGATAGTAAAATTTTCTGCATCGGAACAATTAATAGACAATAATTATTAAACTTTTAGTAGTATTTATGTAAACATTTATATTTGTATAATTTAGGCATAGCATATTTCTTTACATGTAATTTTTAAGTTTAGGTAAATTTTGTAAAATTTTATTTTTTGTAAAACTAAATTTTTTGTGAAACTATTAGGAGGTAAAAAAAAATAATAATTTCCAACTTTATCCAAAAGTTGTCAAATAAGATAGTTAAGTACAATTTGGATTTGACACTATTCTTCACCAACCCTAAGTATATATATATGTTATTCCAGGCCAGTTTTCTGTGAAATAACGTTAAAAGAATTTTTTCAAACCAGCTTTATTCACTTATTAAATCAAACTAGAAAAATGGTTCATATGTGATTTGAAAAAGAAATCATTTGCTATGTCTTTTATAATTGTACTTTGTATTTTAGAGCTTCGAATTCCCTTCAAACTAACCGAGGAAATGACCTTCTCATACAACTATTGCAAGCAAGGTGAATATGCAATACTTTTAAATAATTCAGCTTTTGTATTTTTTTTAAAAATAATTTTCAAATTTTATTTGTAAACTTGAAAATTCATCTGTAGTTCTAATTATAACGAAGTCAAAAATTAGCCAAATAGTTGTAACACTATTGACCACTTTTCCTTGAACACAACTTTTCTAGGTAGAAGTGTGAACAAATTAAATCACTAATGAACATATTTTATTGTTTCTTAAAAAATTATCACAAAAATGAAAACAAGTTCAATTATTTTATATTTATTCAGTTTTAAAATACACTTTTGTTGAATAAAGAGTGATCATTTTATTAATTAAATGCAATAAAAGATCAATAACTAAATCTTATTTTACTGCTATTTTAAAAATGAAATAAGTTATTTAATGTTTTTCTATTGACAATTATAATTACTCTAGTTCATAAAATATTTTTCTACAAATAATACAGCTTATCTAGTAGTGTGTTTGTATTTGACATACCGTTGCTTAAGTCCTGTTACCATGTAAGTCTAATGTTAATCCTATTAGACTTGTGTGGTAACATGACTGTATTGAGGATATGCCAAAATTAATACACTTTTCCAAACAAAGCAATTTTAGTTGCAGATTTGTCAAAGAAATATTATCTTTATAAAAAAAAATTCCTCCCAAAATTTTAAACTAAAATATTTAAGTTATTACCGAAACCATATCTTTCAATGAAACGGCTAAGTGAATAAAATTGTGACATTTAGTTGTTTCTCACAAATAAATATAAACTGATCACAAATAGTTCAGATTTTTTATCTTAATTAAAAATAAAATTCTTTAAAGTTCTGCTTTGTCAAGTATGTGATTTAAAATATACATGTCAGAACACTTGGATGTCCTAAGTATCTTAGACAATAGATTTTCTGACCCTGATTTAAATTATCTTTTCATGTGATAGTCCTGAAAAAAGCTTCGTTTTCTCCAAATAAAATGTTCTTTGATTTATGTATTCTTTTACATTATAAATATTTTAGGTATCCCAAATTGTTCACCGAGGATTCATTGTGGGTTATTAGAGAATGGTTGGCTGGTGACAAACATCACCAAAGTAAGATTTATGTATTTACTTATTGAATCAGATAAAAACTATCAATTATCTGTCATTTTATATTTAAAGAAAATGATGTTTTAATATACTAATAATCACTTGAAAATATATAGTATCAAGAAAATATGGATAGAAGTCAAAGTTGAACAATATTGTGATAATGTGCCAAAATATTTAATCCCTAGGGCTATCAAAATATAAGGTTTACTACAATTAATTAACATTATATTTTACAAACCTTCTATTGATTTAGGTAAGAAAACATTTTTAATATATAAACTATATAATGAACTAAACATCCGCTTCTAAAGTTAATTTTATGATAATATTTTACTAATTTAAATTATGTCAAATATGTAATGAAATTTGAATAAGACTTGCTTCATTTGGTATGAAACTATTTCTCTCGCAAATTCATTAATATATTATAATTTGTAAAATGCTGATCGGTGATCCACAACATAGGCTAGTAAAAAAACAATATTGAAAAACTCTAATAATAAACTATATTCATGCTTTCAGCTATTCTTTATACCCAGCAAGGAGTTGAGGAAGACCTTTGTAATGCCACACTCACATCTTATATTGAAGAAAATGGTGATGGATTTCCTCTAAATATAGGTAATGATTTCAATATCTAGTTACATTCCATTAACAAATCATTAAAATGTTTATTCAGATCTTTAATGAAAGTAAGGAAGTTAGCATAAATAAAAACCAAATGTTTTTTTTATCTTTGTGACATTTGAAAGCATAATTTAACCTCCATTTAACACAGCATTTAAAAAATAATTTAATATATTTAAATTTCATGCTGTTGTTGAATGTCTGAAATGTCAAAGTTAAAAGCATTTTCCTAAAATTCCATGTATGTGATTTAGTGAGTTTTTCCTCTCAATAAAAAAAATTAACCCTTTGACGGATAAGCACAATTTTGTACGTGTATGTTGGTTTTCACTGCAGTTTAATTTATATTTCCAACACATTCCTATTTTTTTTTACAAAAATATTTTTTTTAATTATAGGTAAGATATTCAAAATTCTTCCTAATGTTTTAAATTTAAAAATTATTTCAAAATAGAGATATTTTATTAACTTTTATAATATATATGTACTACTGTAAAAACTGGAGATACTCGAATGGACATACACGTTTGTATCCATCATGTGGTTCATACAAGAATTTTAAAATATTTATGCCTTTTACATTTTTACCTAAAAAAATCTTCTTTAAAAAAAAAAATAAACACATTACTATTAGTAAAGATTAGGACTGGTATACAACTGAAATGTTATAAATTATTTATTTCATGACATTTCAATAAACTTTTGTTTACTAATGAAAATTTCACATTTTTTAAATCCCACTTTAAAAATGATTTCAACGTTTAATTTTTCAATTTAGCAATGAGCATCCAAAATACTATTCGGATGACTAGCTTACAAACATGCTACTTTTCCACATATACACAAATTTCGTCTTATTTTGCTTGGATTGTGATTATTCCTTAGATCCATAAAGATTTAAGTTGAAATTTCTATGAAGGTGGGCTCTATGTTATGGATGGCACCAAAAACTTATGTTAATTGGGATGAGCTCCTTATGGCTAAAGTTGGTTGCATTTAAGTTATTAGATAATTTTCTTCAAAAAGTAGAGGTATCGGCTTATACATAACTTATTAAAGATTAGAATATAAGTTGTTTAAAATGGGTAGTAGTAATTAAAAAAATATTTTAAAATTAACTTAATTTGTTTGACTATTCACATTGATTGAGATTAGTTTTTATTTTTGAGAGCTACCGGTAACTAATATTATTGTGTTTACAATACATAATTTCAAAAATGCCTCCTAATTAATAATTTATTTTTCAAAAATTGTGTTCTTCAATATCAAGTTTTTTTGTTGTTGTAAATTTAGTTATCGTTCTTTTAGGTGAAGATATGCCAGCAGATACGAAGATACAATTCATCCTATTTCTGGTAAGTATGTTTGTTTAAATTAATACAGATATTCTTTTTCCCATTATGGATAAGTTTAGTCTGAATTTAATGTGCAATACTAGTGGTGAGTATTGTACTTATAGCTGACATCAATTTATTTAACTGTTTATTTAAGAAATATAAAAAAAAAATTTACTCTTTTTAATATTAAAAGAAAAATTTTCTCCAATAATTCAACTTTATGATCCAACGCAGCTAATCTCTTTTTCTCTAAATATGTTTAAATCACAGTGCTATGCCAAAATTAGTAATTTAATATTGAACTTTAGTCACAGCAGTTTATGGATTAATCTTTAAAGAAATTTACAATATATCGAAAGAACTTGCCAACTGGAAATATAATAATCTAGGGTGGAAAGTTTATTTTATGATAATTGGCGATTGTATGTATCATTTACATTATATTAGATAAATAAATTTAATATTATTGTTAAAACATTTTTCACACACAACATTTAAAATTCCAATAATAAGTCCTTATATGAATATTTTTTTTATTATACAGAAAGCCACTTTTGAAATATTTACACACTGAAATGATATATAAGAAATTGAATACTCTTTTTTAACTTTGACTGGTGAAATCTGAGTGTGTGAGAAATTAAGTTTTGCTTATTATATCGACTGAAAGTCAAAGCTTTTTATTATAATGTGAAATTATACGTTTACGCTCATGCTCATTCTCAGTTTAAAAGTCAGTGGTAAAAATCATAATTTTCTTTTAAACCGACTTTGTATACCTATAGTGTGTATTTTTTTCAACCATTGAATTAACAGTGTATTAATCTTTTCCGCAGGCGACTAAACATATGATTGATTTCGACTCCACACACTGTGTCCCCCTCCCAGGCAGAGTATTTCAGTTGCCATGGGAATTTCGACAATCATCTGTGAACATAACATCCCCTACACATAAAGCACGTATTTAACTAATTACTTAATTTAACTGCTATTAATATGAATGCAATATATTTTGAAAAATGGTGTGGCAAGATAAATGAAAGGACTTATTTGCATTCCATGACTGCTTCTCACTTAAAGTGCTGTTTCTTATAACTTGTGTAACAAACTTTTCATCAAGTACAAACTGAACTTCTAAATGGTTGTTAAAATTTCTGGATGACCTAACGCTTTAGAATTTATTAAGTGTTTATTCAGCATGAATGTGTTATTATTAAAGTGGATTTTAAATTCTGCATTTGTCAGTGTATAAATGACTCTTCCATATAGTGCAAATACATACTACATCCTTATTTTACTTTATAATTTAATGTTCTAAATTATATATTTGTTTGTAAAAAAATTATAGAAAAAAACTTTTTTCTTTATTCATTTGAATCACTGATCTGTAAGTGTAACTTCTGGATTGGGCAAGACATTTTGTTGGCTTGAAGCCAATGTGGAAGCAGCCATGCTGTGCCCCACTTTCACGCTACCCAATATTTCGTATATTTTTTGTGTTAAAATAAGCCGACATGCATTGCTTCTGGCTGAGTTTTTTTCCATTTTCTTTTGGAACCCATTTTAAATGTAATCTGTTATTAAAATAGAAAGTAATTTGCAAGTCAAAATTATTAAAAAGCAAGAGCAAAAACTATTTGTTTGGCAAAATAAAAATGAATTCTATAAGAAGAAAATATAATATTTATATATCTTTAATATTTCTACAATGGTATAATATTAAAAAACACCACTAAATCACTTTTAAAAAATGTTGGGTCACAGTATGGCTGCTTCCACATTAGCCCAATAAGGAAACTAGTTTTGAGCCTTCCAGAAGTTACAGTTAGAGTTCAGTGATTTGAATATTTGGAAAGGCTGTATTTTTTGTTTATAAATGGCAACATCCATGTTTAGTCTGTACAAAGTAAAATCAAAAGTATCTAACGATCAGGATACTAAAGAAACAGAAAATGAATTTAACACTATTATTAGTTCAGTATTTTTCCTATTTATGAATTTATATTATCACTATTTTTTTTAAAATATCTTATACACATTTGGAAGTGCTGTCATCTAATTTATTATACTTATACATTGATATAACCACTACATAAATTAGAATTAATTGTAACTCAATTATGTTACTTCATGATTTTTTTGTTTCATCTTTACATAAAGTATATTGCAAGCTGATTTATATAAGAACACTACTGTATAATTCAAAGCATGAATGTCTTTTTATTTTGCACATTTCGAAATTTTGCAAGTAAAAAACAGAAAAACATTGTTACATTGTTGACTGTTTTTTGGCAACTACAAAGCATTTTCGTCACTTGTTGATGTTTCCAATTTGTTCCTTATATACTCAACGGATTCTCTTAAAGAATAGAAAAAGACAATTATTAGACATAAATATATTCAGTTTATTGTATTTTAAATATTTCGGAACTAGTTCTTTAACAGTTTACCAATTGTACTTTTTTAAAACATTTGAAATAAAAATTGCAGTTACAAAATTATTTTGTATTTGAAGTAATTTTTTTAAACTTAATTAAAACTTTTCATCTCTATTAACTTCTGCAACATTTATAAGTTAACCATGCATTTTTATTGTTATTTTCTTTTACAAATGTTTTTATTTTAAAATGGAAGTTTCACTTTGTTATTTAATTTTTTAATTTAAGAGCACTGGACTGTTTCCTCAATTGCATTGAAAACGTTGTTACTTATGATAATAAAAATCATTCATATGTTATGAAGTATTATCAATCTAGCTCTTATTATAGACTGATTGAACTTTTCACTTGAAATAATGACCAAACAGCTTGCATATTCATAAACAGCATTGATACTTGAAAATGAATCATTATTTATATAGATGGTTTTGTGAATAAAATGTAAAATAAGCTAATTATAGGTGTTAGTGAATAAAAAGTTTTTTAAACTTTTGTCTGTGTTACTAATACTTGCATAATCTTTAATAATATGGAAATGAAAAACTTATGAGCTTTAAAATGTATTTAAGTGAAATAATAATTATATAATTGATCATAACAGTGTACACTTGTCATTCTATTAATTTACAAACCTGAATTTTTACTACATTGCATATTTATAATTTATTTAGTAAACTTTGATATTACGCAAACTAATAATTTCTTAATAAGATTTTGAAGGATGTAAATTTAGTTCTACTTTTATTTATATATTTTTATTTTTCGTAATATCAAATACATTATTTTATCTTACCGTAAGTATTGAAGCTGGTTAATTATCTCAAAAGTAACTGCATCATTTCCAAAGTATGTATAACCACATATATCTGTCTGTTGGCTTGTGGTGGTCTTATTTATGGGTTGGGACTGAATTTTCTCATCTGCATCAAGCATTCTTAATTGAGATGCAGTTAAATCAAAATCATCATCCATTTCCATGCAATTTTCGATATCTATACAAAATTTATTAATTTGATTTTTTTTTTAAATATGTACATATAGTAATTACTATATTTTAATGTTATACGGAGTAGGAAAAACTATAAAAAATTATATCTTTAATTATAATTGATATGGATACGATTAGACCCAGTATCCTTTTAGTAATTTTTTTTTCTAATAATTAAAATATGTTTTACCTCAATAAATATTGATATATTTTTATCTAAAATAAGTCTACCAGTTTTGAGTACTAGATAGTTTTGTGCTCTTTAATCACATGAATAAATTGTATAATTTTTTTTAAATAAAACAGTATTTATAATAAGTGATTAAAAGTTTTAAAGTGCAGAAAACAACGATAAACTTTGAAAATGCAGATCCTTCAAGATAATTGATGCAATTTTTAAAAAATATATATCTATTTTGAATTTACAAAAAAAAAAATAGTTATAAATTCATTCTATTATACAAGTAAACTTCTTCTACATCATTGTATTAGTTATTTGAATTAGATTTTAAAACTTGTTAATATAAATTTATATAAAATAAAAATATTTTTATATTTTCTTTA
Organism: Troglohyphantes excavatus; assembly: GCA_963932185.1. Lineage (NCBI taxonomy): Eukaryota > Metazoa > Arthropoda > Arachnida > Araneae > Linyphiidae > Troglohyphantes > Troglohyphantes excavatus. The sequence continues at coordinate 39,668,095 of OZ010674.1, forward strand.
AAAAAAATGTTATAACACTTATTAAACCAAACTATAGAAATATACAAATTCTACATGTCTAAGATTGTACATTTATTTATTTATATTTTAATTTTAGTAACGTTTATCCAATTAATTAGGTCTAATATATAATATTTTAAATATATAATAATTAATAATTTAGTAAATAAAAAATTAAAGTAATTAATAATTTCTAATATATAATAATTAAAGAAAATAAGCCAAAATTTGTAAAATAGTTTTTTAAAGTAAATATATATAAAACATATCAATTTAATAAACACATACTATAAAGTATTATAGAAAAACTTATACCTGAAAAATCAGGTTCTTCAAGTGGACTCACTTGACCTATCGGTATTTCATTAATAAGCTTTCTAATGGTCTTATTTATTTCATTTTTATGCTGTTCACTTGTACATGGCGCTTCTTTGTTTATTGCATCTTCTTTCATCTTTTCCTTATCCTGTATACATTCCTCATCCTTATCTTTAATATCGGAACTTTCTGGATTTTTAATTGATTTTATACAATCGGCTGCAGTCACTAAAAATGATGATTCCTCCTCTAACCGTGCCATTCTAGTCTTTAGTTTACTCGTTCGTGTTTCTTCTCTGTTCTCGTTTGATATTTCTTCCATGCTTGATGGTTTGGTTGATGCTGAATCTTTAACCAACATGGAAGTTGTTATCTTGTTGTACTCGTACATTTCATTTAAGTGTTTAAATACACCAGTTGGAATGACATCGGAAGCGTCAGTTTCGGCTTTTTCTCGAAAAATTATACTTTCCGATAAGAACTTATCTTCACTGAAAATATTGCAATCGGTTTTGTTTGTTGGTTGCTTTAGGTCGACATTTTCCGCATACAATGTTGGCATTGTATCTTTTAAAACTTTAGTCTCATCTTTCTGTATAATTTCATTAAAATTGTAGCTATTTTCCGAAGGCTCGGAATTTTCTCTTTTGAACAAGTTTCCTTCTAAATGTAGGTTATTCTCCTTGGGCATGATTTGGATACTTGAATGAGGAATCTGCTTGCAAATTTGCTTAAGATCTGCATCTTGTATTTTCATATCTTCCACGTTCTGCATTGCTGAAAAGTTCTCATTTGCGGAATCTTTTAATATTTGTGAAGTGTTTGGCTCATGATATACATCTTCAGCATGATGCGAGTTATTTTTCGCTTCAAAACTGTCTTTTTCCCCGCATTCCTTTTCATAATCTAGAGCACTCATACATGGTATTGTTAAAATCTTTTTCGTTGATTTTAATCTGCTGCTTAAAAATTTGGGGGATTTTTTGCTGCAATTTACCTGAATTTCTTGTTCATTGATATATGTAGGTTTATTTTCCAATTTCGGGAAGTCAATATTTTGATCAGGTTTGTTGTTTAAAATTGTGTTGAGAGTTAGACAACACTTTTCTTCATCAAACGAATTATCAGACATACTAGAATTATCAAGCGTGTTCGTGGAATTTTCGTTTAAGTAAACTGTAAGTGTTTTATTTCCAGCATCACTAGAACAATAACTTTCATTCAATTGGTTTTCCTTATCATTTGCTAGAATTTTCAAATTTTCTTTACTTTTTTCATAAACTCCCAAACTGTTTAAAATATTTACTTTATTTATCCATGTATCTTTAGATTCAAAATCTTTTTCTATTACATGTGAGTTTATATTTTTCTCATATTTGCATATGCCGTTTTCTTCCTGGATATTTTTCAAACCTTTTATATCCTCTCCATCATGTCCATTTTCTTTATGCAAACTTTCTCCAGTATCATTCCTTTGTTTCTCTAGAACATATGTATCTTCAAGTACAATTTTGAGGATTTTCAGCTCTTGAATCGATGTATTTATATTTTCAGACATATTTACTTTTTGAGATGAGTCTATATTCAAAATTTTATTAGAAACGTTGTCTTGCAAATCACTTTTCGCTGTTAAGTTTGACTCGTAAGAATCAGTACTACCAGAATGACTTGACAGCGTGTTAGTAGCCGCCTGATCAGTTTGAACCATGCTTTTAGATTCTAATAATTCTTCCTGGTAAACATTGCTTATTGTGTCAGGTAAAAGGGAGCTGTTTTCAATTAAGTTATTTATTTTGTTAAGTTCATTCATATCTTGGTCAACTTTCAATTCAATAATGTCGTTGGATATTTGCTCTTTCATATCAGCAGCATTGTCTTGAACCATAGAAATTTCTTGAAAATTCTTTTCTGTTAATTTCTCACCATCAGCAATGCTTTTGCCACTTTCCGTATCATTTGAAGTTTCTTCGAAAGCCTCAGCATTTTTAATTTCTGTGATAGTTGTATTATTGGTTTCCTTAGCATCTAATCTCTTGCTTTTTCTAAGCCTCGTAGGAAGAATTTCAGAAGTACCTATCGCATTATACTGATCTATAGTTTCATTTTCTGATATATTGCTCAACATTTTCCGTTTTTGAGGAAGTGTAAATTTTGAATTTTTACTCAATTTATTTTTTAAGCTTTCCGTCTGAAGCTTCTTCTTGTAAGGAACTTTATACGCACTTGCCATTTTTCTTTTCAAACCTGCACAATAAAATATCATGATATATAAGCTACATCCTAGGGTTAATGTGGGGAGGGCTTCAAATTTAAACAAGTCTAATATAAGATATTTTATACATTTGTAAAATCCTCAGTGATTGTTAATTTAATCGATGCATATTTATTAAACGCTAAGTATATAGTTAAAATGGTAATTAAGTTTTTTTTTAAATACAAATACCAATTAATGAATATTAAACAGTAACATTATATTTGATTCCAAGTCAACGAAATATATTTATGCCTGACTATGCTATTGGTATCAATCATTCCTTTTGTGCTAATTTACTCATGCATCTTTTATCGTTACAGAGTTTCTCAGGATTCAAAGGGTATATATAATGCTTCCAAAACAAATAGGGTCTATAGGGCAAACTTAGTAAGATAATTGTATGCTATTTGAAAGAGTAAAAAACATTCATACCTGGTTATTGGGGGAAAAAGTTTTAGCATGAATGCTTCCAAACCCCCTGCATCTTTTATCTAAAATTCTAAAATATCAAGATTTTTTTTTTTATTTCGCCTGTTTATTTTTACGTTAAAGTTTTAAATTACCATAGTGATTAAATTACCAGTTAATGATGGAAATATCATTATACAACTTTCCTATTACAAAATTAATTAATTTCAACTTGGAAAAATTATTTTTAGGAAGTATTTATCCTCTCTTATTTCCACCCACCACACTTATAGGCATGCGCATTTTTTAAACTTGATACCTCAAGGAGGTAGCAGTTTCCTTCTTATTTTTAGATTACTTTTAATTTTCCATAAAAAAATTAAATGATGATATTAAAAAAAAAAAATCCATAAAGTTAATGATGGAAATATCATTATACAACTTTCCTATTACAAAATTAATTAATTTCAAATTGAAAAATTATTTTTAGGAAATATTTATTCTCTCTTATTTCCACCCACCACACTTATAGGCATGCGCATTTTTTAAACTTGATACCTCAAGGAGGTAGCAGTTTCCTTCTTATTTTTAGATTACTTTTAATTTTCCATAAAAAATTTAAATTATACTACTCATGTTATGTTTAACAGGCAGGCAGGAAAGTTTTTTCGTAGTCAAACAAACCTCTTGCAACATACTTTTCTAGTTTGTATATAAAATAATCGCACACTGTCTGAACCTTCGAGCATGGAACCCTGATAGTAGAGAAATCATAAGGTTAAAATCTCGCTAACATCAAAGTGAGGCCAACATGTATGTCCTCAGACACGTGGTTTAATATGTCACCTATTCATAATTTTTTTCTAGTTCATTCATAAAAATATCCTGTACTTCCAACACCGACTCAAAGACAAGGCCTTGCCTCACGTGACCTTTCCGGAGCTGACGTCATCACGAGTAGGCCATGGTAGCGGGTAGAAACGGAAGATTCCGCTTCGCTGATGTGGTTTTTTTTAAGCGCGAACTTCTTTGTTTTCTCAAAATGGGTGAAAATTCCGTGTGCTTTAGTCTGCGATTATTATTTATTATCTGAGTTATGGTTTACAAACAAGCTGTGTTCCCAATTGTCAGGGAAATTACACGAAAACACCAAAAGTTCAGCTGTTTTCGTTTCCTAAAAATCGGACGTTGCGCAGAAAATGGATTCGTGTAATTCACACACACACAGGGACGACTTTACTCCTACATATTACACCAGGGTATCTATGATTATGCTTATAATTTAATGTAAATTGATAACATGTAGATGTCAGGTTTAAATTGGATTAAAACATCACTGGTTTAAAAAAAAACCAGGGAAGTATTTGACATCGTTATTACTAATACAATTATTATTATAATACAATTGTTATTAACCGACTGAACAGAGCGCCAACCAACACTCCAAAATAAAACCGCCATAAACTTTAAATTAAAACCGCCAAATCGCGCACCATGTCGAGAGGCTATAAATTCGACTGTTATGTATTTTTTTTAATTTATGTATATTCGCGCGGGATTTCGGTTCTACTTCAGATATTTGCACAATTTTGTTGTTGTTGGATAAGGGCTGTTTCACTTGGGAGCAATTTGAAAAAAATATCGGGTTATCCGGCATTCAACTATCTCTAGAATTCTCAATTAACCGGACCGTTTGAAAAAAAATATTGTCCGATTTCAAAAATTCTTTTTTTGTTGGATAGCGAAAAATCAACTTAGGCAAAATCTGGAAAAATAATCGGTTATCCGGCTGCTATATATCCGGAAATGTCGATTTTCCGGAGGTTTTTTATACAGTTAATCCGATTTCATAATATTTTCATTGTTTAACAGAAGTTGTTCAACAATGACATTTCATTTAACCAGAATTTATTGACATTGATAGGGATTGTTTTACAATACAAACGGTTGAGCAGAAGTTGCTACTTGAATTTCGCGTTGAATAATAAGAGGGGGCGAAGCCCCCTGCTAAATTAAAAACCCAAAAGGGAAAAATAAAATAATCTTTCTGGAATAAAGGAAAACCGACTTTAAGGAAAATGCGCTAAAAAGTAAAAAATAATTTTTAATTCTACGAATAAGTTGAAAAATTGAATTATTGAATATCAATTTTATACTTAGTACAACTTTTTTAAGTTGGTGCCAATTTACAAAAATTATACCCAAATTTTGGCGCCGATTTCAAAAAGTTGTACTAAGTATAAAATTAATATTCAATAATTAAATTTTTCAACTTATTCGTAAAATTAAAAATAATTTTTACTTTTTAACGCATTTTCCTTAAAGTCGGTTTTCCTTTTTTCTATAAAGATTATTTTATTACTAATACAGACTGTAAAAAAGTAAAATCCGAAGAAAGCGTTAAAAAGTAAAATCCGAAACACAGGGACTGTCAGTCCTTGTGTTTCGGATTTTTACATAAATGTTGGTGAGTAAGAATTTAAAGGCATTGAAAATTAAATGCCTATTATTATACCTTTCCGGCTATTGTGCTCATTCGGCGATGAAAAAAATAAATTGTAAATATAGTTCAAAATAAATGATTATTGACAACACCTTAAAATGAAACTATAAATATAAATTAATTGAATCTCTGGACAGAGGTGGTTTAATCTACCCATCTGTAGATATTGTAAATGCTGTAAGTTACAATTATATTGTTATGTAAAAATTGCTTTTAAAAGAAAATGAGACCAAATTTTTACAAATAACTGATCACCGCTCATTTGTGGTTGAAAAAACTTTGGAATTAATAAATTGTAATGAATTTTTGTTGTTGATGATCAATGTGAAGCAGACCATAGTTCTGATAGTGTTTTAAAACTAATATTAACTTCAGCTACAAAATCATTATTAAAAAACTATTGCAGGCAAAAAAATTATATAAAAAAAATTCAAATTGAAAAAAAGTCTAAAAAAATTGAGACATTGAAAAAAGGGATCAAAGTTGTGGAAAAGGTGCAAACATATAAAATTGCATAACTGTATATAAACGCTCAGTTCAATAAAGAATTTTTGTTAATTTGGTCTTTGATACTTTTATTTTCATGCTAATGTGAGTATTTTTTTGGGCATATATATTTAAAAATCTTTAATGAAATGCAAAGGTAAGGTAAATAATGTTTAGGCAACGTAACAGTTCATTTTCTAATGAAAAAATGCTATTCATCTGCTCGAAATACCAAGCGCTTCAATCGAAGAAACACAGCGGGGAAGGAGAAATCCAGCCTACTCAGGGTGACGTCACAAATCAGAGGCATGGCCTTGTATTTGAGTCGGTGTTGGTACTTCATGAAGTAACACATTTACTATTTCCAAATCACAAGTCAATCGCGAACTTTTTTTCATTCATAAATTTTGAAAGGAAGTCACGTGTCTGGTGCCATCAGGTCTGAGACCTTTGCATCACGATGATGACGTTATATTCGCTCTACTACAGTCCATTCATGCTCGAAGATCTGAACAGTGGCGCTGGAACTTATTTAAAAAAAAAACCTTGGAGAATTACAGAGTCACTCTCAGGGTTAAATATTAAAAAAAATCAAATCAGGCGTGGCTGTGTCGAAGCACGTCCATAAATGTTTTACTTGAAACATCATTTCAACTATTATAGATTATGGTCGCCAACAGAAGGAAGATAAACAAGTTGTTCAGTATGACGCTTTGGATCCCTATTCTCCTCCATACGTAATTTGCTTGATCTGAAAATGTTCGACGCATCAGTGCCTAATTTCCTATCGAAAGAGGCCAAATTTATGTAAATTGTGCTATTTGTAACGGTGTTATAGTGTTGAAATGGATCACCCTATACACCTAACATTGTTTCTATCTTGATATCCCATGTAGCTGACTTTACTTTTTAGTGTACTTTTTATTAAGGTCGTTTTTGTTGTCGTTTATTTTAAATATTATTTTATTCGCAGCCACTAATGTGCGAAGATGGAAGCATTTGTCCTGTATTTGTATCAGTAGCGGCCCGTGGTCGAAAATGTTAGTGCAGCCGAAATCATGTGAATACCCCCACCCCTCCCCTTATTTTCCACAACCCATACATGAACGGAAATTCTTTATCATTTACTACTCAAATTAAAGTTTTCTTTCAATTTTTACGAAATGATAACATTCGAAAAAAATAGAAAACACTTACTTATTTTTTTTAAATCAAAGCAATCCTCCTTTCTTTTAAACATGCGAATCGGTCAATTTTAATATTAATTTAAATAACAAAACAACAGCAGAACCATGTCCTGAAACAACAGCACACAGTAAATTTATCACGAAACCATTTCCGTTTGAAGATATTCTCGTAAGTTATCGTTTCACCCACCCATCCCAGCGTTTCACGGACGAGCCAATCAGCATATCGAATCTCAAATGCAGTTAAAACAAGAAAATTCATTTCGGCTGTACCTTCTCACAAATGCAGTGCATTAATACGGGGAGGAATCTCCATACTACGTAGAGGTTGGCATGGCAACGATGCAGCCGATTTCGAATTTCGCTTTTTGGCTGCAGTTTTGATTGAATGGAGTTTTTCCCCTCCTGAATTGTATATTACGGTAAAAGGCTTGCTATTTATCGGAGATTTTGTTTACTACCGTAGAAATTTTATTTTCAATTATAATCTTCATTTAAGAAAATTAGAACAATAGCTGATTTTAGTTTTAAAATACTGACTTTAGGTGCAGCCCGGCTGTACTTGCTGTAGTGGACGAGCCGCCACTGATTTGTATAGTTATTTAGGCGATGAAAGAAATATCGCTTATACCATTATGATCCCAAGGCGGACCAGTTAATGATGGAAATATCATTATACAACTTTTCTATTACAAAATTAATTAATTTCAACTTGAAAAATTATTTTTAGGAAGTATTTATAACAAAAATTGTATAATTCACATAGTATATTACACTTTAGTGGATAAAACTACAAATTATGCATTCTAGACAAATAACTAGAAACCAAATAATTACATTTGTGGGTAATTTAAAAATTCAGAACAAGTGCGTTCATCTTTGTGCATGTATGACTATATATACAAAAGGAGCTATTTAAAAAAAATCACTTAAAAACTCTACAAAGACATTTGAACTAATATAAAATGCATTTATGCGTATTACCTTTTATATTGTATTTTTTATTTCCAAACACTTCGGCGAATTAAGTCCACTTGTACAAGCAATATAAAAGAACTTATTCTTTTAGAATACATGATTGTTAAACCTCTTGAACAGTAACATAAATTTGGCTTGTTACATTATAAAAGTGTTTGTAAATGTGTATGTTGTTATGTTTGTTCTTATATTATTTTCTAAAAAAAAAAAGTTATTAAAATTTTTAAGCATAGAATTTTTTTAAATAAAACTATTTTATTTGATAGTATATGGATAGAAACGTTGCATAATTACTGCTTATATAAAACAAAACACAATTAAGAATTATTTTCTAGCGCTTTAATAATAATTAATGAAAATAATCCAATTATTTTGTTAACATGTTTTTTTTAGATTCACTATAGAACTCTTAAGAAAAATAAACATTTAAAAAAAGAAAACTTTAAAAGAAGAACAATTATAAAATAGTAATTATTACCTTGTTTTCAAATTCGTATTTTACAAAACCGAGTATAGTATAAACCTATATAAGTACAGAACTAATGTCAAACAAAGTATTTAGTAATTTGTTCATTAGTGTAGCCGAAAAACGCTTAGCAGAATAAAAAAAAAACGCAACTTTTAAAAGAGTTTATCACTTGCAATTGCAAGATTCGCAATTTGCGCTACACAGAGTTATTCTCGAATTTTCTTATCGTTTGCATTTTGTTGTAGAAATAAGATTTTATATTTAACAGTATCGTTTGTAAATCTTTATGTATTTAAATTTAAATAAATAGTTGTATTATTTTTATAGTAATCATTCGTTTTATTTCCGAATCCTATTTCATTTTTTAATTTGATATATTTATTACAATACGATTTTGTAATATTTAATTTGCAAGCTATACTATAATTTTTTCTGATAGATTTTATGAATATGTCTTATTTTTTAAAATAAACTAAACTTTTAGGAAAACAAAATTCTTCCAAGCTGTACTATAAAAAAGTTTGAATGGACCTTATGCACAACCTGAGACGATATATTGTTATTAAAATAAGTGTGGGGAAATACAAGCTGATTGGTCTCCAATGAAAGACCTCACCAACAGAAGAAAGATAAACAAACTGACCGTCTAACAATAATGGCCTCCACCCATGTCCACCAAAAGTACTCTCTGATGATTTATTTCAATATGTGACATGCATTGGGTCTGATTTTTCATCGCACGAAATCCAATATGATCTTTATCGAATTCGAAATCAGAAAGTTCCCAACTCAAACCGTGATCAGAAAGTGGAAGATTCCACTCGCCATCCGTGATGCAGAGATTTAGGGTCTCCCTTTAGCCACGGCCGAGAATGCTCCTAAACACTCTGGCATGACTCTGGCCTCCCAACCCCGACGGGCAGCAGGGCACACGGTGATGCCCCACAGCCAACCCCGGTGTGTTGCTGTTTGTGTTCAAGTTAGGACACAGGTATTGACTATGATTTTAAATTACGAGGCAATATTCTCGGGTCTTTCCTCCGAGATAGATCCCTAACTTTTTTCTCAATAGCCCCCCACCATAGAAATGCCTCCCACTGTGCGTTGTGCAAGCTTTTCAACCATCAACCAAGTTACTGCATTGTTGAGAAATTTAACGGTTGTATCATTGGCGATTATTTCGATTCTATACAGAAGGAAAGACCCGAGATAGTGCCTCTAGGCCTTACTTGATTTGATTGGCTTTGTACATTTGATTAACCATAGCCACCTACAAGAAGATGCCCTCCGATTTGGCGAAAATCCCATTGGAGAAACGGCAACAGGGTGTTGCTTGGCAAATCCGCTAGGTGGCACTGATTACCCCCTGGTTTGTTTGTTTTGTTTACATTTATGCGCACACTGAATACTTATTTGACATGCCCAGTTATATGAATCTACCGCGAGTCAAATGACTGAATTGAGACGTAGATCTTTTTTTTAAATAAGGTTTATTAAAAAATATTTTTAATAATATTTTACACAAATATAAATGTTTTGTTTATATTTAATCCACAAAAAATAAACGATACCCTTTGTTTACATCTGCCAGCTACGGATATTCATTGAATCAACTGACTGAATTGAGAAATAATTTTTGTTTAAATAAGATTTATTATAAATTAATTTAATGATATTTTATAAATATAAAGTTATTTTGTCATATTAATCCACGAAGCTAAGCGAAATTCTTTGTTTATAATCTGCCAGCTATGGATGTTCACGGAATAAACTAACTGAATTAAAATATGATTTATTATATAATAATTTAAGGATATTTTACAAATATAAAGAAAAAATATTTTACAAATAAACACAAGCATATACTAGAAAATAAAATCTTCATTCCGAGTGAAATGGCCATAATGTATTAAACTGGAATCGTAATTTCCATATACAAAGTGTAATCATGTATTTTATATTTTAAGGGTATAAAACGGAAAATCTAATTACTAGATAAATATGTTCAAATTAAAAATCAATTCCGCAACTGTTGCCGAAACTGTTTTCACACATATCAATCACACTAAGTTTTCATTAAACTTTACAAAAACGTTTTCTTTGTGTGTAAAACACAAAGTTTATCAACATAACTAGATATTAAAAATTAAATGCACTATAAAAGTATACAAAAAAAAAATAATAATTACGGACATGTGATTGATAAAAAAAATTAAAAAAAAATAGTTGAGATTTTAATTGTTTAGTGATTGATATGCAGTTAGTTAAAGTCAGTCAGTATCATTTAATGAAATGAAATTCGCGGATTTCCGCTAAATCTTGTGCCTTTAATCAGAACAAAGATTTTAAATCTTAATACATTAACTTTCCTTACGTGAAAATATCACTAATAACAAACATCAAACAAAACGCCAATATTAGAAATCGAAAGTACATACCTTGCGTAAATAGATTCACATTTTAATGTCTCTTTTCATCACCCGGAATTTTGTCAATACTATTCGATTTATCCTTTGTATGGCATCCTTTGAATGGGTATGGCACAATGCACTATTTTAAATTTATAGTGCTAATTTTTTAGCAAAGCCGTTAAATACACTGCCGAAACCGCGCGGTATTTCAATATAGCGCCATTAACTAATATGAGCGGGAGAAACGGATGACGCAATCATTCGACAGAAAAGCAGGGGGTAAGCAGCGCCATCTAGTAACCAGTAGCGATGCTTGGTGTTGCCTACTTTTGGGTCCAAATCGGAGGGCATCTTCTTGTAGGTGGCTATGGATTAACGTAACTTCATATTTTGTTTAACTGTAACCGTCACTGTATGTAAAAAAAATTGTCTTCTTAAGTTCTTGAGCCTTATTTATTAATTCCAGTGGCGTATATAATGTACGCTTATGTTTAAGTATATATTCTATATTTTGTAAAGTGCTTTATAATCAATTTGTGAAGTTTGACTCCCTAATAAGTTGCTCATTATTTTGAAACCAGGGCCATTGTTTCGTTTGTTTGACAATGGCTGATCCTCTAAGTTTTCTTCGGAAGTATAATGTCAACAAAAAAAATATAAACGAAAGGAATAATCAAATTATATTTGGTGAATATTCATGGCCGAAAACAGTAAAAACGAATTACCTAGTATGGGGGTAAGTTATTTAATATTTTTTTTTATCTGTAATCATATTGTTTTGATATTTAATTTAACTTGCTGACCCTCTTAATCCATAATCATATGGTGTTCTATATTAATTTTGATTATTTACTTTGTGAGTTGTCTCATTTTCAAATATAAATGTCTATGTGTTTGAATCATGTGAACCAACTACAAAAGTTATGATTAGTAAAACTATTAAAAACCTATATTTTTGTAAATCTGTCAATGAAGGTACAAGTTTGTCTTTTTGTTAAGTTCTAAGTTTGTAAAGTTATTATTTTCACTGTTAAAACATAACAACATTTAGAGTTTATGAAAGAATTAGTGTGCATATTGCAATGTAAATAAATCTTTATGTGAAACATGTCTGCAACAAGTCTATTCAAGTAGTATGCCTTACAAAATACATTTTTACAAATATAATTGCATTTTAGAATTTCTTTTTATGTATATGAAACTTGAAAACTTTGGTACAGATGTAGTATAGGACATTTGGCGCGCGAGTTTTTTTTGGCGTGTTTTATTGGGGCGATAAATTTATAGTATAGCAACCCCATCTGACATTGTTGGTATATTCTGATCCTTGTAGCGACTTTCAAACTGGCAACCTGATGACGTCATAGCGCTGTTTAACAGCAATTTTTCATCGCCAAAAAAAAAATCGCGCCAAATGTCCTATACTACATCTGTTCCAAAACTTTTTTTATTAAGTTAGCTACGTTTGAAGGGAACATTAATTTCTTATGTCGCACTATTTTCCCTCCTTTTATTCACTGTCCTCCCATGTCACAGACTGTTGCCTTCTCTCCCCCCTTCACATGTCACTTCACAATTCTCTCAAAAAAAATTTGCAGTTAAAAACAATAATTGAAAATCATTCTACAAAACATACCATTAGAAAGATATTTTTTCTACAAAGTTTTGCTACATCACATAAGCACTGAGACTCCCCTCTCCCCCATTTTGTGGTTTTATGGCCACAGTCACATGATTCTCTCCCCCCCCCCCCAAAGTTTTTTACGTAATAAATTAACATCCTCTAAGCTTTTTATTAATTACTTATTGTATTAAGTTTCACATTTCTTTGAGTGTAGTACCAAACTTTTTAGCATTATGCAAGAGGATATTTTCTCCTTATGCAATTATCATATAGTATTCTGTTTAAATTGCATTTTCTTATTTTTTTTGCAATTGTAAACCCTATTTTGCTAGCATATTGATACTTTCATCAAACATCAAATTAAATATATTTTTAAAACTTGCAATCTATCTAAAATACATTCATGTAATAAAGTTTCATGATCTTGTTTTCCCATTGCTAATAGAATCTTTTTAGCAATATTTAATTAATAATAATTAAAAGTACACTACAAGACTATTTTTATTTTTCTTACTATTTTTTAGGTATTGTCATCAAAAATACTACCAATAATAAAGTAAGGAAAACAGTTAAATTTAAGCAATAAAAAAGTTAAATAGTTTATTTGGTAAACAGTTGTTGGATTTTTGGTTAAATTGCTCAAAAGCTTATGAGCCTATGCTTAACACAGGTTACTTGTTATTTAAGTTTGGGAACAAATGTACTATCACGGGGCACCGAATTTTCAACAAAATTAAGTCGCCATTTCGCCAATTCTGTGATGCGTTTGTTAATCCCGCCAAATGAGACGGTAACCCTCGATTATGCAGTCGTAGTAGAATGGAACGATGCTAAATATTATATTTATAAATGTTATAATTTACTGATTTAATATCGGAATGTTATTTTTTCGTAATTTCTGATAATTTAGTAACAAATTAAGGTAAAGACTTGCGATCGATAGCGGGTTTGGCTGTGTTTTGAAATGGTCGCCAAACGACCCGATGCGTGCGCACGCGTATTTTTTTCTGAACTTTATGGTTGCTTCCGGTGGTAAATGTTGGATAATTGTGGAAGAAATAAGTCGAGTCATGCTTTAGGTGAATAGCGCGGATCTCATAAACAGAGACACCGCTTCTTACTTTTATTAAGAAATCATAACTGACGTCACATCACAATTTGCATATTGTGCGTAGCGCTTGTTGCCAACATTCCCCCCTTTGATGTGACATAAAAAATAAATACATTCACAAAATTCTGAAAGTTTGCTACAGGCAAGTGGTTTCGTGAATACATCAGCCAAGTTCATATTTCCTTGAATATATTGCAAAGAAAATTTTTTATATTTTACACAGTCTCTTATATAATGAAATTTTATGTCAATGTGACGTGTTCGCTTGTTACAAATTAAGTTCTTTGAAAAATGAATTGCACTTAAAGAGTCAGAATACAATATAGGTACATTTATAGAAACACTTATACCATTATCATTGCAATCATTAACAATATTTTGAAACCAACTTAATGTCGTTGAACTATTTGCTATTGCGATATATTCAGCCTCCATACTTGACAAACTTACCACTTTCTGTTTACAACATGACCAATAAATAGGAACATTTCCAATAAACAAAATATCACCGCTGAAACTTTTGCGATCATCTTGATCACTGGCCCAACTCGAATCCACATACATCGTTATACAATCTTCAGAAGCATTCGATAAATTTATTGAATAACCTTTCGTACCTTTAATATAACCAAAAATCTGTTGCACCAACTTTAAATGATGAATACCAGGTTTAGAACAATATTGAGATAATAAGACAACAGCATGTAATATATCAGGACGAGTTCTTATCGCCAAAAATAATAAACTACCTATCATGCTACGATACAAAGTTGTGTCAACCATTTCATCTTCTTCCGTTATGGATTTAATTGATATACCTACAGGAATTGGAACCTTTGCCTTGAAAACATTTATATCAAACTTATCAATGATTTTACTTATATATTGTTCTTGGTTTAAATAAATACAATCATTTTCATACATATACGATACACCCAAAATATGTTTAACAATTCCTAGATCTTTAATATCAAACTGAGATTTCAATAAATCTAATACTTCATGTAAAGTCTCATCATTATCAGAAAATACAATAATATCATCAACATAGAATAGAATAACTGCTCTATTAAAATAAAAATAAATACAATCGTAATGTTTAGCTTTCGAAAAACCCAACATTTGTAAAGTCTCTTGTAAAGTTTCGAACCAAACTCTACCACTTTGCTTTAACCCATATAATGATTTCAACAATAGCCAAACAGTATTTTTACTTTTGCAAAAACCTTCAGGGGGTTCAACATATATTTCCTCCTTTAGTTGCCCGTAAAGATATGCACACTTGACATCTAAATGGTGAGATACCCAATTTCGCCTAACCACCAATACAATCATAAAATAATTTATAAATAGAAAATCAATCACTGGTTAATAAACATTTTCGTAATCTATTCCAAACCTTTGATTAAATCCTTGTGCTACAAACCCTGATCGAAACCTAACAATTTTCCCTTCACTATTTTCTTTTGCATTGTACACCCACCGCGATCCTAAAACTTTCTTATTTTTCGGCCTTTCGACTTCCCGAAAAACTTGACGCGATTTTAAAGTTTCAATTTCGTCAATCATAGAATTTAACCATTCTTTCTTTTGGGGTACATTTTGACTTTCTAAAAAATTATTTGGAATTATGCAAAAATTTGCCTCAATATTTGGGAAATCTTGTTTTTCCGTTTCATTTAGATATAAAATATTTCCATTAAATGAAAAATCTCGTTCATTAAAGCTTAAATGATTAGCATCACAATATCGAGAAATATCTTTGAAACTCCTACATCTGATTGATTCTTTTAAATGACCTGGAGGGTAATAATAAACATCCGCTTTCCCTGCAGTTTTACCAGTTTTACGAAATTTTATTTCGCGCAACCAATCTTTACTAGACCCTTTAGTTTGAATTTCGCTAATAGTTTCTTTCTCCTCATGTTTAACATCGGGCTGCTTCGGTATTTCGATTGCCGAAGTGGTCGGAATTTGAGGTAGAAATGAACACGGGATATTTTTAACCTCATCGATAGTTGGGGCAGAAGTTAACCTTAATTCAAGTTGATCAGTTTCGCTCATTTCAGTTTTTACTACGGGGTCAATTTTTATTTCTTTTGAGTCGAAAACACTTTCATTGTCGCTATCAATTTCAGGTTCGTTCGAAAAGATATTTACGTTTACACTTCCCGTCTGAAATTTTTGATAGTTTCTAAGCGATTCATCGAAACGTACATGTTTAGTCTCTTCTACCTTCCCGTTACTAGGATTCCATATACGATATCCCTGAGTAGACGTTGCATAACCCACTAAAATCCCTTTCCACGCTTTACCTTCTAGTTTATGCCTATACCTTTTGTTAATGTACACGTATGTCACGCATCCTATGGCACGAAGATAAGATACGTTACATACTCTTTCGAACCACAAATTATAGGGAATTTGCCCATTTAACCTTTTATGTGGGAACCTATTTTTCGCGTGAATGAAAGCTCTTGCTAATTCAGCCCATAATGAGTAAGGTAAATTAGTTTCACACAATATTGTACGAACACCTTCAATACACGTCCTGATTTGTCTTTCCGAGACGCCATCCATTTCTGGACTATAACTACAAGTTCGTCTGTGCCTTATGCCCAATTTTTGAAGTTTTTGACTAAATTCATTGGAACAAAATTCTAATCCCCTGTCACTTAAAATTGACTTTATTTTACAATTAGTTGATCTTTCTACTGTCGCCTGAAATTCAAGAAAAGTTTTAAATACATCACTCTTATATTTTAATGTATACACGAAAGAATATCGAGTATAATCGTCAACGATAATTAATAGATAATGAGAACCACCTAATGAACCCACGGGTGAAGCCCATAAATCCATGTGCACAATTTCTAACTTACTATTTGTGATTCTACGGTCTATTTTTGGAAATGACGCGCGAGTTGCTTTTGCTTCGCAACACGGTGAACACACGTAGTGATATTTTTCAAGTTTATCTAGGCCTCTTATTAAATTACTACAGCTTAAACGCTTTAGAGTAGGGATATTTTGGTGACAAAATCTTGTATGCCATAAGCTTAATTTATCCGGAACACACGTTTTATTAACCATTTCTTTCTCGATTTCTAAGTTACTTTTAATATTTTTCGGAACAATAGCCTCTTCAAGTTTTAATGTAGGGTTAAGTTCGCGAATTATTACCTCTTTATCTTTATTTAATCTTTCAGCTTCAATTTTACGACTCATCGACCTTGTTACAAAATTACTAGAACTTTTATTGTACTTTAAATCCTTAGTACAAGAGTTACGTTTAACAACCTTAGCTTTTAATATATACAACTTATTTACAAATTTTGCTTCTACTAAAATTAAACCATCCGATTCAAATATTTTACACGTTCGATCTTTAATAATCAAGCTACAGTTTCTATTCGAGATGCTGAAATTAAATTCTTAGTTAAATTAGGTGCATGAAATACATCTTTTAATTCAATATTTCTATATTCATTCCTAAATTTAGCAATTAGATTTACTGTCCCTCTGCCTTTGACTATAGACGTACCTTCAGCAAGTCCCATTTCGATAGGTTCAATATCTTCATACTCCGTGAAGAAATCTCGCTGAGGACAGACGTGCTCCGTTGCTCCCGAATCTATTATCCAGTCCGACAAGTCCTGGGTTTGCGTGTAATTCACATCCGCAAATAAGGAAGAGTTCCCCTGTCTTGGAGAGGAGTAAGACGCCGGTCTGTTTGACAAGCAGTCCCGAGAAAAATGTCCCTTTCGTTGACATCTGTGGCATATAATACCTCTTCTTGGTTTCCAGTCTGGTCTCCCATGTTGAGGAACTGAACTTCTATATTCTCCTTGAGACGTTTGGTTAGATACTCTTCGATTCGAGTAGTTAGCTGCTTCACTTGGTCGATAATCGAGTCCAGCATTTGCATTTCGATAAACAAAAGCTTTAGAGTTCATTTGACTGGCGAACCTTTCGTTCTTCAATACTCTACGGTCGTACTCGGCTAGTAACTTTTATCTTACCAGCTCCGAGGTAAAGTTTTCTTTAGGCTCCTGGTATATTTGAGATACCAAACCTTCAAATTCATCCGGAAGTTTATCCAGCATTTGATAAGCCAAATCACAGTCGTCCACCTTTCCACCAGCTTCGCATACTTCTTTAGCCGCTCTGTCAATTTTGCTGATGAACGCAGCCATTGATTCTCCAGTGTACTCGAGTTCCAGAAATTTCCTCCGCAAAGAAGCCAGCCGTGCTATTGATGACGGTTCAAGAACTTCTTTTAATTTCTTCCACGCAGCAACCGCATCTTTCGATTCTATGAGGTGCTCCTTCAGTCGGTCGTCCACAGCCAAACCAATCAATCCAAAGGCTTTGTTATTCCTCGAACGATACCTCTGCATCTCTTTAGCGTCGGCATCTGCAGTTGGCTGTTTTTCAGATTCGTCGATAATAGTCCACAGGTCCTCTTTACACAACAGTAGTCGCATTTTGAACTCCCACGTACGATAATTTTGTTCATTCAGTTTCTCGAAGTCGAAACTTTTATATTCAGACATGCTTGACAATTCTCGAAACACCGTTTAGTAATAGTTTAAAATTCTCGAATCATTGAAAGAACTACGACAGTAACCACGGACGTAACAACCACGGACGTAACCACGATGCTCCGCTACCATATGTTGGATAATTGTGGAAGAAATAAGTCGAGTCATGCTTTAGGTGAATAGCGCGGATCTCATAAACAGAGACACCGCTTCTTACTTTTATTACGAAAAACATAACTGACGTCACATCACAATTTGCCTATTGTGCGTAGCGCTTGTTGCCAACAGTAAACACAGAATTACAGTTAACAACTCAAGAGTTGCGTCTTATTTTCGGATGATTGATCGAATTACTTCTACTGTGTAATGGGCTATCGGTGACGGTTCAAAACTCATTTCAAAGGATTTCTATTGCGTCTGCACGATTGAATGAAATAACGTCGCACTTGAGCTCCACAATGGGCTAATGGCGACGGTTTAAAATTGATTTCGACGCTTTGCTTTGGTTAATTAACCCCTCCGGGTTGTCGATCATGGTGCTTACAGGCAATCCTCCGGGCCGTCGTTTGGGACATTTCGATGGCACTCTTAAGCGCACACGCGTCCCGTGCGCTTAAAGTCACAGGCTCCTGCCGTCGATTTTGGAGTCTCCGGCCTTCGGCCTCCGACTACTCAGGATCACATCCGTGACCCCCACCGGGCAGTTGATCATGGTGCTTACAGGCAATCCTTCGGGCAGTCGTTTTGGGCTACTAATCGTTTTGAGGACCGGGCAATGACGAAATTTTATCAAAAAACACTTGAACCAAAAAATATTTAGAAAAAACTACAACAGGGGTATACAATTTAAAATTTTGAAGAAAAAGCACTTACCAGACAATGATCAATCGTGTGTTTGTGAACCACGTACCCTTCCTAATACTCCTACACACACGATGCGCATTTTCACCTTCCTTTCGACACGTCCACTGCCACTTATTCACATTCACACATTTTACCAATTTCATTTCCTTCTCACACACGGGACATTCATAATTCGTTCCTAACAAACCCACCTTTAGACACCAATCAATAGCCATACCAACAGCAATCCCCACACTGAAACCGAAATTCAGTTTAAAAATTCCAATATTTAAGCCGAAGAAGTCACGTGAGCTTCCGAACCAATCCCACAAATTCTTATATTTTCGAATAGAATAATTCTTAATCCCGCACAAAAACCACGTCACTCTTTAAACCAATCAAGGAAATTCCTATGCCGGGAAGTCACATGATTCTGCGAACGAATCCCGCAAATTCTTATCCTTTCATATTTGTAAACAATTATCCCATTCCCAGATTGAGAAGTGAATCGCCCGAAAAAGTCACCAAAAGCTACCCGCTTATGATTGGAAATCCCAACCCAAATTAATGTAATAAGAGCAAACTATCGCCGTTTTAAAAATATAAACAAACTTTCGAACACGAAATAAATTTGTATCGTTGCCAGTTCACTTTGATAAGAGTAATACTTTTATTTACATTTGTATTAAATAGCCCAATGTGCAGTTCTAGATCATGTTTATCCAAACCAAACATTTTGCTTTAAAATGGATGGTCGGCGATTGCTTTGTTGGTTGCTTTCGCGATTGATTGGTTAGCGCACACTAGAACTGCACTTTGGGCTATTGTAAACGGTTCGCATATATCTTGAAAGAAGGACCCGGGAAAGCTGTCTCGTATTTTTGAACCATGGTTAAAGGACGGATGTTGCTATTTCTAATGGAAAGTTAATGTTCGAGATCTATATAGAAGGAAAGACCCGGGAATACTGCCTTGTAATTTAGCACCCTGGCCAGATAATATTTTACAGATCGCCGAATATCGGAAATATACAAATAACTGACGTTAAGTTAATGCGTTTAAAAGCGAATGTTGCGATTAGAACTCGCGATCAGTTGATCCGCTGTTGGTTAGTCGTTTCAAGTCGTGTGGACATCACGAATGCCATACATGGTTTTAACGCACGTACGTACCGTGGCACTAACGTCACAGACTCCTAACGTCGATTTATGTTTCCGGGTATTTGTGGTCTTCGGCTTCGGCCTCCGACTACTCAGGATTACATCCAAGACCCCCTCCGAGCAGTCGATCATGGTGCTTATAGGCAATTTTTCGGGCAGTCGTTTGGGGCATTTCGACGGCACTCTTAAGCGCACACGCGTACAGCGCGCTTAAAGTCACAGACTCCTTACGTCGATTTTGTGGTCTCCGGCCTTCGGCCTCCGACTACTCAGGATCACATCCATGACCCCCTCCGGGCAGTCGATCATGGTGCTTACAGGCAATCCTTCGAGCTGTCGTTTGGGGAATTTCGATTTTGTTTTGCAATGTTTATTAACTACATGTATACACTTTACTGTAGACAAGTTTATCATCCTTATTTATATTTCCCCAGCAAGGTGGTACCTTTTTTTTTTAAAATAGCTTCTTACATGTCTTAATTAAACTATTGCTAATAGAGAAAATGTATAACAGCATTATTGTCATATAAAAAGGAATTCTTCATTTATCACTCAAATGTTCTTTTATGTGGGTACAATATATTAACATAAATAGTATAAGAAGAATCTATTGAATCCAATCTGGTTATTAAACATAATTTCACACAATAACATTATTTTTAATTGCATTATTGTTTCATGTAGGAGATTAGATATTTTATAGGTATTTAGCTTTTGTAATTGAACTACAATTAATTAGTTTTATGTTCGAAAACTATTTAAAATTGTAATTGTATTTCTTTGAAACACATAAAAAAAAAAGTATAAAATGAACATTTAACCCACCTGATAGATAAATCTTTAGATTTGTATAAATTTAATTATAAAAATTGATTTATTTTAGGGCTGGTAAAGATGGAACTCCTAAAGAGTATTATACACTTGAATGTCTGGTATTTCTTTTGAAAAATGTCCAGTTGTCTCATCCTGTTTATGTCAGACAAGCTGCTGTGAGTACAAGTCAAATTTGAAGTTATAAAAGATGTATTTTAAAGAAATTTAAATTGTTGTTTTTTTAATCTAAATGTATAATATTAAAAATTTGTATTTTAGGCGGAAAACATTCCTGTTGTAAGACGTCCTGATCGTAAAGTAAGTGCAATTACATTTGTTAATTTATATATTTTGTTTGTATCATTATCAAAGCATTTATATAGATTACATTTATTGAAGACGATTATTTAAAAACTATTATTTTTGTTGTTTCTACCAGTAATTGTTTAAATTATAAAATTTTATTTTTCTTGTAATTAGCACTTTTGTTTCTGGTAGTTTCCATGGTAACAAAATGCTAGAATAGGAAGAATAAAGGGCAATCTGTTGGCACTAAGCGAAAATTTTAGGTTAATTTGTAAATAACAGTAAAAAATTTAAGATTCCCTCCCGGAGAATTATGCAAAGAAATCCCTCCTCCTTTTCTTTGCTATTGGGATTTTTGTTAAAATCTGACAATATTTGACTTTTTTTTTTTTGCTTTTAAAGTAAATATTTTGAGCCTTAATTGAAGCTTATTGTTTCAAAACGGAAGTGGGATGCTTTAAACAGTGTTTCTTTAATCTATTATGATGCTCATTGATGGGTTTAATTTTCTAAATTAGTGAACCGAAAAATTCTGTAAAAAATTAGGTATCAACATTAGATGCCTAGAAAACATATTAAAAGAAAAAAAATTACTGACTGTGACAAAATTTAAAACTGCAAATATTAACTTTAGGTGTTAATTTAATATTGTTGCTTTCAGACTGTTTAAATCCAAATAAAATAAATGTTAAAGCACTTAAAACAACCTTCATGGTTTCAACTTATCTTTTTAGGAATTATTAGCATACTTAAATGGAGAGAGTAACACTTCCTCTAGTATTGATAAAAGTGCTCCAATTGAAATTCCTACAACAGGTAATTTAACTTTATATTGCAATTTAAAAAAATACTTTTATACATTTTTATTTGTAAATTTTGTTTATTAAATCTACTTTGTTGGATTTTGTAAGTTTCTTAGAAAGGTTAATTTTTTTTTCAGTTAAACATGTATTTGACGATCAGAATCAACAAGAAATTGTCAAAAAACCCAGGTTGGAGGTAATTATATTCTTCACTTATCTAAAATAATGTAAAATAAAAAGAACCTTCCAATTTTTAAAATACCCAAACAAAGGAATATTAAGACTATCAGAAAAAACAATAATATTTCTTTAATTTCTTAATAATTCATTTATAGTTTAAACAAATTAAATATTTACAATAAAAATAAAAATTTGTTACTAAATCCCAGGTTTGCTAAATCTAAATTACAAGAAAAACCTTTACATTTGATAAACCTTCTTCAATTAGGGTTGCCATGAACAGAGAAACCATGCAATTGTCAGGAAAATTAAAATTACATGAAAAGAAATATGTGCATTTCTTCAAATTTACTGACAAATCAGAGAATTTGTTTAAAAATTTTAAGGGAATGTGCCTTGTGAAATTACTTTCATTATCATTAATATAAGTCTTTTAATTGTAAAATAAAATTTTAATAGTTTTTTTTTATAGTGCTAGATTATTATTTCCATGCACTTTATTTTCATATGTTATCTTAACATTGCATAACAACCTTTTTGAATTAAGTGGGGTCATATTAATTTGTAAAATAATGTATATGATTAAACTAGTTGAGTAGATATATGAATCCATAAAGCATTGTAAACTGTTTATAAATTGTGCAGTTTTGTTAATAAATAGACATTAGACGTTTCCAAACTTAAAATTAAAAAAAAAAAAAAAAAAAAAAAAATTACACCTTGTTCTTGTTTTACAATATGGATCATGGATGCATTGATTTGATGTTCTGAACTGTGTAATCAAATTTTTTTAGTTATTTGTTTTTCGCTTTCTTCAGTAATTTGTATTACACTGATCTGTATAATCAAAGTTTTTCAGTAATTTGTTTCACACTTTTTAAAATTCTTAAACTTGTACATGAAACTTCTGCTTTGTTAAGCAGACTCTAACTATTATTCCACATTATGTTTAATTTTTTTTTGTCTAACATGTTATCTATATTTAATAATAGGACATATTAATCAAGTTTATAAATTTATTTTTATTTGAACTTTATATTTATTATTGATATTTCAAGAATTGAATTGTTTACTAATAATTTTTGTATTCTGTAGGAAGGTGAGGTACAAAGGGCTAAAGATCAGCTAGCTGCCAGGCTTGCTTCTCCTAAAGAATCATCAGTAACAACTGAACACATTAGGTGAGGGTAAAACTGGTCCTTTAAATGCTGTTTTCATTCTTAATATTAAAATTTATCAACAGAGGTTACAAAACAGTAACAGAGGTTACAAAACAGTGACAGAAGTTACTTCATCATAATAGCTTTACATCATGTTAGGCCCATTTTACCACAATTGTAACCATAACTGTAAGGGAAATTAAAAAAAAAATCACTTCAGTAAAAGTGGAAGGACAAAAAAAAAAATGACATGAAATCTGCGTGTAAATTTAGAATGATCCATTTAACATTCTGAGGATCTCGCAAAGTTAAAAGTATGTGAATTTTATCTAAAAGTGTTACTTGCAAAATGCCAACTTTTTATATGGTTTATAATGATATATGTTTGTCAAAAGACAAGCTAATATAAAATTAGAGTAACCCTGTAATTGCTCATGGTTTTGTTTAAAATGTTTTATTAAAAATAATATAGAAGAAATAACAAACTTAGGTTGAAGAAAACTTCATAATTTATATTAAAAGTACTAATAATTTTTTTTCATTTTTAAATAAATGTAACCATAAGTTTTTGCACCATGTTACTTTTCAAAATAAAGTTAAATGTTTTACACCTCTTCTTATATTTTAGGTCCCTGTCCGATGCCATGTCTGTGGAGATGATAGCTGCTATAAAAGCCAAACGTTTAGCTAAGAAAAGATCCACTATCAACATAGATGATGATGTGCCCCCTTCTTACACGGAGATACAGAGAATTTTGGAGTATGATGTGGACGTTACACGAGATATCATTAGTCGAGAAAGACAGTGGAGAACTCGGAGTACAATTCTTCAGAGTACTGGAAAGGTAAGTTATGACTATTCTTATTTCTGTGTATAGATAATTTGAACAATTACAGGTACTATCTTGAGTAGTCGTGTATAGCTTACACAATTTTTAGATGCCAAGAATACTTATTTATTATGTCTTTTTTCCAAACAAATAAACGGCAAAGCATTAAGAATAATCTATTTGCTAAAAATAATAAAGCTGAATTTTACCACCTCTTAGTAATTTATTTAAAGTCAAATTTCTAAGACTTAAAAGTAAAGTTAAGCTTATAGTTAAAGCTAATTTACTTAGCTTCACATTTTAGACTTTCAGAAAAATTTAGCATTAACAAAGTAATTTTTTAACTTAATCCTTCACTGCATGGCAGGTTTTAGAAGACCTGAACCAAAAAAAATGCTGTCTAAAGATGGTTAAAACAAATCTTTAACTTTATGGTGTTCCTTTTGAGCCCAAATCACCTGATATCTCCTTTAGTTTGCTTTTAAGCCACCAGATTCCAGCATGTATCGGGAAAAAGAACATTTGGTTTGTGATGCTACATTGAAACAAATTATGATATGTATATTTGGCCTTTGTGCCATTAAAACGTATACAACCAACCAACTCAAATAACATAATTAGATTGAAGTTTTTACTTAAAAATATTTATCTTATGTTTATTATATATAAAAAAAAGTTTTGAATAACGTTTAAATA
The DNA here is from genome assembly GCA_963932185.1 of Troglohyphantes excavatus. Taxonomy (NCBI): domain Eukaryota; kingdom Metazoa; phylum Arthropoda; class Arachnida; order Araneae; family Linyphiidae; genus Troglohyphantes; species Troglohyphantes excavatus. The sequence continues at coordinate 39,693,179 of OZ010674.1, forward strand.
ATGTTCAAATTGTCCTTGTACCCAAATCCCTTTTGGCCCAATCAGGTTGCTAACTCAATATTATTTTATAGATGGCAATTTGTCTTACAACTATCTTAATGCCTCAAATTTGCGAAACAAACTTTTCTCATCTGTTCACTTAGTCATTAATTTGTTCATTTGTAATTATAGGGGATAAAAGTATTGATTAAAACATGTACACGAATAAAAGTTTTGTAGATTTTTATTTTTCTAATTTTGTATTTTATCAAAAGAAAGAGTTAATATTAAAAAAAATTATATTTATTTTAAATTAAAAAAAAAAACTACCTCTGCTTAAAAACTAATAAACACTGTTCAAACCCATTCAATTGATCTCAACTTATAATTGACTATAAAGAGATATACTGTCTTCTAAAAACTTTAAAAAAAAGTACTTTTTTGTATTTCACTTGTTTTTTATTTATAACTATTGTATACACTGAGACAATATGTTCTGGGTAAATGAAGCTTTACTTATATTTTAACTTTAGAATTTCAACAAAAGTCTACTTCCTGTGCTTCAAAGTATCAAAGCAAGAGAGGAAGGAGGCAATAAGCCTAAAGTGGAAGCTGTAGTGACGCCCAGAGTAAGCTGTTACTTTATGTTACATATTGTAATAAATTTGCTTTAATTTGAGTGATTAGTAATAATATACATCTTTATTGTATAAGGCTACACCAGTACGTCCCGCTGCACAGCCTGTGGTCTATAACAGATACGATCAGGAAAGATTTAGAAGCAAAGAAGGTATTTTCATAAGCAGCTCTATTCTGTGATTTTTTTTGTAAATAATCAAATTTAGTAAAATTTTCTGAAATTGTTGAATATTGTTATTAAGTAGAAAAACCGAGTATCAAATCTGTTGCTTGATCTCAAAATTATGTTGAATACATTAAGACTAAAAACTTTACTCCATGTGTTATGGTCACAGCTGCCAAGTGGTGCAAGTCACAAAAATTCAAAAATGACCTAACACCATTTTCCATGACTAGGCAGCTAGATATAGGTCAAGTACTGTGTGTCCTAGTTCAAAAGGTTGTTTAATAATGAGTTGAAAGTTATTCCACTTCACATTCGAGGCTAGGCAAGTTGCAAACTTTAAACACTTATCTCTCGAATTGTTTTTCCCTTATTCCAATCTGCATTTAAGACATGCAATATTTATATTTAATTACCTTTCCAATGTAACTTGGGTTAATTGTGCTTAAAAGCAAATTTTATATGGCTGTTATTATGTATATGTTCAACAGGGTACCTATGAAGTAGTTTGACATCAAATTCGAAATGTGTCATTATTTGTTTATTATAAATATATACTTAGAGTTAAACTAAATGCTTTCAACCTAATATGACTTAAAATGGTTAAATTTTTTATGTGCTTATTTTTATGACATTTAATGTGTTGAATTTCCTAAGTTGACTTAACACCTAATCAATAATTAGAGCACTTAAGTTATAACGCTAAGTTGTACATTGGAAACGAACATTCACCTTTAATCCCTTCTCTGCATGATATGTTTTTATAATAGTAACGAGTTAAAAGGATAAATAAATAATTTTACTAGTAGGAGAACATTTGCTCATACATGCTAAGGCATCTTGTGAAAGACCACAAATTAGCTAGAGCCACAGTCCCTCCGAACAAGAGAAAACCAAAAGTAATATCTATGTCTTGTTCATGGTCAAACCTGTGAACATTAAAGCTATCTGTTCTTTAATAATGTTGACCTTTCCAAATTATTTTATCTCAAAAGACTATTTTATAATAGTCTTTTGAGATAAAATAATTTTTATTTCATATTTATTTAATTATCCAAATTATGTTGCATGCCATGATCCTTAAAATTCTAATTAAAATATTTCAAGTTGACAAATTAGATTAACTTGTTTGATTTGAATAAAAAAAAAATTCTTCAATCTAAAATATATTTAAAATTCCTATTTATTATTCTTTCAGAAACTGAGGGCTTTAAAATTGATACTATGGGTACTTATCACGGCATGACCCTGAAATCTGTGACTGAAGGGAGTCAGCCGAAACGTCCGGTCACTCCTCTGCCACAGCCAGAGAGACCCATTGCTATTATAAACCCTATTCGACAACCTGCAAAGAGAGGTAAGGGATTTCTGTCAAATTGCTATTGTGCATTTTGAGTTTAAATGTGATAACAAGCATTAAATTCACCCTTTAATTGAATCTTACAGTTTCGAAGACTCCAATTATTATTATTCCGGCTGCTACTACTTCTCTCATCACAATGTATAATGCAAAAGATCTTTTACAAGATTTGAGGTTAGTATGTTTTCCCGGTGAACTGTTTTGTTTGGTTTGAGTCAGCTTAAACATGTTTATAAAATGCCCTATTTTTAGATTTAGTGTACTCGGTATGTATAGTGTTGTAGGTTTTTGCAAACTTTCTTTTGAGTAAATTTTAAGGGGATGTCACTTTGAACAAGTACAGGGTGGTAACATAACCTGGGAAAACAGGGAATTGTCATGGAAATTTGTAATTCTGGAAATATCAGGGAAAAGTCAAGAAAATTTTCAAAATTTCGCAAAAAAAAAAGGGAATTTTTCAAAATTAGATCATTAAAACGGCATTATCGTCTGTTATGCCCTTCATTCGGGGTAACTTAGTTGTCAATATTTTCTTTTAGTTCCGAAAAAGAATTTAGAAAAGAAGCACGATGATTCGCATTTTCATATTTTCAGTTTTATTTTTGTAAAATGCGAAACACTGCTGGAGGGAGAAGCAACAGCAAAGTGCGTTGGACCTTGAATTGTAAGCAACATGTGAGGTGCTAATGAATATGTGATTTACTGAAGGTTGGAATAGGAAGTATAACGCATATAAAACATTTCAAATTACCAACAAAAGAAATAATTTGAAAAAATAATATTTTGTTTGCATTATCTGCTTCCAGAGAACATGTTTAATTACTATTATGTCTGTCGCAATTGCATAATTTGTGTTGTATCCATAAATTATTATTTTAACTGTCAATAAGTATTGCTTATAATTTTTCATTTATAATGCAATATATTTGTTGGATCATTGTAGCGTGAATACTTTGTTTCTATACAAAGCATGTATTGCAACATTTCTTAATGTAATTTTAAAATCAGGGAAATTTTTGTGACACCATCATGGTAATCAAGGAATTTTTTTTCCAGAATGTTGTTGCCACCCTGAAATAGAATAACAACTTTAGTGTTAAGAAATTTAACAATATTTTATTAACCACGTAACGGATACAAACAAATGTGTAAATCCTTTCGAGTATGTCCATTTTTTCCCAGTAGTACACATAATATAAAAGTTAATAAAAAATCTCTTTTTTGAAATATTTTTCACATTTAAAGCATTTGGAGGATTTTCAAAATCCTTCTCTAATGGTAAAATTAAAAAAATATTTTTGTAAAAAAAAAAAAGGAATATGTTGTAAACATAAATTAAGCTTTCCTGCAGTGAAAACAAAGCTACAGATTCGAAATTTTGCTCATCCGTCAGTAGGTTAATATAATGCTGGCTTGGTTAAAAAAACATTGATTTAGATTATATGTCACTGTCATCATCATGAGCTTCCAATATGATTCTTTTGATAATTAAAAAGTGCAACATTGACTTGATACGCTTTCGTATATTAATGATTGTAGTGATAATATAGAGTGTGGGTTTTGTATCTGCTTTTGTAAATGTTTTCTAAATGAACTCTTCAAATAAAAAATGAGTCTTCTTTAAGATATATCGTATATAGTCGCCTCATGCTGAATATCTAAGGCTGTAGTTCAGGGATTTCAAAGAAGACATAAAAATGTCCGAGTGTTCCACTAAATAAAGGCACGTTTGGTAATATTAACAAGACCGAAAACTCATTTTCGTTTGTTTTTTTAGGTGTTTTACTGTTGCTCTGAGGCGACGATATGGGTGCATTGTTGAACATTGTAAACTTCCATTTATGAGAAGACCAATCTTTGTTAATAGTTTTCTAATTAACTAATTTTTTTCTTGATAGATATATTGACACCAATGAGAAAAAATCTCAGGGATTTAAGAGGGAGAACGAAGTTTTGATTCAACGAAGGAAAGATGGTGGTGGATCTGTGCCTTATCGCATAATTGACAACCCTCAAAAGTTATTGGATGATGAGTGGTAAGAGCTTTCATCAATCATTGAAAATTGTCTATGTGAGACTGTGGAAATACATTTAGATATCTTAAGTTCTCTTTCTTTTTGATGTTTTACATGTAATTATTAAATTATATTCCTATAATAGTAATTCATCCTAAAATTTAAGAAAGATAAAAAATATTATCTTTTGCAATCCATAACAGGGACCGAGTAGTAGCTGTTTTTGTGCAAGGCCCTGCATGGCAATTCAAAGGCTGGCCCTATAAAGGAAATCCTGTTGAAATATTTACGAAAAGTAAGTTTTTTGTGTTTAAAGCTGTGTATTTTCCAAGGCTCCTAGCATTTATCCTTTAAACATCTCCCCTTCCTATTTTTTTTCTTTTCAGTATCTGCTCCCGTAGGTCTCATTTAGTTAAAATTTAAAGGTTGTGATAATTTCCTCAATTACTCGCTGTCTCCACCAAAGCAGCATTAATGAAAGTTTACATAATAAAACTATTTAGGTGTTTCCCAGAATGAATATTTTTTTTCTCTTTTAACGTTTTCATTTATTTAGCAGACAAAACTCTAATTATTATTATACATATATTTTATGTCTTAATTATGTTATCTGTCACTCTGTCAGGCATATGTCTTTGAAAATTTTTGGCTATAGAACTCCTAAAATTACATTATAGATTTTGCAAAATTGGGTGTTTGCTTTTTCGGAATTAGTGTCTTATTTTGAGCCTTTTTTAGATAGTTTTTCAATATGAAGCATTTTTAAAACTATTTAGGTGTCTCTACAAAAATGGTATGCTTATGCATCGTTGATTAGGTTTAGGCAGATATCGCCGAGTGCTTATGAGCAGCTAATTAAAGCTATCATGTATAATTGAACAAATTAAATTTTTATTAGGGATGAAACGGATATCCGGTAACTATCCGGCCTATCCGGCTGATTTTTTACTATCCGGTAACTATCCGATATCCGGAAGTAAAGTGCCGGATATCCGATTTACCAAGCCGGATATCCGGATGAATAAAACATCGAAGATTTTTTTTTTGGCGGTCAATTATCTTTGCTAAGAATATGGTATTTAAGTATTTTCCTGAAAATTCTACCAATGTATTAACAGTGTGCAGATTCTCCCTTGAATTTTTCTCTTTCTTAACTTTAAAATTCTATTAATTTTTTTTAATGAATCGTTAATGGTGGAGGGTCATAACATCTCACAACTAATATAAAGTTAAAATAAAAATAAATTTATCAAAAGTTTAAGCAAACTTGAGTTTTTATGTTTGGAATGAAAGGGCATATGGTAAAAATACAATTATTCAAAAATAGAGTTTAAAGTGTACAAAACATACGCCCATTGCTAGCAGCACCCTAGGCTAACCCTTTGTAAATAAAAAACATTTTTTGAATGTTTATTCAATCTTGGTATCACCTTAAGGGTAAGTAATTGGGGAATATTATAAAAAAAAAAAATATTTTGTAATTTTTGACCGATTTCCGTATTTTCTAGTGTGTATGAAAAAATATTTTCATAAAAAAGAAACTGCCGGATATCCGGTTTGTAATGTGCGCCGGATCTTCGGTATCCGGCAAAACCACTATCCGGTTCATCCCTAATTTTTATGTATTAATTTCTGATTAAAATGAAATGCTAGTACATTCAATAGTTGGAAAATTATGTGTTTCTATCTTCATACCTATTCCATATTACGATTTTAGACTAAAATTAACAAATTAAAGCAATTAAAATTATGTGCATGCTTATAATATGAACTTTATTCCCCCCTACCTTACTCTTGCTTTTTATCTCTTTATTATCAACAAAAAAAGAATTATTCATGGGGTAATGTAAATTACAGTTGTTTGAGATTGAATTGTTTTGCAGGATTGGCAATTTTTTTTTTAAAGTGGTCATTTTGAAAACAACAAAACAAGATATCTACATATCGAGAAATGGAAAAAAAATTCAAGATGCAGTTAACTTTTTCTAATTTTCGATTAACCTGCCGAATAATCACATTTTTAACGTTTTTGTCTTACATGAATAGGTATTTCTATATTCAAAATCCGATATCTGGACAAAAGTTTTGTTAGGGTATTATTACAACAGGGTTCCCACGCACCGGGAAAACCTGTAAAACCGGGAATTGTCAGGGAAAATGAAAAGGGGTTGAAAAAACCGGGAAAAGTCAGGGAAAATCGCAGAATTTGAACAATTTCTGGAAAAGTCAGGGAATTTCTTTTCAGTTGGCTAATTCTCATTCTGTCACCGAAACCGTTCACCGTCGTTCAATATGTTCCGTAGTGATGATGTCATCATCATTTTTAATGACAGGAAAAATGTGCGCGTGCAAACGTCTGGCTTAGCTGTGCGCTTTCTATAATGATTGTCACAATCTATATTACGTTAGCTAACGCCGCACCCGTACGTTTTTTTCTCTCGTTTCTCGACGATCCTTTAGCAGATTTTTATTTTCTTTACACTCCTTTGTCTTAAACTCCATACTGTAAAAAAAAAATATATGCTCGTATTGCCGAATTTTGTGATGTATTATTTTGGAAGCGATGTAGATATAAATATTCTTTTTCTGCGCATGCTCTTTGTAGGTGACGTGTGCACAGTGATTGTTTCTGCAAGGGATTACCTTCTTGTTGCCGAATTTTTTAATTAATCTTTTTAGGGGTAATCTCTTCCAAACATTAGTTTTCTGCAAACGTTTTTGGTTTCTAATACCATGCAACAAGAATATTTCAGCCACCCTTATTGCCAAATTTCCGAATGCAATCCTTTCCAGACGATCCTTTGCAAATTTTTATTTCCTACAATAAAGGTTTTCTTTAATTTTTAATTCCATATACTGCGAAATGGATATTTTTTTTTTATTGCAGAATTTTATGATGCATTATTTGCGTGGGCATATCATGTAAATAAATTTCTTTACATCCACCCGTTTCCTGGATCGTTCTCCTATTGAATAATTTTGTGGGTGCATTATTTTAGTGGCAAATTCTTCAGAGGTCCTACTTTTCGTAGTCTAACCCGGAATTCCGTTTTTTTTAAATGTTTTTTTTTTTTTTTTCAATTTGGAGACATTATTCTAAAGTTGAGATTGTTATACCTCTAAGGCTATGCTAAATTTCGTTGTGCCTGGCAACCTCAGTGAAGGTCGTTTTTTTTTATAGAATTTTTTTTCTATTAATGAAAAGCATCAATTTATAGAAATTCACAAAATGCGATTTGCTGCGAGGTCCGTTGAAATGCTTTCAATCCTTTTGCATCTCATAAATAAATGCTTATTTTTCAGTACTTCTTAGTTTATTAGGATTTGCATTGCACTAGTTAACGAAATTGCTTTAAATTTTTTACAAATGAAATTTATTTTACTAAGTTGAAGTTTGGGACTTGTCATTTTATGTTAAAACGTCGACTTTTGAAAGTAGCTTGTCTCTTTATGTTTGGATACAAATTATTTTAGGCATTCATATTGGGTTAAAACTTTTATGTGTTTAATTTATTTTAATATTAAAAATTTAATTTAATTTTTTGAAGGTTTTTTATACAACTATATATTTAAAGGGATTGAAAAGCGAATCGCACCTTAATTCAAATTGATTGATAGACGAACAAATACATTTTGCATAATTTCATGTGTATTTTTTTAAATGATTTTTTTTAGCAGTAGCTAATTTGACATAACTTGGGTATTTGCTGCAGTGTAACATGGTTCGCACGGTCCTTAAAAGTCCTTAAGAACTACTTAATTTAGGTGGGCCCTTAATTAAGGGCCCTTAAAGTCCTTGATTTTCAACTGAGGTCCTTATTTTTTGTCCCTCATGATTTTCTTTAATAATTCACAAGGGTGGTACTTTTGTGTGTCTAACTCGAAATTCCAGGGATTTAAAATTTTCGGTACCCCGTTGCATTAAAAATATCGGAATGTAGAATTCCGGATTTTACTTTGAAAGTTATGCGAAAGTGTAAATCGGCAAAAAGAGAAAGGCATGAATAGATGAATTCAGCATCAGAAAAAGTGAACTTTTGATCCCTTTTGTCCGATTTTTTAGTCAATGATATTTCATCATATGGACACTTCATTGTTAGAAATCTCAGCTCGTTTTTGTTGTTTTGTGAAGAATCGATATTCATTTTAGAAAAACGGAGAATTTCACAAGAATGTGGCATCTTCAACATTTAGAAATATTTACGATCTTCGTCAAACGGGGAATATCACTCGAAAGTTGAGATGGTTATAACTCTAATTTCTGTTGCTGAATGCAACTTCCAAATGGCGCATTTTTGAGAATTTTTTTCATTCATGAAAATCTTGAAGTTGTAGAAATTCACGAAACGCGATCTGCTGGGATCTCTATTGAAAGACTTACAATCCTTTTGCATCTGATAAATAAATGCTTATGTTTCACTACTACCTATTTTATCATGATTTAATTTGCGCTACTTAACAAAATTGCATTAAATTTTTCGGAAATATAATTTATTTTACGAAATTGAAGTTTAGAATATTTGAGTATTGAGTTATTTTGAGTATTAAAATTTTTTTTTTTTTTTTAAGCTTTTTTCTTTGACTGGCCTTAAAATATTCTAATGTGTTTATATTTTGTTTAAAGTTTTATAAATTTTATTACATTCAGTTTATTTTTATTTGACCCCCCCCCCCCCCCCTAAAATATACATTTTTTTTTTTTCAGTTTTTTAAATTTCTTATTAAACTAGTTTTTAAGGGAATAACTTGGTGGGGGTATATTGGATGTTGAGTGGTGCATAGAGATTTTGATCGTTTAGAAAATTTTCAACTCAATGCACATTGCACTTTTATTTCTCATTACTCTTGACTTGGAGATTTCTTTGGAATCATTGGATTTTTTTTCAGGGTACATTGCAATTTTGTTAAGTAATTAATTTTGTTATTTGGGGTTAATTGTGATCTATGGCACATTAAACTTTCACTTTTAGTAATTCTCACTGGATTTGCAATGAGGGCTATTACTCTTTGGGTACATTGGTATTCTACTATTCTGTGCACTTGAAAAACATTTGCCTTTATATATTGAAAATACATTTTTAGAATGCATTGTTTTCGGATTTTAGGGCACATTAGCCTTTTTAATTTTATTTTTTCAATGGATATTTGAATTAAAATAGATAATAGATGTAAATTAAAATATATTTTTGGGGTTAAATTTTTCCTATGGTGATGCATTAAATTTTTATGCTGAGAATACATTGAATTTTTTTGGGGTGTATTTAAATATTATACTAGAAGTAGATTATAATTTTGAAATTAAAGGTACTTTTGAATCATTGATCTTAAGATTCATTATTAGGGTACATTGAACTTGGGTTTTAATGTGAGGACAATGTATAAAAAATAATTTTTGGCTGCACTGAAATCTCAGGATACTTAAAATCGATTGCATACATTTGAAGGACATTATACTTTTAGAAATTCATTGTAATTTTGATCTTAAATGTAGGTCGAAGTAATTCAATCGTATTGTACTTAGTAGTACTATTATTTTTAGAGCATAACATTGGAAATTCAATGTTGGTTTATATTGGGTTGTTTTCGCAGGTGGTTCATATGCGGTTTTTGCTTTATTTTTTTTAAAACCTACAATCTTGTTCAAGCATAAACTTTTTATTATTCATATTAACCCCTCTGATTTTATAATTTATTTTATTGTTTAACGTTGCTTTGATGGTAATTCTATATCCACTATTGTTAAAAAATATAAGAGGTCCTTAAAAAGTATCAAAAGGTCCTTAAAAAGTCCTTAAGAACTACTTAATTTTTACTTTGGAAAATTTGTATGAACCATGTGTAAGCTAACTGATGTTCACGCATGTGCTTGAGAAATTTTGTTGGTGGGTTAAAAAGTGCTTAATACAGAAATTTAACTCTGCACACGCTGTTGTATAAGACAGTATTTGGTTTTTCATGCATAACAATGATGTCGGTCGTATACTGGATTTTTTTTTTTAATCTTCTGGAAAACAGGGAAAAGTCAGGGAATTTTGTTTTAAGTTTTGAGTGGGAACCCTGTTACAAGCAATTTATCAATTTGTTCAAGTGTATAAAAAAATGTCCTTTTTAATTTTTTTTTTACATTTAAGTTTTTTAATTATAGTCAAAGCCACTTAATTATTTAAAAAATTTATAATTTCATAGATTTGCATAGACTGTCTTTACAAAACTAATCGTAATTTGTATGAATTTAAATTTGTGATTTTATCTTTTTTGCTGTTCTTTTTATTCTTAAAGCATGTTCACTAAGTCAATTATTTTATTGCAATGTAGAAATAAATTAATAAAATAGCTAAATTAAAAGAAATACTGTTAACACATTTAAGAATTTTTTTTAATATTAACTCGTAATATGCTGAATAATTCCACTAAATCGAATAGAAATTTTGCTTATCAAAAAAGAAAACAATAATACATTTCAGCTGTTATTTTTATTGCAATATACCATGATTTTTAACCCTCTTGACATAAGCAAAATATCAAATCTGTAGGTTTGTTTTCCTGCAGGAGAGTTAAAATTGTATTTTCGACACATTCCTTTTTTTAATCATTTCAATAGAGTGATATTTCAAAAGTATTTCTCAAAGCTTTAAATTAAAAAAAATATCTCAAAATAGTTATTTTTTTATAAACTTTTGTAACATGTGTACTACTGGAAAAAACTTTATATATACGAACGGATATACTCGTTTGTATAGATGGTTATAACATAATTTCAGTATATTAACATAATTGTATGCTTTTGTCCTTTCAGTTAAGGCATTTCATTTGAAATGGATTGAAATCAAATTGGATGCAAATGTTGGAAAATGGGCTGTTCATGTAATAGAACTGAATAGAAATAAACGCCATTTGGATAGGGCTAACTTGTTGAAATTTTGGGAAATCCTTGATAAGTGAGTATTAATTAATCACATTTAAGTGCAGTTTTTGTTTAGATATATAATTTGAAAATTTACATGTATTTTATATATAAAAATTAATTGTAACTTATAATTGCCAAATTCTCTCTAAAATTTACCTTAGTCCCATTTGTAGCTCTAATAGTGGTATTATGCCTACCAATGTTTAATAACTTTTGTGTTAGCAGTTTTAAGAAAAATATTTAAATGTTTTAAAAAAAATCAATATTCTAAATTATTTGTTTTTATGTAAACAAAATTATGACTTTTTCTATCTCCCGGAACTTAAGGTGCAATACTTTTTAAATGGAATTTTAAACACTTTTGTATATTATTTCATACAAACACTTTTGAAACTTCTTGTTTCTTTTATCAGCCTTTAAATTTTTTTTGCAATTTATAAATGTGTTAAAATCAATATTCTGCAGTAGTAAAGAATTGCAATGAAAAATTGTTATATTTGGTAAACAGTACAGTATACATCTTACTACAATGTACCTATTAAATTTGTATTTGGTCTTACAATTATCAGAAAATTGTTCAAATTAAATTTTTTTGTTTTATAAAATTGCCTAATTTTAGCTGCCAAAAAGAGTCTAGAGAACTCATAAAACCTCCCACAACTGTTGTTTAGCTGTTAACTTTATCATATTTTTTAAATACTTTTTTGTTTTCTCTTAAAATGTCTTGTGTTGGGATTTTAAATTAATGTATAGTTTTGTATTTATTAGGCAATTTGTGGGTAAATTTCATTGAGAACGAGTAATTTTACGTTAAATATATGGATTGCATTAATTTTTAATAAACATCGTTCACACAATGCTCTGACTATGGAGCTAGGTAATGTGGCATTTTTGCAACAAGAAAATAGTATTCTGTTAGCCCTTTTGTATTACTATTAAAAAAAAATTTGCTTTGCATTTCAATTTGACTATTAATTAAAGATTCATGATGTCATACATAACATGACTATCGTAACTAGTAATAAATAGTTTAACTGTCAATTTAAAAGTAGTTTTTACTATTAATATTCTTTAGTGAAAAGGAAAAAGTTTGTTCCAAGTATAAAAATGTTCTAAATAACCCATAGAATGACAACTCTTTCAGATTATAAATAAAGAAATGAATATTCAAAATTTTTTGCGAGGACTAAAGCATTGGTATAATAGCCTAAATCCAATGCTTGCATTAGTATGCTAAAGCCTTGAGTTTGAATGGTTTTAGAATTAATATTCATCACTGACTATTTATATATATAAATATATATATATATTACTTTAAAAATATGTTTTTATTATAAATTTGTTAACTGACTAACAATAAAAGGTTGTGGGAGTGAGATAGATTTACGATGTTATAATAATAAAACTTAACTATTGTGAACATTCCCTGTACACAATAGTTAATTTTTTTTATTTGTCCAATATTTATTTTCATTGGTTACTTGTAAAAATATTATGTTATGCTTGTCTGAACATCAAACATTATTTTTCCAGTCACATGATGAAATACAAGCCGAATCTTCGCTTCTAAGAATAATCTCTTTGAATTGGATTTTCAAGAAAAGTGACTATAGTTCTGTGCATTTTCGTGTCATTCCCAATGGCACAGACTTAAGGATGTTTTCTTTTTTAAAAGCTGAAGATATGTGTAAAAATGTGGTGCAGTGATGCTATATATTAGTGAATGCGGTATTCACTTTTATAAGAATTATAAAAGCATAATTGCAAATTGGAGCGGGAAGAGGCGGGGAATGTGCGGTGCATTGCTTTTGTATAAATAAATTTGGTCTTTTTGTTTTGTAAAGTGTATTATTACAAAAGTATTTTTTGTAGAATAACATTGAGTGGCTTTACTGTTTCATATAGAAATCAAATAAATTCCCAAAAGCAATTGAAGTAATGTGAATGCAATTTTTAACAAGTTAAATATCCATATTTTTATCCAAACATGGAAGCTTAATGTGGTTTATCAAGTTATATTGATGTATTGCTTTGTCCAATGAATATATGTGTTTATGTTATTCATTAACGTAAAAAATTTCATTTTTGTAGGCAATGTTAATTACTATGCTGTAAATGTTTTTTCAAAATGTTTTAGCTTAATTTTTATTTAGTTATAGTTTGTGTGTAGAACGAATCATGCTTTGAATGTCCGCTGATACATGTTTTAAATAGCTCGATATCCTTAGGTACTTGTATACGACATTTATATTGCAATGAAACTTATTTCAAGAATTGAGCTGCAACTGTAATTGGATGCTTGTAAATAGCTTTTGGGAAACAATGCTAATGATATCATTGTAAAAAAAAAGTTATATTGTACATAATTATTCCCAAAGGTATTAATATTTTAGTAATGTTTTATATGTTAATTTTCTAAAAAAAAAAACTTGCATGCTTAACAAATGCAAATTAAAATTTCCTTAATTTTCTAAACTTGGGCTTTTCAATGTTTTTATGCAATCCTTAAGAAAATTTTATGTTCCTGCTAGCTGCGATAAATACTCAGAGCTTAATATAAAAATAGGCTTTTACTGTTCCTAAAGAAATGAATGGATTTTTTAAATATGCATGTATTTAAGATAATCACTTTGTTAGTTCTGGTTTAAAAATAATATTTTCCCTACTTCCTATTGTTTTTATCCCAAGTTTAATTTTCTTTATTTTATGTTATATAAAGAAAGCGAGTTGTTATATAGAAATAAATGTTCAATAAAGTAGAGAATAAATTCAATCGTGTCAAAACATTCTTTGCACATTCCTTAAATTTACATTTTAAAGCACTTGATTATTCTTTAGGAAATACTTTGAATGACACCTCAATCGTTATGTGAAATAAGATTAAAAATAAAATACTTTTGGAAATTACGTCTTGTATTTTTAACCTTTTATTTGTATAAGCTATAAGTTAACCTTTTGTGGTCTACTGGCCCCTAGTGTTCAGGAAATCACATTTTGGTTGAACAGGTATAGTTTCACTGGGAAAATTATTTTATTTAGGTATTTCGGTTTGTCTAACAACACTTGATGGATTGAAAAAGGTTAAAATTACCTTGGACAGGGTACATATCTTTAGAAACTTTATTTTTACAAAGGGTCCTTATAAACTTTAAAGTTTTCAAAGGCTATTAGAAAGTACTCAAAACAACTATGGACTTTTAAAAAAAAATTAGTAGTTTGAAATAGGTTAAATGTAAAGCAATTGCAATGACCATAAAATGAGGGCTTTAAAGTATACTAACAGAAATATTGAATGGTAAAGAAATTATTTAAATAAAAATGTTAGACTATAAATTTTCACACAAAATACCATTAATATTTTCCTGATTTTTAAGAAACTTTGGCACCCTCCTTAGATTAACGACTTATGCAGTAGTTTAGGCCTTAAGACGCCCTTGGATTGAATGGGCATAACATATTCACAATAGGCTATTTATGAAAGTTCTGGTTATACCCTTTAAAAAAAAAAAACAAAAAAAAACGGTTATGCTGCCTTATTTTGAACACGTCACATGACGAGGAAAACCCTTAAACTGGCACCCCACATATCGACTCGCGATCAATGTGAGGACAGTCGGATCATGGCAGATTTAAAAGGCGCCATGCCCCTCTTCATGAATCTTCGGTTAGCTGACGAGATCCATGCTGCAGTTATCTAATTATAAGCTTGTAGCACTTTTTTGTTCTTTTTTTTATAGAATTTTAGGCCAAAATAATGCAGGGTGGCAACATAACCTGCAAATCAGGGTACTATCATGGAAAAGTCAGGGAAATTTTCAAAATTTCACAAAAAGTCAGGGAATTTTTCAAATTTTGATTTGAAAACGGCATATATCGTCTGTTATGCATCCATTCTGGGTAATTTATCAATATTTCCTTTTAATTCTGAATAAGAATTTAAAAAAATATGGTTATGCGCATTTTAATATTTTCAGTTTTATTTTGTAAAAACGAACTACTGCTGGAGGGTGAAGCAAAAGCTAAGTGCATTGGAACCTTGAATTGTAAGCAACATGTGAGGGGCTAATGAGTATGGGATTTATTGAAGATTGGAATAGGAAATATGAAGCATATAAAATATTTAAAATTATCTACAAAAGCAATCATTTAAAAAAACTTGCTTTTGTTGCATTATCTGCTTCCAGAGAATTACTATTATGCCTGTCGCGATTGCATAATTTGTGTCATATCCATAAATTATTATTTTAACTGTCAATAAGTATTGCTTATAATTTATAATGCAATATATTTATAGAATTATTCTAGCGTGGATACTTTGTTTCTATACAAAGCATGTATTGCAACATTTCTTAATGTAATTGTAAAATCAGGGAAATTTTTGTGACACCATCATGGAACTTTTTTTCAGAATGTTGTTGCCACCCTGTAATGATTTCCAACTCAATTTTATATACAATTTTTAGTTTATTCACATAAAACTTAACACTTTGTACAAAAAGTATTGAACACAAGCATTTAATGATTAAACACTATCCAGCAGTGCTTAAATCGCCCATCACTGATCTTCATTGAATAATGTCACACCACAATGAGATTTAAAACAGTTGCTCAACCACAATAAATATTCTAGATGTTAATTAAAAAAATCGTCATAAATCATTTTACACAGTCATCTAAAAAAAGTTCAGACAAATAATTTCATATAACTGAAAATGCCATATGGATAATAAATAAGAATTTTGTGTGTGAACAAGATCAGTGATTGGAATGCTTATTGCTAATGATCCACATTCTCTAACTGCAGTCAATCTTTTCATATCAATCTGCCAGTTTGGGGCCTGTCAGGTATTCTGGGAGGAATAAGAGGCTGTAATGATCTCCTATAAGAAATACAAAGAAACCTCAGTTGAAATCTTAATTTAAAAAATAAGATTGAAATATGAGTACGTGACTGATTTTACATGGAAGATTTTGTCTCAATCTGCCATTAGAAACCTGAGACAGGAATTTAATTTTATGATGTTTTCCTTTTTTTACCATATAAATTAAACAGAATTTCTAAAGTATTATTATATATATTTATATGGAATTTTCTGTGAATTTATTATTCTGAATTTAACTAACCCTCTGGCGCTCATGGACATATAACATTCAGGAATTTCCAGTTTTTCTAAAAATGCACCTAATTTTTAAATTCATCAAAATTCTTTATTTTACAATATTTTTTTAATTTAAATGTTTGAGGTACTCATTACAAGTAGTTAAAAATATAAAATATCACGCAGAGGGAAAATTATTTAAATATCCAAACAGTGAAAAACACTTTACAATTACAGAAACAATGAGTGTCAGTTGGTTAAGAAGAATGAAACAAAGACACATTTTAACACTCCTGGAAAGAGCACTTTAGGCCAAATGACACTCAGTAATCACAAGGCACAAAGTTCAGTCAGTGATAGAAGTTCATTATAATCGATTTCGGTTAACAATGACAAGCTAACTCCAATTTATCTATTTAGGCATAAACTCAAAGAGTTATTTCAACGAATACAGCTGTTTTTTAAATGCTCTATTTTATGTTATAGCTCATTCAGTTGTCATATATCATCAAATTCAAAACAAAATTTTAATCTTCCAAATGTAATACCGACTTGAAACGTGGTATATCGCAACAACATTTTGCTATGCACTTAGTATGTTTTTCAATTCTGCTGGGAGGGAGATTCTCCCCAAACGTGTCAGGATTTTTATGTTTTTAATTGTATATTTTCACACACATTGTATTTGTTATTATGCTATTTAGCTAGTTTTATAGAATAGCCTTGGTAATCTTAGACCAGTGGTCGGCAAACCGCGGCTCGCGAGCCACATGCGGCTCTTTGGCCTTTTGAGTGTGGCTCTTCCACAAATTACCACGTGCGGACGGGCGCTTTGAAACTTCGTGGCAAAAATTAAAAACAACAGCATACAATCTTGACTCACCCAAACTTTCCAAGGAGATGCAAGGCAATTGTTCACATTAGTATTTTCACTTATTCCCGGTAGCAGAAACGCGGCGACGTGCGTCGTACGACGCAGATTTTTTCAAATGTCTGCAGACAAATTTTTGCAGAAGTCTACCATACAATTTTTTTTTTATGTCTGCACTACTTTAGAACATTTTCTGCAGATTCTTTATAGGTTGGATAATTACTTTTCTTTCATTTAAGAAGGGGATGGGGAAGTCCCGATAATAGAAAGTCGCAATCGCGATAAGTTACACGTGTTTGAAAAAATCGCCGCAGACGTTTCCTTGTTGTTTGTCTAACTCCATGGTACATTTCAGTACCTGTTCTTTGAAAAGATGGATTACTACAAAATAATTAGCAGAATCTTCTTTGAGAAGGGAATTTTCACAAAACGAAAACGGTATTTTATACAGCTTCTACGGCAGATTCCCGATTTTGGCGATATTTTTTTTTCTCTTTTGGATTTAGAGCTAAATTTTTTACTTTAATAGCTCATTTTTTTTCTTTCTTTTTACTTATTCTTATCTCATATATTTGATAGTCAACAGGAAAATAAATGCATTTCTTTTTCAAATTTATTAATTTTGGTCTGGCTTTAACATGGTTTTCTTAACTTTTTATTGAGTTTGTTAGGAATTTTATTATTATCAGCTAATTACAGTTGCCGATTTTTTTCCGAAATCGGCGTTTTAGCCCGGTGGCTTTTCTGATTTTCAAGACTGAAAACTTCTTTTACTACATTTCAAAGCCAGCTTTCTCGTTTTGAAAGGCATTTCTTTAGTTTTAATTTATTTTTATAAATTTTTTTTACTATTGCAAATTAATTAATTATGCCAAGTTTATTAAAAATCGAACTTCGCTAATTTATCAATCTTTATAAATTGGAATATTCGAACATTCCTGAGGATATTGTGTGAATTCTAGTAATCAATACTTATATATAAGAATGGAGTGTCTGTCAGTGGAATCGAACAAAACTCCTCATTTTGAGTTTTCTCCACGAATTAGGATACACTGATTCCGAAAATCACATTTAAAATTTTTTTGTCTGTCTGTCTGTCTGTTTGTCCGGATTTAACTCAAAAACTACTGCACGGATTTTTATGAAACTTGCACCATGTGAACACACTTTTCTTAGTTTAAAACATGCACTTTGTTTCATGTGGATATCTGCCACCATTCAAAAGTTATAGAACTTTTTCCATTTTCTCTAACATTACGCCTATGGGAAATTTACATCTCGATCTTCCCCTCATAACATTATTGTTAAAAATCACCTTGGCGACCAAAAATATTTTTCGACAATACTGGGATAAACGATTTATTTTCATTGGCTGATGAGTAAATGTCGCCAAATGAATTAAAAATCTCGCCAAACGAATTAAAAATGTCGCCAAATATTGCCAAATGAATTAAAAATGTCACCAAATGTTTCCAAATGAATTTAAAAATGTCGCCAAATATTGCCAAATAATTTTAAAATGTCGCCAGATGTTGCAAAATAATTTTTTATATGTCGCCAAATGAATAATAAATGCCGCAAAATTAATTAAAAATGTCGCCAAACGGATTAAAAATGTCGCCAAATATTGCCAAACTAATTAAAAATGTCGCCAAATGAATTAAAATTTTCTCCAAATCAATAAAAATGTTGCCAAATGAGCTAAAATAAAGGTCCTATATTTAAAAATATCATCACAATGGCGAAATTAGTGTCCAAATAACAAAATTAACGTCGTTAACAAAAACCTCGCCAACCGAAGGAGGAAGATAAACCAGCTTTTTTGACTGACGCCATGTGTATTCATGTTTTGAACAACTTAACTTTTATGACAATAGTGCTTTTTGTTACGGAGTGGAATATGTCTATGGTGTTGATATGGGCCACCCTAAAAGTTTAATTTAAGGTTTTCTATATTTATACCTCCATGTAGCTTATTTTTAAATTTTCACCTCAAAAACATATTATTGGAATTAAAAAATGAATATTTGATAATTAAATTTTATAAGAAATATTGTCCGTAAATATTGACCCTTATGAAATTATGTTGAAAGACGGATATATAGACTCCGGTCACCAATTAGCACAAAAAAAAAAACTTCACCAAATACGATACATTATTTCGATTTGGAACAATGCAATATTTGTTCTTTGATATATTATTGCGTCGCCAATATTAAAACTAATGAATGTGAAATATTTTTATACAAAAAATGTGCAATTAAAAAAAATTTAGGAATTTTTATTTAATAAAAAGAAACATTTTACAAAAACATCACTTTAAATAGTAATCGCTTTAAATAGTAGTTGCAATAGCATGTAAAATCGTGAACATAAAATTAGATTTAGGTATCTCAAAAAATATTCAAAATAATTTAATAAATCTGGATTTTGATAAAGTTTATTTTTCACAGTGCGCAAAGCTTGATATGAGATGGCTACGCTGACAATACAAAATCGCGCATCTCTTACTGCGCAAAGTGACCACGAGCAACGCCGGGCCATATTGCTAGTTAAAAATAAATTTATACTTCAATATATTTAATTTTATGTCATGATTCTTTTACATGTACAATAACAGTTTGAACATTAGTTTATAGTTAGTTTGCATTAAATTTTATTCACTATTCCTATTCTTCAATGAAAAGGAAAGCATAATTTATCAGACTTGAATTTTATAAAACTTATATTAAATGTCTAAAACCGTAATAAATAATAATTTAAATTCCCTTTGAATTTAATTTTTGCAATTTTGAAACTTACATATTTAAGTACTAGCAGATAAAAAAAATATGCTTTTTTTTGCACCCTTCCCTTTTATTTTTCCAATATGAACTCTGGAATTTAATGAAGTTACCATACTTTAAAGTTATAATTCCAATTTTAATTTACAAAGATATTCGGAAAATAATCTTTTTTTTTCATTTATAAATTTTAACAATGCAATAAAATTTTAATTTGTATTGTCCTTTTCATAGAAAATATTGTTAACATAAGGAGTTTTTGTTTTAAATGCTGAAACTATTTAATAATTGGTACTATATTATTTTAGTGATGAATACTTATAATCTAGCAAGCACAGGAAAAAAAAAAAACGCGAAAACGAAGTAATACTATTGCTGAGATTTTTTCATTAATCGAATTCTTGCTCATGAAAGGTATACCAATAGTTACATAATAAATTAAGTTGCAGACAAATCTTTTTCACTAAAAACTTGTCGCAGACTGTTAAGAATTTTTCTGCTACTGGGCACTTATTGTTATGATTGAGAAAGGTATGTTAACATAGTTTGGACATATAGACAGGATGAATGAAAGGAAATAGACGAAATACAAGACGAATGTGGATGGAAGAGTTGATCTCTGCGAACTCACCTCAATCAGATTGAGGACTATTTTAGCAAATGCCAGCTTAGGAGTACCCTAATTAAGTTAATAACAATGTATCTACCTATATAGTTTAAGTTTAAAAAATTTGGCCCTCAAAAGAAATTTCAATCGTTGTTTTGTTGATATTTGGCTCTGTTGACTAATAAGTTTGCCGACCACTGTCTTAGACAATCCTTTTTAAAATTTGTGAAGAGGAGGAAAAAAAAGGGGGGGGGGGGGCATTGGTTAATGCAAAAGATAAATCACTAGAACAGATTTTCTCATTTTCTTTAACCTAAAGTAAAATAAACATCTTTGAAACTGTCATGTTAATTTTTTAAGGATTATTTATCGGCACAAACTGTAACTATAGTTAAAGATATTTTAGTGTTTTATTTTGGATATTTAATTCAATGTAACATCATCATATTTGTTATTTCCATTGAAGATCAAGATGGTGTGCCATGTTACTACCAAGAACTACCATTTACTGGAAAATACTGAAGTTTGAAAATTATGACTTATTAATCATCGATTATATTTTGGTAAGGGTGAGAAGGAAAATATTTAATTTTTCGTAGCTCTTTTACCAAATGGGTAGATTCCACTAGTTTGAATATTAAATAGTAGTATAATAAATATATAATTTGGTGAGATTCCATATTTTTGATAGAATAATATTTTAATTTTCTAAATGAAAACCCATAATTTATAACATTTCCTTAGGTTCATCATTTTGTGTGTAGGTTGTACCTACAGATAAAACAAATTAAGTATAATTTAATTTTTCCCCAGACTAAATTTTAAAAATATCACTTTAAAAAAATAGCCATTTCATTGTGAAGTTTTCAATAGTAGAATGGAAACTTTAGTTTACAAACAATAACTTTTCAACAGATGAGCAAAATTGCATTTAAAATGTTGTCAATAAATACAACTACTAATTTGTTTAATTTTATTCTGACTGATTGAACAGCAGTAAGTTGTGAACCTATGTTATTCACACATGCTACTAAGAGTATTTTTAGGGGGCTTTTTGAGAGCAATGGGCATGAATAGTACAATAAAATAATTGTACAATTAAAATGAAAGGGTACATTTTGTTGCTCGACTTTACAACTAAGCTTTTTTAAAAAATAAAATTTATTGAATGAAACTCGTTTAACCTACATTGTCATAATGTTATATATTTTAAATGCGAGCTTTTTCTTCTTTACTGGTTACAATTACAAAAGTTTCTGTAATCTCATATAAATTAAATGGATTTCTATACAGAATGAATTTTTATAGAACATAATCAGCTATATTACTTTTGTAGTAAGGATACCTTTTACACCCTTTTAGAAACAACGAATATTAACACATGATATATCAAAAGAAAGAGAACCAGTGACAAATCGTACTTTCATAAAAATAAATATCAAAGTTTTTTTAAACAAGCCATTGCTAATGCTGCCATCTAGGGACAGACCGTTTTTTATTCTTTGGCCCTAATAAATGGGTGGGTTGGAGCTGTAAAAGGGGGGCGCTTTTTCATGCAATAATTATCGCATGGGCATGCTAGTAACGCTTAATAGTAACATAAATTTCTTTAAAAAAAATATATATTTGTGATTAGTTTCACTTGTGTTACTAGAAACAATACATAATGCAGGATCAACTATAACTTTCCTTTTTATATATTGTTCACATAGAGAAGACCCTTATTTTGCCGCTGAAGTAAGTAAATACCCCGCCCCAAACGATCAATTTGCAAAAAGTGAAAATTAATGACAACATTCTTAATTCATAAAATGGAATTTGGCCAAATATTCAGGTATAGTGTAATGGTTACTTTAATTTACATGCCCAACATATTTTTTTTATGTATCTAGACTTTAAAAAATATATATATATTCTTGAGAAACAAATCTTTGCATAGTAACAATAACTTGAAACATCATTTCACCACTGATATTTATTTAAAGAGATTCTGAAAAACTGTACAGTAATATTTTTACAAAACACAAATGAAATATAGTAGTAAAAATTCGAAAATATTACATAGTAATATATATATATATATTTAGTTTAAATCAAAATTGAAAGAGACTGTAAATAGCCAAAGATATAAATGCATCTTCTAAAATTCTATACCGAATTCCTTCCATGGCAATGAAGAATAATCTGCTTTTTTTACAGGCACTTGCTACAAATGGCAGCATATTTATATAAAATGCATTTTAAATTTATTAACTTTTAAGCATTTTAACTAAATTGATCAATTGAAAAACTTCAGAGCGAGTACAA
The DNA here is from genome assembly GCA_963932185.1 of Troglohyphantes excavatus. Lineage (NCBI taxonomy): Eukaryota > Metazoa > Arthropoda > Arachnida > Araneae > Linyphiidae > Troglohyphantes > Troglohyphantes excavatus. The sequence goes on from OZ010674.1 coordinate 39,715,909, forward strand.
AATTATGATTTTTAGAAAGTATATTATTTTAAGGTATCACTCTTTAAAGCAGTTGAAGCTCAAGTTAAGGCTTAGTGATTAAGACACTGATCAAGTGGACAGAGAACTATTAGAACATATTTTAATATTTTGGAATAAAAAAATTAAATTTTCGATTGGACAAAAAGTATAATCTTTTTAAAGTAAAAAAATAAAGCACTAATAATAATATTTGACTAATTATTATTCTTAGGACAATAAATATTTAAGCAGTTTAGTATTAAAAGTTACAATATCCTTTAATAAAAGCCATCTGAGCTGGAGACATTGAGGGGCAATATTTTGAAATTGCTAAACAACTATACACCTAGAATAGTAGAAGTTATGTTAACCATACTGGCCATAGCTCACAAATAATAAAAAATAGTGGATCAGCAATGAGTCTATTGAATTATTGACATTTTTCATATTGGATCAACATATAGAAGTATGTGATTTAATATAGTTAAATTCAATAATATATTTATAAATTTTGCTTATACAAGTACATCTGCTTCGCTTCGAATGTCACCAGATCAAGTAGGATTGGATAGAGATTCTTTTAAATTTTGAGACTAATCTACTCATTTGGAAAAATATATAAATGCGTATAAACTGGAAGCATAAAAAATATAAGTGACAAAAACATACAATAAAAAAACTTTGAAATATGTAATATAATTTTTAAAAAAATCCGAATTCCGAAAATTGTAGGAATGGTATAATAAGTAGTAGTACAGTGTACACATCAGTACACTAGCATTTCTTTTAAAAATTAAACCGATGTAATATTTGAAAATAGCTACATATTTTTTAATATTTCATTTTTATTTAATTATTCAGATTAATTCCAGAATATTTTTGAGAAACTTTAAATGATATTTTAAGAATTTTTTTTTTACTTTTTAAGCATAGCATATGCATACAGCTGAAGGTTTATTGTTATAAATTAAAAAGTTCAATAGATAAAGTTTAGAAGCCATTATTTATACATCTAAAAGATAAATACAGAGACATACAGATATTGCAAGTGCATTTATGCACTTGACTTCAAAAATCCTACTTTAATACTGAACATGGTAAAAATACAGATTTTTGATTTAATATAGGTCTCGCATATAAATATTATTGCTATTTCGGACGTTAGTCGTTCTCACTCATGTTTATTTTATCAAAACTAATAAAGTCAGAATATTAGGCTTTTCATAGAAGCTCTTAAGATTTACACTTAGAAAACTATTTAGGTGCAAAAAATTTACAATTTTTAAGTGCTGCTAATTAGTTTGAGATAGAGATTTATTCAAGAAAATATGTGTATTTTATCATGCATATAAATACAAAATATTTATGACACTAAAATATTGCACAGGAGCGATTTTTGATTTTTTAAAAAATCTAATTGTACAGAACATGTCTGCTTGTTGAATATTGTAATGAGCATAACTGATTCCTTTTATAAAATTTTCTTAAATTCAAAACAATGTCAATTTCCTTTGTGGTTTGTTTAATGTGTGAGGCTCACTATTTGAATTGGGATATCCCCTAAACAATTCATCTTTTTTTTAATAAAAAAAATGCATAAAAAGAAACTTGTTTCAGATTCTCACTAGTTCATGAATAAGAAAAATAATTTAAAGGAAATAAATTCAACAAGCTCTTTGACTTTGAGAATAATCACAGAATAGGGTTCAAAATTCACTTTGATAATTCAACTCCATTTTGGATGGCAAGCGAAATATCACCAGATTTTGGGAGTATATCCCTTGTGAATTGTGGTACAAGTAACTTTAATATATGAAGTATCAGCACAGTACTTTTATATAATAATAATAATAATAATAATAATAGGAAGTTTTTGAGGACTAAATTGGATCGCAATTAAAACTAATACCTATTTTCACTAACATTTAACTTTTCAAATAGTGTTTAGTAATTACAGAGCTCCTTCTTAAAATTAAACAAACCTTTAGAGACACTCTGATACATGCTAAAAATTTCTACTTTAACCAAAATCCTTTTTAAAAAAAATGGAAATTCTATATCACAATTGAAAACTAAATCAGATATAGGACAATATATTGAATAGTAACAAGAATTATTTTGAAACTTTACAAGGAAAATTTTATAATATTGAATACATTCATAAACTTTTAAACACCACACGATAAACAGCACCAAACAGTAGGGAGAAACAAATACAGACATAATTAGTAAAAAGTTACAGTGTTTGCTGAAGCACAATAAAGCTTATTTTAATGGTTATGATTATATAACAAGGCAAGAAGATGAAGGAAGTAATAAAAACATGCGAAGTTAGTACAAACTAATGAAATCTATACAAAACGTTATATACAGCTCATTCATTACCATAGCAGGGATGATCATGAAATATTTATATAAAAATAACTAAGCAGAAAAACCTTTAAACGATATAACGGAAATAGCAGTCAATAAAAGTCCTAGTACTTAAAATATCCATAACTGCTTAATATAAATATTTTTGTTTTACTAAAAAACCTTTACATTTTAATTATAACAAAGTATGAAAATGGTATTCCACTCTCTTAAAACCTTCTCAATGATTTATACAGGGTGTCCTAAAGATGTTTCTAAATGCTTTATATTTTGGATATAAGCAATATAAATCATAAAATACCCAAAATAAGTTAAGAAAAATGTGTCTAAAAGTTTATTGAACCAATTTTAATATATATAGTCCTAATTAGTCAAAAATTATACTTTAGAAATATGCTTAATGCTAAAAATAAAATGTAAATTAAAATAACAGATATTTTTTAAAAAAGAAAAGTTTTCATAAATATTAAATAAAAATTATTGATATTGACAATAACCATTGCATTATAGGTTTCTATATATTTTCAAGTAATATTAAATAGAATTCGAATTCCAATAAAATGCATAAAAGTTTCTTACTTGAAATTACATTAGGAAAGTAATTTTTTTTAATGAATTGTAATTTTGTTAAATTTAAAGAATACTTTATTTTTTAATCCCTACCTTTGTTTTTGGTTAGACAAACTATTTTTTACTTGCTGTTTCTTATTTCTTAAAAAACATTGAGAATTTTATAATTAACATTGTTTAACAATTCCCATAGCATAGAGAAATCTACTTCAGGACAACCTGTATTTAATTATTTTCAAATTATTAATTAAAAAAAAACATCTCAAAGATCATTTTTAAAATAGGCTTTACTTTCATATATAATAAAACTAAAAACGTCAAACACTTTACAAGCGAACAATTAAAAAAAAAATCTTCAGAAGGGAATCCATTGAGCGATCACCGGTTTCAATCACTAAGTCCCTAATAACAAGTGGCGCCCAATCATCCCTGCTTTCAATTACAGAGAAAGATCTTTATTAGTCCATGTTACAAGCTATTAGTTGAGTGATGTTGTTTACAAAGCAGGCTGTCTGTTTTACGAGACGGAAAGCGCACACACGGAAGACATCACGGGCGGGGAGGAATAGAGGGAGCATTTCCGCCGACTCCTCGTCTAATACACAAAAAATATTTAACATGTAAGAAGTAGCATAAAAAATTCAAGGTTAAACATTTTAGTTGAGAAAATTACTCTTTTAATGCTTTATATATAGAAAATAACCTGTAGTCTGAAGTGTTTCAAAATTCTTTTTCAGTTGTTAATGTATACAGTCGAACCTCGGCATAACGAACCTGGGATATAACGATCCCTCGGTTGTAATTAACTTTTCAAATGTTCCCAACCGAACTCCTATATCACCAATGTATTTTCCAATGCTTGTAACGATCTTCAGAAGTTAGGAATTCGGATGTAGCGAACTAATATTCATACTTTTCAAGCTTAGTTTCAGGTCTTTCACAGAAAATTTTACTCGCCCCGACCACATTCTTTACCTTTTGTTCCTTTTACAGAAACCACTTTCCTCAAAGGTGACAATAGAACTTGCTCAGCTCCTCCTTTTCCCTCGTTCAACTGGTCAGCATGCATACTTTGCCTTCCTTTAATTCCATTGCTGATTATCATTTAACTTGTAAACATCGCATAGTTTTAAAATCGTTCCTTTTAGAAAGCGAAAAGACTTTTCCATTGAGGATAAAGCGAAAATTATTAAGAGAATAGATAACGGCGATTAACGTTTATCTTCCGATATTGAATATGAAGGCGATGTAAGTTGAGGTTTTTCAATTTTTGATGCTAAAGGCTAAGGCAGCTGTGAACATTTTGCAAAATTTTTTTTAAAACAGAAACTGTGGATAAGAATGTAATGGACTCTTTTGATGCTTTCAACAAAAAATCACAACTTTTTTTCATACTTCAGGTAAATAAATGTAAGTAGTACGTAGTAAAATATTGTTTAATTGTTTTTTAAGAACAAATATTTCTCTTACTTTATTATTGCCCATTACCAATTGAAATTAATTTGTTTGTTTCGCACATAAATGCGTTTAAGGACTTTAAGAATTTTTTATACCGTCAATATTTGAAAATTCGGATATAGTGAACCCTTGGCTATAACAAACTTCTGAACCAGTCCAATGAGGGTTCGTTATAACGGGGTTTGACTGTATTTATGTATAATTTTTGCAATTTGGAAGGGTGAGTACAATAGTAGAGCTAATTAATTAAAAAGAAAGTACTTAATCCTTAAACTTCAGCACCGATAAACATTACCGATAGGGTTTTTATTTTGCACCCTTTCAATTCCTACAGGTTGTTGTATCCCTTCCAATCTTTTAGTTCCCTTTTAAAAGTCTCTAGTGGTCTAGTAAAAAATAGAAAAACCCAACCAGTATTCGAAATTAGATGTTTTTTAGTTACCAAACTGCTCTGCTTATGCCTCATTTTAAAATAATTCAAATTGATTTAGCAGAGCTGTTATGATATTTTTGCAATCATTCAAACTTCCTTTGCATAAAATTAGAAGCATGTTTCCATTTGTTCTCTAAAAATATAAACATCTTACTGACAAAATTACTGAAAAGTATCAGCACAGTTATTGAAAATCAATGTAGATGGCAACTGGATGTAAAATTACAGTCTTCAAACTAAAAGTTTTATGTGCGAAATACGACTAACGACCACTCATTTTGAACTCTTGAGTATAACCAAAAGTAGTTTTCTGTAGGTAAAAATTACTGGGTTTAAGGGTTATTGTCCTTTCATATTGATTAGGACTAGAGGGTTAAGAAATTAGACATTGAGATCCACTCTACAGGCATGTAAAAATAATAACACTTAATTTTAAAAATCTTTTTTAGAATGACAAGTTTTCTCATGACTAGAATCATTTTAAAACATTTTAGCTTTTAGATAAGCATTTGGTATATAATTTTATTAAAAAGGCATGTTATAGCATTTGGAAAAACATAAAGCTAAAGAAAATGGGCATGTTATTTACATGGTCCTAGGTGTCCATTATTGATATTACAATAATTAAAAAGTTAAAACTGTAGATAATTCTGAATATTGGAACTTTAATTATGAACATCCAGTTCACTAATTTTTTTAAATCCTATCATCAAATACACCAAAGGAATAAAAAAAAGATTTTTGACATTCATTTCATGCCCAGAAAACTGTACAATAAAGAAAAGGAACCAAACAAAAAAAGCATTAGTGTATTAGTATGTCTATTCTAAATTGTATTCAATTTCACAAATAAACATCTACATGAAAGGTATTCTTATACATGTCCATATCAATAAAATAAATGGTTAAGTTAATTAAGGTTTATGACTTACGTTGGGATGAGTGGAGGAGGAAGACCACCAGGTGCAATCCTTGGGGGTGCAGATGGTGGTGGTCGGTTTGGACCAGCTGGTTCAGGTCGGCTGGGAAGGAAAGGGGCATTCCTATTCCCCACTGGGGGTGGGGGAGGTGCTCGAGAAGATGTGTTACGCCTGGATGAGCTGAAAGTGGAAACATTAATCATGTAATCTAAATGGTTGCTTAAATTAACTTCTTTCAGAGCAATATAATAGATTATTGGCGACAGTTCAGTATCTATATAAAAGGAAAGACCTGGGAATATTGATAAAATGACAACAGAAACACCTGAGCTGGTACCCCATAAAACTGATGTAAGCATGTAGATGTTTGGACCACAATAGACTTAATGGGCACTAGTTCCTTTCATATGTGAAAGTTTTTTTGTAGATGACAAGGAACAAAACTAGAAATCCTCCGAAAATACAGATTCTTTGAAAGTCCATATTTGAACCAGAACTCTCCAGGTATGGGTTCGGAATTCTGCAGCTTGGCCAAAACAGGCCCCAAGAAGGTAGATTATGAAGACTAAACTTGAAAATTGCTTTAATGGCCTCTGTTAAATCACATTGTTTAGAGGATTTAGATAAGACAAATGGTCAACTTGACAAAAGTCTTTGTTTGATTCCCAAAAACTTGCTTAGAGGGGTCTTATTTAACTGCAAATTTATTTGAGCCACATTATAGGATGTTGGATTATTTAACAAGTAAAGAATTTCACAATCACCATCAGGAACAATGATTAACCTCCTGAAGCACTATTAAAGGAATATTTTCTCATTTAGCTGTGAAATAAAATTAATGATTAATTTAATAAGTATAAACTAGGGTCCAGAGAAAAACATTAAAAAAAAATATGAAAACAAGTTTGGTTTCAGTCACTTGGAAATTTTGTATTGTAAAGCATAATATTTTGTATAAGCATTAAAATGCAAGTCATCAGTTGAATTATCTAAGTATGTCTTTTTTAAAAAACTTGTTAATACATTCATATAATTGTCTTAAAATACTACATATCTTTTCTTTAGAATCAGTTGTTCTTAAAAATTTCAGTTACAGCACTTTCTATTCAAAATTGTATAATCTCACATGGAAATCATTTATTAAATGAGTTTAGTATTTTAAGTATTTATGTTAAAAATGAACCATGTTATTATTAAAACACCATGTTATTATTAAACACTTTATTGATTTGTAATATGATATATCTGTTTATTGTTTCCAGTATAAACTAATAAAATTGTTTTAACTTTATGCAAAGACAATGTTTTGATTATATAGAAAATGAGAATTTCCTTTAAGTATGAAATCACAAAATAGTAAATATAAAAGTGCAACTAATGTTTAGGGATGAAAACAATTTCCAGTAGCTATCCGGTATCCGGAAGATTTTTAACTATCCAGTAATTATCCGATACCTGGAAGCAAAATGCCGGATATCCAGATGAATTTAACACTGCAGATTTTTTTTGTGTTGATCAATTATCTTTTGTTTTCGCTTCATGTATTTTCCTGAAAATACTACCAATGTATTCTGCAGTCTGCACATTCTCCCTTGAATTTTACTCGGGCTATTCAGATGAGTAAGGAGTGAAGTGATAACTTTCTCTGGAAAACCTGATCGAATGCGTTTCAGACATAGTGGGTCACAGAGAATAGATAGTAAGGAAGATATGCTGCATATAATTGTAACACGCAACTAGCTATTTTGGAGTATCTTCGAATTTGAACAATCCGCATGGGTGGTGGTGTAGGGTGCATAGCTACATCTCTGTTCTGTTATATATTAGAAATTGTTTTAATCTCCAGTATAGTAAGTGCTAGTTTTAGCATTTAAATATCGGGCAATTTAGATCAGCAATTTGGAAATATTTCAAAATTACATTTCCAAATGCCTCATACATTGCAGGTCTGGCCATTTCAAAAGAAGTATGAATATGTTACGAGATGACATTTTTGTATAAAAAACCTGCTGGATATCCGGCAAAATCCAGTTTGGATATCAGGTATCCAATTTGTAATGTGCACCAGATATTCGATATCCAGCAAAACCACTATCCGGTTCATCCCTAAAATTTTTTTCATTTAGATCTTCTAACTTTGCTCATTTGCAATGGAAAAAATATAACTTTGTGATTTAAGTAAGCCTTTTAGTGTTAAGATTTTAACTTTATAAGCAAATATTTAATATATACAAGAATCTGATGAATTCAAATTTAAAATGAAAAGAGTACAATTCCTACCCAGGAGAATCAGGTGGCACCCATTCCTCTTTAACAGGTGGTGGCATGGGTTGATAAGTTGTCTTCATTGAAACATCACTTATTATGAAAAGGGCTTCTTTACATGCTTGGTAAAGCCTCAGAGTGTCCTCTCTTTTTCGAGATTCTTCCGCAGATTCCTCCATTAGTGTCCCCTATTGAAGCAAAGAACATTTATTATTGATCTGGTAATTGTGCCTCAACTCGCGATAGAAATCAAGAAGACAATTCATTTACCTGATCACAAGAAGCATACAAATTTGCTAGCAGATCTGTGTATATAAAGTCTTTTGTCTGAAAAATTATTAATTTTGATCAATAAGTATTTCAAAATAATTAATAATTTAATTTATAATAATTTATTTATATAAATATATATTCACTATGATATTCTTCGAAGTACATTTGCATTAAATATATTAATAGTTTGAGAAAACCTAAAGCAAATACTCATGAAAGCATACAAACTGTTTGCATCCAAAATGGCCGGTATATACTTAAATGGGAAGTTTTAGAAACAATGTATTTTGTGTTTGACATTTCTGTTAACTTACAATTTATATAGTAGTTTTAACATGATATATCAGTAATAGGAAAGCAACATCACAGTAGCTTTCCAACTGACTTTATTTCTTTCCCAATACTAAAAATCAACACTAGTTATCCATTAGTGGGTTTTAAGTTTGAAGCTTTTATTATAAGAACACCTAATATAAAGATCTCTAAGAAGTATTTAAGTGATATTTTATATTAATTGAACATGGAAAAAATATTAAATATTTAATTATTAAGAATCGTAAGAGCCACAGACCTCCATGAAATAATGTCTCCATCTACTAATGCTAAAAAAGCATAATCATAGCTTATAAATTACCTTGATAAATTCTAATCTATGCATACACATGAGTTTTTTTTATTAAACAAGCCTTAGGGTAATATAGTTTTTAAAAAAATATTAAATTTGAGGATACTTGACTTAATAAAAGTCAGTTCTAAATTATAAAAAGTTATTCATTTTCAAGGACCTATATACTTCATCAGAGGTAAAAGCAACATAATTTACAAAGCTAAAACTAATTCTTAAATTGAATAATTCATAGTACTGGCTTTCACTCATAACACAAGAGGAGAGTAAAGTCTTTCCATGATTAAATTAAAAAAAAATATTTTATAAACCAAATTGCTTTAGTAAACTGCAACATTCTGATAAATTTTTTATTAAAAATAATTTTGGAAGAAAATAGAAATGTGAAATCTTTATCATTGTATAGCCCTATTCTTAAAGTTGCTTTATCTTTCAATAGGTCACTACCTAAATCTGCTACAGCTGCAGATTTTTGACCAAAATGGTTTCGATAAAAGGAATACTCGTATACCGACTTGACATTCTCCAAAAGGAGATGAACTTCAAAGTCTCCTTAAAGCAATTGCTGTTCATAAAAAAACTCAATTACTTTAAAACACAAACATAAGTTTATGTATAATAGTTTTTGAGAAAAGTTTGCAATCGGGGAAAGACTTCATGCTCATCTTGTATATATTTGACATTTCGTTCTTACAAAAAGGTATACCAATGTAATTCCTAACCACACGCATTCATATAATCAAACACAATAAAAGGACTTACACTATTTATTGTTAAATGCATTATAAACTTTGGTACGAGGTCCCTAAACGTTTTTGTTATAATCTTCATATAGGAATCGACCAGATTACGAATGGTTTCAACTTGCCGCTCCAGCTGTGGGTCTAAGGAGGTTGTCTGGTCATTTTCTTCAAAGTCCCCATTGACATGAGAGGACCTTTCAGGATAGACACCTGCTCGTAGAAAAGAGGCTTTCCAGCTGTCCACCTCTTCTTGGCTTTCGCATGATAGTTCTAGCTGCTTATAATCTTTGAATACATTCCTGGAAACATTTTCATTGTTTAAATGTAACCTTGAATTACATTTTAAACTAACAAAGGTACCAGTTATCATGAGATCACTTTCTACCATTTAAATAGTTATAGTTGTAACTCATCTTCTAATTGAGTAATTGAAAAAAAAATCAATATTAAATTTTTTTAGCATGAAAACTGTTGACCAGAACATTAGTTTTAGAGACATGTGAAACGCATATATCCTAATAATTATATTAGTATAGATTGGCATATTTAGTCAGCTATATTAACCTTTCCTATACATGTAGATTAAGTAAAAAATCTATTAAAAATAACATTAAAATGTTTAAATATAAACTAAGATCAGTTTTAGTTTATCAAGAATCTGATGTCAGTTAAGATTTCCAATTACAATGACATATAAAAAGAGACTTTACATTTTTAAATGATTTTTATAATTTAAGTCAAAGCATGTTGATAATATTTAAATCTTTACGGAGCTTAGCATAAAAATTTAGTAAAATTGTTTACCAAATATTGTTTTTAACTTTATGAAAGCGAAAAATTAAATTGGTTTTCATTGCAATTCAATTTTAAATTGTATTTCCAATACATAGGAGATTTTACAGAGATATAATTTAAAGTATACCACAATGCACAAATTAAAAAATAATAATAATTGTAATACAGTATTTTATTCTATTAAAATACAATTTCAATGAATAAATAGGTACAAATTCTATTCATTCTGTACTCTTATTTAATACTTATATAATTAAACAAAATAAAATAATTAGATTATCTTTGTACTAAAATAACATTATGATGCAGTAAAATAATCAACACATCTAAAACCCACCTTTGATCAGGATTAAAAAGTGCAAATGTGTGTCTCCGAGACATGAAACCAGCTTCAATGTCTTTAATTTTTAAGCTTTCTAAAGGCAACATATATTTTCTATCCTTTTCCTGCAAATTAATAAGGAATTCATGAATAAAATATAAAAATTAGACAATAATAGTTTCAAGAAATAAAGAAAATATTAATAATATATTACTTCTTCATCTTTATACCAGGTGAGAAGCTCTGACGTTAACACAAACCAATAATCTCGAGACCCACCCTTCATGATACCTAAACTGTGGATGCACATCCAGCCTTTACGTATAACCTAAGACAAGAAGAAATCTCAAATAATATGTTTTTTAGCTAAAAATGTATTAAAAGAATAGGTATTTTCAATGCATCAAATCAAACTAAAATGTATTGGATACTGACCTGATTTCCTAACTTGCGTTTGCCTGTGTTGACTTCAGCATTAACTTGAGCACTATGAAAATAAAAAATAAAGTATATTTTAATTTCAAATGAAAAAGTAACAATGTCGCAATGAAGTTTTTTATAATGTGAAATGGCTTTCAGTTTGTTTAATACGGGGTTCCTTGCTAAAACTCCATGTAACAGAATTATATAGTGCACTTGCGTAGATGGCGCCGCTATCATGACACGCATGACGCATGCAGGGCTCGCACACATATTTCAAAGCGCCGTTGTTTGGCAGTACTTTTGTCGATTTGAATAGGAGTGGTGGCGTTTGTCAAAAGTATAATCCATCTAACTCAAACCGTTGCTTGTCGGGAGTTGTAAAGCTTATAAGTGTTTGTTTAAAAAAATAAACTGAGAAATATATTTTAAAGGGCCACAATGCTACACGCTAAAGTAAAAATTTTGTCAGCTCTTTTTTAGATGTGTGAATATATTAAAAAAATATTAAGAATATTTTATAGTTATTGTAACATTTTGGAGTGATATTATACCTATGTATACAAATATTTTGAATATCTGTATAATATCTATATTTTAATTTTATTTATATAATATTTTTAATGTCGCATATATAGGTTTAAATTGTTGAAAGTTAATATATATATATATATATATATATATATATATATATATATATATATAATATATATGCTACTATGTCTTTTAATTAATCTTTAGACTTTAACATCGATTTTTAAATAATTTTAGTATATGGCATATTGTATTAAAAATGAATTAAATTATATGCAAATCCCATAAACATAGTTCTATGATATTTTTATACATATAATAATTCAAACAGAATTACTCATAAAATTTAGATAATTAAAAGCAGCATGAGTTCTCACTATTAGTTCAACAATGTGCATAGAACTCAACAATTAATTTGACTTTTGACAGCTGTAAGTGTACCTTAGCATATAATATGCAGGGAAATAGATGTTCAATCGATGTTTTGGCTCTTTTGTAATGTACCCTTCAAATGATTTTTTTTTATTTAGACACTAAAAAAATATAATTTCATCTTACTTATTTAAGGAGGAAAATGTCTTCTTTACTCTCCCAAAACGTATAAAGAAATATTTTTTATGTTTGCGTCTCTGAGTTCTATGAGACAAGAAAATTTAACTTTGAAAGATCTTGAAATGCAAAGTATCTTAATTCTATTTTAATTAAAATTTCAGGCCATCGATAAGAACAGACCATCCTTTTACAATATAAAAAGTTGCCGGCAATGTCCACTCATTGCTCATTGTTAATTATAATTAGTATATTAAGCATTCAAACAAATTGCATGAATTTTTAAATATTAGTTAAATTGTGTGACAAGTTAGTTAAAGTCCAATTGCAAAACTATATTCATGGTGCTTTGAAATTCAATTCTCATATATATATATATATATATATATATATATATATATATATATATATATATATATATATATATATATATATATATATATATATATATATATATATATATATATTTATATATATATATTAGACATTTATTTAATTTTGTTATGAAAAACTTTCAAGGTATGATTGTGATTTTATTACATATTTTCTTCTATAACATGTTTCAATGGAAATAGATGAGAGTTATAATTGTGAAGCAGTAATTGTAAAAAATTAACCAAGCAGATACAAGTTATAGTTATTTACTGGTGAAAATCTGTCAACTTCAATCACTTCAAATCCCAACCATTTTTTAAAAACTTTACTATTAAACTTTAAAGATGTATTAATTGCAATACATTCTTTTATGATCATACTATTTAATCATACTTCAAAACTATCCCAATTCCTTCAAATTGTACTGTATTTATATTTGCAAAGGTGTGTATATATGATCAAAATGAACATAAGGGTTACTTTTCAGATTAAGAATCACATAAATTTAAGTATCTGGTAAATTTCAGTTTATAATAAAAAGGAGAATTTTAATTACAAAATAAACTTACTCTTATTAAAACAAAGATAAAAAATATATCTCCGGTATTTTCTATTAAAAATTATTTTTCAGATTGAAGGTAGGAGATAAAGCATACGAGAAAGGAAACAAGCTGAAGACATATAAAAGAAATCTAAGGGATAGCAACAAAAGCATGGAAACTCACCTCCCCATATAATGTTCTAAACTGGAAGGATCATAAGGAAGAGAAGAAAGACGTTACAGAAAATACAAATGGGTGAAAAGAAACAGAAAAGAAAGGATTAAAGTAAAAATAAAAGAAATAAAGCTTGCATAAAAACACTAAATCGACATTAACTGTAAATAAATGCAATATTTTTCATAAACCTGATATTTGTGATAATTAAAAACCAAATAATTTATTTCTAAAAGACAGAAGATATTTCACTGCAACATAAGATTTTTTTAAAATCTTAATTTTATTAAGCATTAATAGAATTAATTTTGTTAATAGAGGTTAAAAGATTAAATAACATACTTTCAGAGATAGGGCAAAGAGAATTTAAAAAAAAAAGTCTACTGAAAATTATGCTTGTTCGAAGTAATATTTTTAAGCAAAGTAGTACCGATTTAAAATGACTGTGCTAAAAAAAAATATTGTATTTAGATAGATCGTACATTTGAATAACATTGACAAACGAAGTTCTAATTCTTAGTTGGTGTCATTAGCATTACCTATCTTAAATCTTATTTATTCGAAAGTTATTTCTTTGCATTTGCACATTAAATTAATTGCATTTTCAAACATGATTATTTTGCCTATATTCCATTACAATCAGATTTTTATCTGAAATTGTACTAAAAAAATAAATGAAGTTATTGCTAATTAAATTAGTGTTAAGAGTTTTTTTTAAAAAAACATTTCGAACTCCATATTCTAAAAGAGTACTAACATCTATATAAATTTATAAGCAAATATTACAACTGTACAATACAATAAGTACATATATTCAGTACAAGTCAGTATATGTTTTATAACCAATCATAATCAGCATTATAAATCAACTATTTTCTTTTTAAACCATAAAAATAGAAATTCCATTCCGTAAACAATTCTACTTAGAATTATCTCATTCAGATCAGACCTAAGTTCTATTGTATAATAATTGTTAGAAGAAAGACTGCATTCTAAATAAAATCAACTACAAGTAATTTCTTTAAAAATTATGTATTCGACAATCAACTTACTTTGTGAAGCCAATGAAATCCTCGTGGTTTGTATTCATGTAGGCCAGTTCCACTTCAACTAAAAGAGCTAATTGCTGTTTTGTTTTTTGTTCACAGTCACGTATATGAGTAGTGATAATTCGTTCAATTTCATCTCGAAGGTTTGGGTAGCGATTCATCTATTAAATAATGGTAGTAATGAAACAATCTTTTTTTTAGTATAACAATATATTTTTTTTTATATAACACAGATTTCTCTTAGAATGTATCTGCACTATAAACCATAATCAGATTTCTGAATAGAATATTAAAGATATTTTATATCAGAAATAAAACTCTAGTGAAAAACAAAATGAATGGTTTATGTTAAAATGTAATATTCTAATACAATATATGACTTTAAATGACTATTTTATTTTTATTATTAAATGACATAGAATAGTTTAATCAAATTAAATTTAAATATATTATTTTCCGGGTTCAAAGATAAAAGTGTACAGATTGTAATTTTAAAAAGATTGCAAATGAGATAAAGACATTAAACTATAATGCCACAAAAAATATATATTGAAAAGTATATAATAAGATTAAAAGGAAATTGTTCTGCAAATAAACAACTTACTTTAGTTGCACAGGCTCTTACGACATTGGCTAATTCTCCTACGACTAAATCCACACATTTTATAGATGGTTCTTTGAGCTTGGATATCTGTTTCTTTACTATAGCTTCAAAAGCCATATCGGGTGTAAATAGACCAACTCTGAAAAAAAAAATGAACACATTTGATCTTTGAATAGGTTCTATTAACAATTAATCAATTTTTTTACTAAACTTTTGATTGCATTTAATTACATTTTGTTATAAACAAATCAATCACAAAAAGACAAGGACAAAAAAACATTAAACTTCTTAAGTAAAGATACATGAAATAAGAACTTACAAGGAATAAGTTTTAAAAATAAAACAAGTAGAAATAACTGATAAAAAAATGGTTACACAACAATACCACTATGAATTTTTACATGTTCCATTAAGTATGGATGTGACTTCATGTTTAACAACAATATCAATATTCACATTTTCCGCTGATGAAGGGTGATGTATCTCCCGAAACATGTCCGGATTATTACGGTTGGTTGGTTGGTTGTTTGGGTTTTAATGGCGCAAGGGCCAAAGATGGCCAAGCCGCGCCAAACTCTAGATGATCCAAACCAACATTAAAATTTACACATAAACGAAACTAAAATTCAAATCAAAGGCAAAAATCCTACGTAGTTTAAAAAGATAAAGAGCGACGAATGATGTGGGTGATTCAATAAATAAGATAAATGGGGAGATGAAGTATTAAAAATGCGATTATATACAATTCTAAGACTAGGACAAGAAGTTAAAATATGATGTATGGTAAGAGTTTGTTGGCAATGGTGACAAAGCGGGGCGGTTTCATTTAATAATAAATGCCTGTGGGTAGCTCTCGAATGACCTATGCGGAGACGGGTCAATAAAACATCACACCGTCGAGATGACAAGGACGGTAGGAACGGGATGCTGGGAAATACAGACCGGATTATTACGGACTTTTATTGCGTATTTTAACGTCGCATTTGTATTTTAATATTCTTAACGCAATGTTCTATAAGACGAGTTTTTTATCTTAATATATAGCAGTATAATGTATTTAATACACTGCACGAATAAATTAAGATTCAATAAATACATTTTTATAAAAAAAGAAATAATGGAATAAGATACCTAATGCCATGAATGTTTCTAATAGCAAAGGCTATTTCCCTTCTAAGTTCCTTTTCATCGAATTCCATCTGTTAAAGCGTAAATAACATTAGTTAATTAATTTGAAATATATATTTATACTTATACAAAATAATTATAAATTATTTTGTATAAGTATTAATAAATTTATACTTATACGAAAACTTCATAATAGTTTCTAAAAACATTCTAAAGTCTATAAATGACATTTGTTGAAAATTCAATAATTTCGAACAATTGCAATGGCATTAAATATATTAATTTTGTATAGAGTATTGTTTTCGATTGAGAGTTATTCCAGCAATACACACTAATTTTTAAATGCATAAAAATACTTTATCTTATCTTCCAAATAATTTTTATTGGGGTATAAATTAAAAGCTATTTCTAATAAAAAAAGGTTTTACATTTTATTTTAATACATTTATTATGAATATGCTTTAAACTCTCCAACCAAGAAATCAACTTTACAATTTTTTTAATTTGCCAGCTGATTGGAGAATTAAAAAAATGCTTATTGAATCCTGATTATCTAATTTAAATAAATACACTAACAATTATAACTACAAATTGAAGCTCAGCGATATTTGACAAGAGATACCAATATAATACCTTGACAATTTCAAATGGAAACCTTTCATGGAATAACCGATTGATTTTAGCTCCTCCTGTAAGTTGATGTGTATCAATAGAAGCCGACCCAGATCCTTCGATATTTTTTTCGAAATCCGATTGCATCTGTTGGATCATCCTAGGGGGAAAAATTACATTTCTATGAGAAGAAAAGTTAAATTAAATGTTGCGACCTTTTTTTTCCAAAAGCCCCTATTAAAATTATAATATGGTTTACCTTGGTATAATTTATGGCCATCTGTTAACTTATGGTTAAATATGAATATTAATAGTAAATGTAAATCCTAACAAATAAACATGTTAACCATCTGGAACTAACTCATTACATTCAACCTTAGATTAGCGTATTAGACATTTACATATTAACTGTTAGGAGTTAGGTGGGGAGATACCGTCACACTTTTTGCTTATCTTTTTATCTTTCATGGGATATTTTTTAAGTCACTTCAAATACTTGAAGTTAATCATAATACACAGTTTAATATTTTATTATGAGTTTGTAATCCAGTTGGCCATACAGTGAACTGACGGTAAATTTGTAAATAAAAATTTATACAATTCGAAATGTGGGACATGTGTTTGAAACTGTTGTCTGTTGAACTTGGGCTATTTTCCCCTCAAAGTGTTTAATAAGCTGACTCAATCAGTAAGAAACGAACCCTATATTTATACACGACATTTTTCTAAAAAAGATAAATATTCAAATTCTTATTTTTCATACAAAATATTTCAATAATTCTTTTTTACTACCCTTGTCATTCACTACTGATTTGCATATTTTTTACATAACAATTACTAACGGCAAGGTTATTTTAATGTCGAAAGACATGTTTATTGCTGAATTTTATCAGATTTTTATATGTTAAAATTTTGTCAAATTCCTTAAAAAAAGGAGAAAGACAGAAATTCATTCATAGGTGAAATATTTTACTGTTATAATTAGAAACTTTAAAATATCTAATCTGGAATGACATTTACATCCAGTTGTACACATTCAAAATATCTAAAACCAACCCAATAAATTTCCATTACAACTGCTTTTCTGCAAGTGATATAAGTTATTTAACCAATATTATTAGTTCAAGGTAGTAAATACATAAAAAAAGCAAACAAGTGAAAAATATATTAAAATTCTATTTTCAATTAAAAAAATAATAAAGTAGCAGATTATTACATTTTCTATGTTTTTCTTAAATAAACTGATGCAAATGGTTTGTTATATTGGTAGTATAAATGCTGTCACTATAATTTATATGATTTCCAAACTGAAGAAGGTACCAAAAGAAAGGATTAAAAACAATTTATTTTATATTCAAAGCTATGAGTGGAATTAAATAATAACAGAAAGTATTAGCTTAACATTTAAGTCAACTGAAAACAAAACATGTAAATTATAAATGTAATATTACATTAAAATGTACAAATGATAAAAAATTAAAAATGGAGAATAAAAATAACACACTTACATTAACATTGCTTTTGTTTTTATTGAAGGATCATCAGCAGAAAAATGTTTGTATTCTTGCACCTCCTTTTCCATTGTATTTTTTTGCTTTTCGAGTTTCTCTCTTAGCAATGGGAGGGTATCTCGGATGTGATTTGTAAGCTGCTGATTTAACACCTTTTGTAAATAAGGCGTGCCCATTCGATCAGCCATGTGCCTAAAATAAGTAAATAAGTGTTAGTATAAAGTGCATTGGGAAAAGTTTTCTAAAATAAAATTTTTTTTTTCTGCACAGAGGTACTATAAAATAATAATAAAAAAAATTATGAAACATGATTTCAGATACCAAGTATACTGTACTCATTCTGTATATATCAATTATAAAAATTCCCTGGCACACTCAATTAATACCATACCATTATAAGACTTTGATTTGACGACTTACATGGGAAAATGGATGTCAGTGTTCCAGATGGATTTTATACACCTTTTAAACAATTTAGCTAAAATCCCAACACAAATTTGAACTTTTTCAAAACCATTTTAATATTCAAAAAAGTTAAGTTTGTAGTGTTGCATTGTTATTCATGTTTTATTGGGACCACATATAAAATAAAAAAACAAAAAGTAATAAAGATTACCTTATATACTATTAGGAAAAATTTTGCAAAATTCTATTATTTTTACCACATTTTTGCATAGTTATGTAGATCTATCCAATGTTATCCAATGCAATTTTTAAGTTAAAGTTAATAATATTTCAAGCAAAATAGAATTTCTGTTAGCATTTTACTAAAAAAAACAATCCCTGGTTAAACAATAGTGTGCAATGTAGAAAATTCTTGCCACAAAATAAAAAATTCAACTGGTAAAGATTAAGACAAGCTTTATAATTTTTACCAGTAAAGTGTTTTAACAATTTCATTTACAACTTTGCAATAATCGCAAAAAGTAATGTATTATGAACTTCAGCTTTGAAGTAAATTGTCCACATTTAGTATGTACTTGTTTGGTAGTTTGTCCATAATATTTTATAGTTTTATGGGAAACCGACCCAAGGGACAAACATTGCTGATCCCTTATTCTCAAATAATTTGTTAAAAAAAGATAAAATATGTCTTCTAAAAATATCTTAACTAGATAACAAACATGTAAACATCGAAAAAATAAAAAGCTAAATTCATTCCCTAATCGATTTTGTTGTGAATAAAACTAACCTGTAAGACGGATGTCCTAAAAAGAAGCGTCTCTCGGCTGCCATCGCAGCTTTGATGTCTTTCCGACCCTCAATATCTTTTTGACTACGATTAACAACGCCGATATAACCTACAAAATAAGTCAAAGCAAACATAAGAGACATATAAAAGACTTCTTCAAACATATTCTTCTTCAAAAGGATAAATGAAGTTGAAAGAATTTATAACTAAAATTATATAACAAATAGTATAATTGTACAAAAAATAATTAAACAAGCAAACCTAATTAATTTGTTCAAATAGCATAGTTCATACCTCTCCGCAAGGGTAGCAATTTGTTTTCTAATATATCACGTGCATCTGTGCCTTCGTCCATAAGGTCCAACTTTGTAATCACTCCGATGGTACGGAGCCCTAAGAGAGGTTTATGAAATGAATACTTTTTTTTAAAAATTAAGCTTGAGTAAAACTGTATTAAAACCCAAGAAGTTTTAAACACTTATACATTAGTTCACACTGAATAGCTGACAAGTCATCAAACAAATTAGTTGAAAAAAAAATGACTTGTGAGTGTTTAGAAATATTCTTCTTCAAAAGGATAAATGAAGTTGAAAGAATTTATAACTAAAATTATATAACAAATAATAAAGTTGTACAAATAATAATTAAACAAGCAAAACCTAATTATTTTTTTAAAAAATTACATTAAAATTTGTTCTGTTAACCATATTAACCAAGTCTTCAACCATTAAATAAAGATAATTTAAGATAATTTTTTTTTGTTATGTTTCCTAATACAGTACTGTTTAGAAGTTGTTTAGGTGTTAGTTTTCCTGCTAATCATCAAAAAGTTTTGAGTTTTTTACTGTATGGATAACATATAAAATTCATTAAAGTGGATCTATAGACCATGCCCAACTGTTACATACAACATGCTCAATTGTTATTTTTCACTAGATGCAATATTTTATTTTTTAAAAAGATTGTACACCTTTAAAACAAGAAATGTACAAGAAACGTATAGGAACATTTTTTTCAATTAACAAAACTTTACAACATATTTTTTTAAGGATTTTTATTTATATAAAAGTCAATGTCTGTATATTACATTATGAATAAGTTTAATTAAATGAAAACTCAACTTTTTTTTTGTTATTAATACCTTACTTATAAATATTGATTATACATTAACATGTTGAGGTCCAAAAGGGATTCTCTAGGAATAAAAATAGTTTTTTCAAATTAGCTATAAAAAAAGTAAGCCCATTGTAGGGATTAAGTTGTAGCTGTTAAATTTCAAATCTTAAGAAATAAAATAATAGCAGGGGGTTTATTTGTTTTTCTATATATTTAAACAAATTTAATTTTACTTTTAATATTAATGAAATGTTCATTTCAGACAGTTTAAAACAATGACTTAATACTTTCTTTGCAAGCAAAATGCTCAAACATAACTTAAGGCCTGGCAGACGTTCTAGCATTTTTCATCAGTAGACGCCACACCTGACATTCGAGACACTAGATTGGTTGGTTTCAATGGGAAGCCAACTAATTCAGTGTCTCAGACGTCTAATGCAAAATGTAAGGACATGTGCCTGACCTTTAAAATCTTGTTTAAATTAGATTAGACATCATGAATAATGTAAAACAATCACTAAGCACAACTTTTACATCAGTAAAATTGTGAATAATTTTTTTACCAACATGCATCAAGCTTTATGAAATTCCTTACTGCTCCACGCAAAATGCATACAAGTAAAGATTATTACAGTTAGTTCAAGCAAAACAAATCGGGGTTTAAAACCAAGGCCGAATTCTCACTCCTCATGCATCTGACCTGATGGATCAACCTCTCTGGCCAGTTTCAAGGCATCCGAAGTGGAGATGTCCGTATTAGCTGGATGAACAGCTAAAATGATACAGCTCTCCAGAGATATAAACTCGACAATTAGATCATGAACCTTTTTCTCGATGTCTAATGGTTGGTCTCCAACCGGAACCTTTGTCATTCCTGGTAGGTCGACCACAGTTAAACTCAAGACTGAAAATAAAAAAAGATAACAGTTAAAATGATTTTACCTTCAGGATCGACTTCTTTGGACAGTTTGAGGGCGTCGGATGTTGCAATGTCTTGGTTGGCAGCAGTAACTGCTAAGACTAAGCAGCTTTCTTTCTTTACGAATGCTAGCAACATGTCTCTTATTTGGTTTTCAATATCAGGGGGTTGATCGCCTACTGGGACCCTGGTCATTCCGGGAAGATCGATTAAAGTCAGGTTCAACACTATTCAAATGTGAAAAGGAATGAATGATTTTAGGGTTGCTGGAGACATCAAACCAAATTTAAATATGAAGCATACCTAAATGCTGCATAAAAATTTATTTAAAGAAAGAAGTAGGTTTTCAATATGAGTTAAAGTAAGTTTTATAAATGAGAATGTTTATGTTACTATTGCTCAGACTTTAAAACAAAATTTTTATTAAAAATATATGTTGCTTATTGTGTTTTTAAAGAAGTTTATATAAATCTAATACAAAAAAGTTTATTTGACAGTTTCTAGTTTTTTAAAAATATAAATCAAAGTAAAATTCTGAAATACAACTGGAAATTTTATATTTAGCTTTTTTTTTAATTAAAAAACTTTAATAACTAAATTATTATATATTCAGTCATTGTTTTTCATCTTTATAAGTTTAAAAAACAATACAAATGTACTTATATTCTTCAAGAATTTTTTAGAAGGAAAATATTTTCAAAAATGGCAGACACGAGTTTTGTAAAAAATTTTATTTCTTCTTTTTTTTTGCTTTAGTTAGTACATAATTAGTACAACTAATAAAATTATAATAACATATACTGTAAATAACCTCAGTGGTAGCACTGCCATACAATCACCACCACTGAGTAACTTAGTTAGCTGAGGTTATGAAAAGTAATTTCTTTCTTTAGTACGGCATTGTAATTAACCCCATGTGAAGAAGTTATTTTTGCTAGTGTTAAGTAAGAAAATACTTACCATGAGGTGAGTAGACTCGAAGATTAATAGGGAGAGATGATATTCCCTTATTTTTTCCAGTTGTTCTATCAGTTTCATCTTCAATTTCTTTTCTTATAGCGTCAAAGTCAGTAAACTTTTTACCCTTTAAATGCAAGAATTCTCCATATTCTGGAAAATTAAATACTTTGTAAACATATATATATATATATATTATTCTCATTTGGGAATTGTATATAAAAAAATAGTTTACTAAAATGTACGATTTTTATACTTATTTTTATCTGCCTTACCCAATAGGCAGAAATATAAAATTTTAGTAAAAGTTAACAGATTTCGTAACAATAAATATCATACATTTAGAAAGTTGGAGACCAACTGTACAACTAGCAAATCTATTTTATATCTACTGCCTATTAGTATTATAATTATTTTATTACTTATTATTACTTAAAAATTCCACAATAAAAGTTCATACTTATATAGTTTGATATTAAAAATTATTTTATACAAACCTTGAGCAGAATTATTTAATTGTAAAATCAAAGGTCTTCTAGTTACAATTCCAGATCCTCTAGGTAGAAAATCCCTGAAAATAACATTTTAAATAAGAACCAGGACAATATTTATTCATAAATTTAGAAAAAATGTTAATTAAATAATCACATTAAATATCTTTTCTTAATTCATCATGTCGTGTTATTTTTAAAGAAACAAAACATATAAAATCCAATTTATATAAAAAACAAATTTCAGATTTTTTATGACACTTCTTAAATGGCAAAATGTTTTGATAAACCTAACATTATTTGAATTTTTGATAAATTATTTTAAAAGATTATAAAACTACCTTTAAATACTGTATTAGCTACAGTTATAACCTTTTGAATTTTTTTACCCTTTATAATAAAAAAAAAAAGACTAAAGTTTCTAAAAATTGGAAAATTTGAATTTTAAAAAAGTATTTTCTAAAAGTTCACCAATAAAAATCAAAAAAGAAAAGTTTTAACTGTGCTTCTAATTTTACTTTCTGTGTTACCACTTAATTTTAAAATGAAAATTATCTGACAATATAATGTGTTTTTAAATGGTCTTTTAAAAAAAATTATATATAAAGATTAAAAATTTAATTGGGAACAGATTTAGTATAGGACATTTGGCACGGGTTTCTTTGGCAACCAGAAATTGCTGTTAAACATAGCATAGGGTTGCAAGATTGAAAGTCCCAAAAGAATAAAAAAATACCAACAATGTCAGGTGGGGTTGCCATACTATAAATTTATCGCCCTTATAAAACGCAAAAATAAAACTTGCACGCCAAATGTCCTATACTACATCTGTACCTTTAATTGCTTTAGCCTGTTAAATGATATTTGAAATCAGTGTATCAACATATGAAGATTTTTTTTTTTGGTGGGAGGTACCCTGAATTGACAAAATTAATAAATACACATCCTTTTAAATTCTAATTATTAATTAATGATACCATAATTCCCCCTCACTAAAAAATAGCATATTATTTTTAAATAATCCAATCAGTCGTATATAAAAACGTTATTAATTGTATACCACAATAATAAGTTATTTGGAACATCGGGATTTTTGGTAATGGACTAATTTATAAAACCAGAATAAATAGATAATTTGCTTCAGACAATATTTCTTTTGTATATTGGCATTTATTTAAAACAAAGAAATGAGAAAGTTTACGAAATAATTAAAGTATGAGTCACCTCCCAACAAAATTTTCTAAGACACTGCTTTTCCCAGCGCTTTGTCCTCCGACGACAGCGATTTGAGGTAAATCGATGGACAAATTGACACCCAGCTTAGAAAAAGCATCGTGCAACTTGTTAACAATGGGAATTAACCCATCCATTCCTTCGTTTCCTGCCATGTTTATGAACACTTGAACTAAATATTTAAAAAGAAGTTTACCAAAACCAATTAAAGTCAAAGAACCATATTGACATATATGGAAACAGTAGTAGTGCCTAAAAATTGAGCAAAAATTGTAAATAAATAATATGTGCTAACAATTTATATCTATACATATATAATTTTTAAAGTGATTTTGAACTGAAGAAATTTTTTTAAAAATTATTATACAGCGTTAGTAGATATTTAATTAATTTTTGAAAATTATAAAGCTATCCGTAAGCCGCATCAGTTTATGGTATCTGATTTTATGTTTACAAACAGCTCAGCACACCCAAAAGTTAATCATGTTTTGTTTTTGTCGTTTAGTGCGGCATGTTTTAGCTGCAAAAAGTATTACTAATAGGTAAATGTAATATTTAATTTTTTAAATGCTATTTCCTTGTAAAATGTTACTAAAATTGGAGTTTTAATAATTAATTTTGTTTTTCAGGACCGGAGCATACTTCTTGCAATCATTTCCAAGCAATCATGTTCACTTTCAACATTCTTCAAAAGAATACCCAGAAAATATTTTCCAAGATAAAGGACCACTTTCTGAATTGTTTCGGGACATTAGATCGTCTGTGGTCATTTGGAAAAAACAACAAAATCAAGTTTTTCATGAATTCCTCACAGATTGCTTTAAGAAAAGTGACGGTTCTCCTTCCTATGCTACTAACTTGCTTCGAGTTGCCTGTGACCATGCAACTGATTGTCCAACCGACTTGATTTCTTCGCTTTTTCTACAATTCAACAGATATTTGACAGATTACAGAATTGAATTTCTTCCTACGATTGAAGAACAGAGGGATGCATTGAATTGTGTGTTAATTTCAAGGAATTATGACATTTTGCCATTGGTGTGTAATGTGTTTAAAATTAATGGAAGAGATGTTCTCATAAAAAAGACTGTTGATGAGCTTGTGCAGTATCAGAAATTAATTGAAGTAGGTTCTAATATGTTGTTATATAAATTGATTTGAGTTTTAAGTCGAATTTCAGATCTGAATAACAATATACATATTTTTTTGTCACTAAGTTATATTAGTTACGGATCACTAGTCATAGGGAAAGTAGTAAAAGTCGAGAATTAAGGGGTTCCTCGCTAAGCGAATTTTCATTGACATCTTTGGTGTAGAAGGTCCAGAGTTTCCATTTCCCACACTGAACTACTACATTATATGACTTTTTTATAATGCTAATTTTTTTAAAAATTTATATATGATAAATAATGAATGGCTCCTTACTTTCGAATACTAATGTTATGGGTAAATTCCTAGTGTACGGTGCCCCGTTGTCGCCAAGTCCAAAAATTGGCGCTAAGGTAAAAATGAAGTTTCTTTTTGTCGCCAAATCAAAATGGCGGTTTGGTTTGGTTAATTAACGTCGCACTAGAGCCGCACCGTGGGCTATTGGCGACGGTTCGGGGCCTATCTCGAAGGAAAGACCCGAGAACGATGCCTCGTATTTTTGAACCTTGGTCAGATGACGCAAAATGGCGGACATTGCGTTGGTCCGGGCATTCGATCATGGTGCTTACAGGCGATCCTTCGGGCTGTTGTTTGGGGCATTTCGATGGCACTCTTAAGTGCACACGCGTTCCACGCGCTTAAAGTCCAGACTCCTGCTGTCGATTTTGTAGTCTCTGGCCTTCGGCCTCCGACTACTCATTATTACATCCATGATACCCTCCGGGCCGTCGATCATGGTGCTTATAGGCAATCCTTCGGGCAGTCGTTGATCGTTAAATCAACATTTTATATGAAAATCGGAAACAATATCGGATCCAGGAAAAACGAACTGCTGCAAATTGTTGAGTAAAGTTTCCGATCGTCCACGGCAACCATGAAGCACTTGTTGGCAACGGATTCAATCCCTCCAAACACCCACTGGCCTTCCACACGCTTGCCCCGGTTGTACTTGCGTTTGCCGAACTTCGACTCGTCAATCTCAACGACGACATGCTCTCCAGCGATAGGAACAGGATTATGAATGAACCACTCTGTACATACCTCCCGGCAGATCCAGTCAGTGACTGTCTGTTTCGCTAGGCGCATTTGCTGCATAACAATCCGGCATCCACACACCACTCAATCACGGCACGTTTGCCTTTCATCACCAATTTCCAAAAATGCTTGCTATTCAAATAATCATTAATACATCGTTAGCTCAGAAAAATTAAAATCACATGTAGCCGCCGAACGTTCATTCAAAAATGGCAGAAATGCGCGAAACCAAGGCTAAACCAAGATGCGCGCATGCATCATCTAACTAGATGCATCTTCCCATCATCAAGCGTGGCATGGCGCTTTTTAGGGTTGCCATAGAACATATTTTCGCACGCGGCAAGTAGGGTTGCCAAAATATAAACTTTGTCGCCAAATCCCATTTGGCGAGGGCACCGGACACTAGGAATTAACCATGTTATGTGTGGCTTCATATTAAGTCCATAGAAATGAGTCAATTTATTAATTTTATTGGTTAATATTGTACTTTTGGTAGTTCTAATATCGATATCTGTAATATCTGCATAGAAATTGTTTTCTGGGATAAAAATTAAGACTTCTTTTGTTAGTTACTATTTCATGACCCTTTCTGCTTTGAATTTCATTAAAAAAATATATCGAATATGATCCGTTTTTGTAAAATTTTGTTGTCAACCTTTGTAAATGGCAAATGGCCCACTGCAATAAACTTAACTAGTTATCTATACTAGCCAGTGGCGTACGCAGGAAATTTATAAGGGGGGGTTGAGAGTCAGATTACTTTACACGTATATATATATATATATATATATATATATATATATATATATATATATATATATATATATATATATATATATATAAAGTCATCAACAACACGAATTTCTGATTGAACAATAGAAGGGGGAGGGGGCGAAGTACTCATCTTACATTTTAAACTAAAAAGAAAAAAAATATTTAAAAAAAAAAAAACTTACTTTAAGAAATAAAATACTAAAGACTACAAAAATTTTAATTTAGGGAGTAGTGGAACAAAATTAATTATTTAGAATTATTTTTGTACTTTTTACCACTCTTTAAAGTTCGTGCCAATTCACAAAAAAAACCACACTTAAATTTTAGAGCCAATTTCAAAAAGTGATAATGTGCATAAAATAAATACTTAAATATTTAAAAAAAAATCCACTTTTGTTCCTTAAATTAATAACGATTTCTTAAAAAACTTTCAAAGCTTTTTTTTAAAGTCTTTTTTTTTTTTTTTTTTTTTTTAAATTATTTTATACTATATTTTATTCATATTAACTACTAGCAATATGGCCCGGCGTTGCTCGTGGTCAATTTGCGAAGTAAGAGCTGTGCGATTATGTTCCCCAATTGAAATTAATTTTATTATTTGGACACTAATTTCGACATTTTGCTGGTATTTTTCAATATAGGACCATATTTTAGCTCATTTGGCAACATTTCTATTCATTTGGCGATATTTTCATTCATTTAGCAATATTTAAATTTTTTGGTGACATTAAAAATTTTTTTGCGACATTTTAATTTTTTGGGCAAAGTTATTTATTATATGGCGATATTTTCATTCATTTGGCGCTTTTTAAATTCATTTGGCGAAATTTACTTATCACCCAATCAAAATGCATCGTTTATCCCTATCGTCAAAAAATATTTTTGGTTACCAAATGTGATTTTTAACAATCATGTTATGAAGAGAAGATCTACATGTAAATTTCCAATAGGAATAACGTATGGTAAAACAGAAAAAGTTCTAAAACTTTTGAACGTTTCGAGATATCCACATGAAACAAAGTGCAGATTTTAAATTGAGAAAATGTTGTTAAAATGGCGCAAGTTTAATAAAAATCCGTTCAATCGTTTTTTAGGTAAATCCAGACAAACCGACAGACAAAAAAATATTTAATGTGATTTTCTGAATCAGTGTATCCTAATTCGTGAAGTAAACTCAAAATGAGGTGTTTTGTTCGATTCCACAGACAGACACTAAATTCTTATATATAAGTATTAATTGATTATTATGCTTGAATTTACTTGTAATTCGGGCAAAATTTATTTTTATACTTACGAATCTGCCACTGTTTTTCACATACGCTTAGAAAAAATTGCATATGTTTGTACAAAATATAAGTCATTTGTATGTTAGCAATTAAATTTTAAAGTAAAAGTAGTACAATTGTTATAATTCTTTTAAATTAGTATGCATGGGAACTGACAGTAGGAATGAAGTCTTTTAAAAACACGTATGGAATTATCTCACCTTTCCTGATTGATTCGTTGGGTTTTCTTTTTCTTCACTTTTTTTTTTTAAAGAAAAAAATCAACTAAACTGGATTGTTATTACCTTAGCTTTCTTCTAGAAAACGGCGCCATAACTTTCCGAAATACTAAAGAAATAAAGCCTCATAAACTAAAGTCCAATTTTCAGGAGTACAATAAGTAGAAACTGTTCAAAACATCTTTTCATTTGACCTTTATATCACCTGACTATTTTAGTCATTCTTTACTTCTACTATAAGACTTACAAGATGTCTATATATTCTAAATGATACCATCGAAAAAATTTTTGAAACAAAATATTTAAACTAAAAAAAAAAAGCGATATTTTATTTACCATTGAAAAAAAATATTTCATATTGTCTTATTAAGTTTTCAACATAGATATATATCGGCGCCAACATTTTTCCCGCTCTGTGAAATCGAAACCGATTGCCTATGTTTATTTTACATTTTCTTTTTATTTTCAGTCAAACGATGAACATTTTGTAATGACGGAAATGGGAAGTAAGGCTCCTAAATAGCTATTAGCTGACTGCCTATTGGGAAAAAATAATACGGGAAAATAAAATCGATAGTAAATGTAATATTAGTAACAAAAAGAATTAGGGTTGGGGTACGAAATTTTTCTTTGGTTCGTCAATTCAGTACCAAAATGTATTATGTTTTTTTTAAAGTGCAAATTTAAAATAAAAGAGTGCAACATCCAAAAAAGTGGGTGGCGACCCCCCCCCCCCCCACCCCTCTAATCGCCTGTAGTAATAGGAAAGTGTTGGGGTTACGTTTCATTTTTAAAAGTACAATATTGAAAAAGTGAGGGGGCAACATCCAACCCCCTCTAGCAAAACAGTCAATGATTTTAAAATGTTCTTCTTTACAGAATGGATGCATAACCCTTCCTATTTACGAAAGGAGATCTCTTTGAACAATAAAATGTTACGTCTAAGTGAAAATGATGGTGCTTGTCGGAGGACATCGGGTCGGACTACCCAGTAATAAAATGCATAAATTGTTAGCATAAACCTCCCGCTTGTCAGTACCCCGCGCCGAAATTGTGTCATTTTTTTTGCAAACAAATGTAGGGTTTTAAATGCAAAAAAAACGTTGTATTTTTTAAAAAACTTTTTGTTTTGGAATTTTTTATTAATTGGGAAAACAAGGATTATTTTTGTAATAATTTTTTTTAAAACTTCATACCGATGGGGGGGGGGGGGGGGGGGTCACAACCCCCCTCAACCACCACCTGAGTACACCACTGGTCTGGGTGAAAATGGAGAATGGTTTACTTTTGCCGACTCGTTAAACACCGTTCTGGCCATGCCAATAAGCAGCTGCTTATAGAAAGCCGTCTCAGGCTCGAACACCCCCGCGACCACATTCCAATTGGGTCTGTTGAAAGTTTTCAGTGACAAAATTCCAAAAAAATAAAATATTATTTTTTGCAAACAAAGGTAGATTCTTAAATGGAAAAAAATACATTTGTATTTTTTTTTTTCAAAATAAAAAAAACATTATATTTTGAATGTTTTGTTAAAACTACAGACCGATGGGGGGGTTGTGACCCCCCTCAACCCCCCCCTGCGTACGCCACTGATACTAGCCAAGTGCTTGAGATAAAACTACTGAAGTTAAATGTTTTTGTTCTTGAAACAAACTCACAAGAAAACTATTTTTAGCCCTTGTGACTTGTATGGAGTTAATAAAAAGTTATAAAATGTGCATTTAAGATTTTTTTATATATATTCATACTAACTGTATACTTCTGACTCATGCTTTTTAAATTATTTTTAGGCTTCATATTGTATTGGTGCCCTAAATTTGCAACAGGAGTATGACATTGAAAAGGTATTTCCTGCTTTTAAACATATTGCTTTCAGCATCTAGAATCTGTCATTACAAAAACACACTTTTTATTGTGTTTATAAAGCTTTTTCATGTTTAGAGAGGGATTTTTTTTTTATTTTGTACAATAACAATTAACTGTTATAATAATATTTATATTTATCTATCCAGAGTGTCACAGAAAAGGTGATTCCTAAAAAAGTGATGAAAGATGAAAAAATTTACAATTTAATTCTTTATATATTGGAGAAAGGTATCTTATATACATTTAAAAAAACAGGTATATAAGAAATGTTTTATGAATAATATTAATAGAAACCTTGCTTTTTTAAATCAAAAATTTAAATTTTAAAAATTTTATTTTGGGTGAAAACATTACTTGTAGCATGTTAGTACAACGTCAGCATAACTTGTTCTAAACACCACGTCTAGCACAGAGAGATCATTTGGCGAGCACCAAGCAATTTGGCACGTTTTCACTGTTCCGGTGATCCTCAATACTCTGCTTTTCAAATTAAAATAAAATCATAAGCGTTGTAAGAAAATTCTTAAATTTCTTACTATATTTATATTATACTCATTTTATTACTAGTAGTTCTGGGAACAGCAGACTTTACTACCAAAAAACAAAATCCTAAAAAAAAACATATACATTGTTTTTGATGACTTCAAGTTTCATGCCAAATTTGAAGAAAATCAAACAAAGCATTCGGTTGTAACTTCCGCGTAACAAACAAATTTACAAACAGACGAGTTAAAACAGAGACCTAGCTAATGCTTGGTCAATTATATTTGCATTTGAAATGTTTGTTTTTAGTATGAAGAAATTTTGTTAGCATTTTTAAAGGTACAACCTCAGCATAACTATCTCTCAAGGTCATAAGAGATATTGAAAAGCCATTGTAATTAGTTAAAAAAAAGTATTACATGCAAGACTTTTAGTGGTGGTTACTATAACAAGGGATCCTTGTAAGAATAGTCTCTGTATTAAACCCTTCTTATATTTTTGTTATATACATACTTTGTTATGTTATATGTTTTAGTTATCTTCTTACTGTAATAAAAAATCTTTCAGGTTGTCATACCTCTTCTTTTAAATGGAAAGGTGCTTCCTGCTACTGCATGTTTAAGAAATCATCCTGATTTACAGTTGGAAGTAGCCAAACATTTAGATAGCTTTTTGGCAGGAAGAAAGAGGGATGTATCAGCTAAGGACTCCAAAAGAGCAAAGAAAGCATTAGATTTATTTATTAAATATTTCAAAATACATCCAGGTTTATGTTTAGTATTTTTATATTAATATGTTAAGTATACTTATTTAAGTTCACGATTTGTGAGTACCTTTTAATGTATTGTTTTACACATTCGGGTTACTTTTTTTTAGCATTCAGGGAATCAAAAGGTTTATAGTAAAAAATATTTAAAATAGGGATTATATAAAATTTCTATTGTTTAAAAAATCTGGCATATATATGCTATATGGATAAAATATTTAAAATTTTCAACAATGTAGGATGTTTTTAAATATATATTTAAGAATTTAAAAGATATATGTGCTTAAAAATGATATAAAAGTTAGTGTATTATAAAATATTTTTTGTTTTCTATTAACAATTTTTAAAGAAATAAATATGTTTCAGATGTATAAAAAATTATTATTATGTAATAAAAAGGCTTGTTTGGGTTAAAATCGTTAAACACTTTAAATACAAATACCGATCACTCTTTTTATCACTACTTTTTTTACAAATGAATATTTCTGAATGTTTAAAATTTGTTATTGCTGCACATCATCAAATATTTATCACGAGAAATCTTGTTTTTCAGTCTTGTCAATTATAGGTTATACAGGCAACTCTCGCTATCTCGAACTCAAAGGAAAGTGTATAAAAATTCGAGATATCAACAATTCGAGTTATCGAAAATCCTATAAAAAAGCTGTTTTGGTAAAAATAAATACAAGTATATACTTACCCTACTTTATTTAAAATATCTATCCAAAATTTTTTGGCAAGTATTTCTATTTATTTCGGAATTAATTATATTTTCCAAATGCATGATTGCTTGAAATGTCGCTGTTTTTATTTCCGGCCACGATTCAATGAATGCACGCATAGTTTTTATGGAAGATAGAGCCTCTTTCAAAGTTATCTTTAGAGGAGATTCGTATTCTTTATCTTTTTCCGAGAGCGATCTCTCGTCAAAAGCTGCTATAGTTATATATAGGAATATTACATTTCCGTTTTGTCTCCATTATTCTTAGCGACAAATCAACACCACACGAAAGCCTAAGCAAAAGCGAGAAGGGGTCGAGTGTCGTCTGGTTCTTCAGGTTTTAAATGAATTGCTTTTTGGACGGTCGGTAATGTTCCAAGAAAGTGACTTACCGAAGACACCAGCTGGCTTGAGGGACGATAAATCATTAATCTTTGTTGTCTGGCAACATTCAAACAAAAGGGTGAAATACAGTCAGGTATCCATTGTACGAATCCCCATTCAACAACGCACTATAGAAAAGAGAACTGATACGGACCTGGCAATTGCATATTTGTTAAAGTTTCTTCAAAATCCGTAGTTTTGAGAGGAAAACCAAATTTTGAGTTGTGTGAAAACTTCGAGTTATCGAAAATAAGGAAGAAAAACTTCGAATTAACGAGATAAAATTACATTAAATAAGTAATGAAGGTGCAGGGAAATCGATTTTTTTCGAGATATCGAAAAATTCGAGTTGTTGAAGTTCGAGTTATCAAGAGTCTACTGTAATTAAAAAACTTTTCAAAACTTTGTTTGCAAAATAAATTAATACTAGTATACTCGTGCGATTATTATCGCATGAACAATCCTTACCTCCCACACATTCATTGTAACTACTCATAAATGTAACTACTTGGTATTCCATTCACGGAATTCTACACATAAGTGGTTCCAATGGTTCCACTACCAATGGTTCATTCAAAAACTGATGGGTAACTAATTATTTTTAAACACATATTTAAAAAAACACTGTTAATATTTCTGAGACAAAAGTGCAACTTGTGAGTGCATGCTCCGGAAAATTCCCCTTTTTTAATACCTCGCATGTTAAGATCTGTTGTGTGTGAGATCCGCAAAAGGGATCTTTACTACTGAAATAATATATATGATAGATATATTTTTTGCATTTTATCTATTTTATTTTAATGGTGTTTTTATTTTTCAGAGCAGTGTAAAAATTTGTTCTATATCCGAGGAAGATCTGCCATAAATCATTTAATAAAGAGACGATCTCAGGTAAATGTTGGTTACAAATAGAGGCTGTCCATGAATGATGCCACACTTTTTTTCTTCATATTTTTGCCACAAACTGTTATACTTCATCATACAAACCTCTGTCGCACTCAAGCCCTCCTCTATTGTCAAAATTTTTGGCCAAATATTGTTAATATCTTAAGAAATTTATGTGAATTCCTCAGTAATTAATAAATTATTAATAATTAACAATTACTAATTAATTTTAATATTAATTATTAATGACTAATTACTGATTTTTTTTTTTAATATCTGGGAATGGAACTAGTTGAGCCACCCCATACTTTTTGAATTCCTACGCCGCCGACTTCTATCAACAATATCAATCTAGCATGCAATAAATTATATATACATATACTGGTAGTTCAGAAACAAAGTTATAGATGGTATTTCATATTTTATTTTACAACTTTATTTTTCAACTGTACCTGTATCGATTAAAACCGGAAGCTATATGATATATTTTTCTGAAATTTTGCTTGTTGGATGTTTTTCAATGTTTTCAGGTGATGTGTGTGATATCTCATTTCTTGTAACCCCCTCCCCCCAAGTCACAAAGTGTCACAATTTTATGACCCTTCCCACCCAAACATGAGATCATTTGTGGACGGCCCCATAATATAAGGAAATATTTTTTTTTACAGTTTTTATGTATGAATGAAAATGTTATGTATTGTATATTAACTGGTTGAATTTTTCTTTGAATTATAGCAATCCATGGCACAAAACACATGGGAGGAGATGATTATGGTAATATATCTGAAAGAATTTACTATAAAATATGCCTTTGTCTTTTTATAACTTTAAAATTATTTAAAATGGATTATTTTGTATAATTTTTTTAATAAGTATATCTATATAATTTGTTTTCTTGTGTTTTGTTATTAAAATACTTCAATTGTGTAATTTGAATTTCTGCTAAATGTTAAATTTTTTGTTGTTGTTATTTTGATTTTAAAAAAATATATTCAAATTATCCATTTTAAACAAAATTTTCATTAATTCACATATGATTTGTAATATATATATAATGATTTTGCTTTCCCTTTTAGATATCAAATATTATAATAACTGAATGTGTGAGCACTGTAATTATTAAGCTATGTTTTCATACATTATATATTTTTGTAGACATTAAGCAAAATCCGTTAATTTCAAATCTATTTCAAGTCACAAGTTCTTCCATATAGTTTTTTTAAAGTTTGAAAAATTCAATTTTTTTTTTTAACATTTTCTTGATTTACATTTTACTTTTGCAAATTGCCTAAAATGTTTAAAAACTAATAAAAAGATATAAAAAGCAATTGATGACTATAGTTTAAAGTTAGAAAAATCTATTGAACGAATATGTATACAGTGTGTCAGCAATTCACTTAATCATGTAATTTTTCCAACTACTACATGTGTAAAAGCTATAATTATAAAAATTATTTTATACGACTTTAAGAATCTCAATTATTTCATGTAATAAAAAACAAAGTTTTGGTATCTAGAAAATGTTGCTTTGATTGTTATTTTTTCATAATACAGTAACTATGCATAAAATAGTTTGGATAGCAAATTATAAAATATAGAGATGCTCAATAAAAATAATATTTTTGGACCTGCATGTAAAGTTTTTTTTTATTTGGGCATGTATTTTTTTTTAATTTAACACTATTTTTATTTATATACTTATCAAAATTTTTCTTTGCCATTGCTATTTTAAATAGTAGATCTAAGTACAGAGTGTTCTTATAGTTTGTTATAAAATATTGAGTTTAAAAATATTTGCATTTGTCAATATTTTGTTATAGCTGACATTGTATTATTTTTTATATTTATCATTTAAACATAGGCTGTAATGAATAGGTAAAATTCACTTAATAAATATTTTATTTACAATAAATTTTTCAATTCAATTAACAATTGAATGCAATAAAATTTTTAATTTATTTTCAGTCAATACTCAAGGACAATCCAGACCTTAAAGAGCACTTAATATATAAATTAGTGCAGACAAATGACAAAGAATTAGCCTTGATAATGATGGAAAAGTTAAATATGGTTGATTTCGACATTGAATCAATTCCCCCTGCAGTGAATGAGGAAATGTAAGTGACATGTCATGTTTCATTACATCATTCTGTTTATTTTATCCGTTTATCTTTCATTTTTATTTTGTAATAACATTATGATTCCAAGTATTTTACATAACTATAAATGAGATTTAGGAAATACTCAATTATATGTAATTCCAAAAAAACTGTATTATTTAGATAAAATGTTCATTAAAAAAACAAAGAATAACCCAAACTAATTGCATAATAAATTGATTTAGTTAGTTGTATTTATCTATAATAAGCATAGAATATACTTTTTCATTAGTTTTACTTTATTTTGTTATGGTTTATTTCTGTTATTTTAAAGCATTATTTTTAAAGATTACTCATATTTATTTTTTTTAAATCTGATAACTAATTTTTTTTGAAGTTGTATTTTTCTCTCTTTGAAAATTGATTCAATATTAATGTTGGATTTTCAACAATTTCAATATATACTTACATTTCACAATTTGAAGAATAAGATGTACCATTAAATATTATAAGTAAAATAGATTAAAGAAATGTGAATAAATAACAGCTCCAAAACCCTAACCTTTGACCTATGACACTGACATAGTGATTATCAGAACATGTATTTAACCATATTGAAATTTTTTTTTATTTAAATTATAATTTTTTAATGTGGGTTAGTATTCAAAAGTGCTTGCAATGCTGTTCTGGAAGTTTTTTATTCATTTTATGACAGGACTGATAATTCTAGATATTTGTTATCAGAGTGAATTTGACATATGGTAATGTTTATATGAAATGGCTGTTTTAGTTAAGTTTAGCTTTTTATTTCAGATAATTATAATTCACTAAATGTCAAGTTACAGACACATTTGACATTCCTTTAATTTTATTTTAAGAAAAAAAATTCTTATTGTTTTTTCTGTTTTTCACAGTGTTTAACTTGACAAACATAAACCTTTTACTAGTTTAGATAATGTCCTCTAATTTTTTTTTAATTCAATATTTAAAAAAGTAATTAAAAAATATTTAAGTCTTTAAATTCCTTATTTTAATAATAAATCAAAATTGTGTACCTTCATTATTTATAATTAACAAAATGCCGCAAAGATTTTTTTATTTCCTTTAGAAAATGCTAATAAAATTGGTTTGCTTGAACTAATTGTTTTAGATGTCAACATTTTGTAGAATTCTGTAGTTGCATTTTAAAAAAATGTTTGCCTGTCACAAAATAAGATATTTTTTTTGTAGAAATTAAAAAAAAAAAAATTAAAAAAATTGCTGTGTAAAAACATTGATTTGGTGGTATAATTTGTTTTAATTGCCAAAATTTCTTTTTAGGTTGTCTCTAGATGACCTTGAGGAGGTTGATGAGAAAACAGAAGAAACCCATTTGTCGCTGCCTTTAGACAACTCAGATATTAAGTTTATTGACACCGAAGAGAAGTTTAGTGACTTCTTGAATGATATTAAAGAGGTGAGTGATTTGGGATTTCGTAATTATATCTTGTATGTCGAATTTAATGATAATTTAAAATGTTTTATGGCTGATCTGGAGATAATATGGCAAAACAACCAAAGTATGAAAGTGCACAAATACGATTAGAATTTTTAAGTCGTTTCATATTTTTAGAAATATTGATTTAATTGTCAATGAAACCTTTGCGGATCCGTTATATCTTGGTTGTTGGCACACAATAGTTAACTCCAAACAATTGAGATTGTTTTTGTTCTTTGGCAACAATTTTAATTCTGGGTTTATTTTTATTTTTTTGTGCACACAGACTTTTCATTTCTGCTGATGAAGGGAGTTGCATCTCCCGAAACATGCCTAGATTTTTTGTAATTTTATTGTACAGTTTTAACGCTGCATATGTATTTTAATATTCTTAATCCAATGTTCTATAAGACAAGTTTTTATCTTGCATTACATATGGATATTTTTTACTAAAAAACAATATTTTTTTTTGTATGAATTATTCAATAATTCCGATTATTTGTTTATCTGGATGGGCTCTAAATGGAGTTCTATTATACTAAAGTCATTTTTACAGTTCTTTTAATAATATAGTGCAAGCAATTAGTATGGCAACATAAACCTTATAAAAAATAGTTGTGTAGTTGACGAAATTTTGGTGTTTATCAATCAGTATTGTAAGTTTTTTTCGTTGTATCGATTCAGTTCAGGAGCAATTTGTATGTATGTAAATACAATGAAGATATTGCTGACTTAAGAAACTTCAAGATTATTAAAAAGTAAATTCAAATTGCAGTATACACAATGGGAAATAATTTATTTATATATATTAGTATATTTTAAAAAGTTAATACTAACTTTTAAATTTATTCTTTTTAATAAAGGATCTTTTAAAAATATGTCTGCATTTTCCAATTTATTCAAAGCACAGTAGTGTAGCGTAGGTTTCATAATT
Source organism: Troglohyphantes excavatus (assembly GCA_963932185.1). Lineage (NCBI taxonomy): Eukaryota > Metazoa > Arthropoda > Arachnida > Araneae > Linyphiidae > Troglohyphantes > Troglohyphantes excavatus. The sequence goes on from OZ010674.1 coordinate 39,754,169, forward strand.
TAAAAGGCAGTCAATTTTATTAATAGATTGAATTCCAAGAATCCAGATTTTATGTAATAGGATTTTATAATGTATAATTTAACATTACTTTTTGGTCTAACTGAAAGGAAAAAGTTTTAATCTTGTACAAAGGGAAATTTTGCATTAACGAGTTTATATTGTAGTTATTATCTGTATTCTCTTTATGTACAATTTAAAAAATATATTTATCCTTAAATTGTCTTTTTTCAACCATATTTATACTGTTAAAAATTTCTTTACAGAATTATAATATGTTAGGGATTGATTCTGAATGGAAGCCTCATTTTGGCCTTTCTAAGGATAGGTATGTAATATTTAAATTCGATTGTTTCTACTAAATAAGACATTAAAATAAGTGCGTGGCATAATTACAAATTACCATTCAAGTAATTTATGCAAGGATGATGTCATACCTATTTTATAAAAAGCTTTAACTTTGATTATGCAAGGATGATTTCATACCTATTTTATAAAAAAGCTTTGACTTTATCTAACATGGCTATTGTTGGTAATTATTTTTAGTCTATGCTTTTATATTAGCCATGATGTTGACATTACCTTAAAAAAATGTATCATATATATTTAAATTTGGCTAATTTGTGTTTTAAGAAAAGCTTTTGTTTTATACTTTGTAAGCTTTAAATTTATTCACTCTTTTTTATTTGTGTATTTTGTTCAATGTTATTAAAACATTTATTGTATAATGAAACTTATGTTGTATATTGAAAAATAAAGTGAGAGGAAATAATAAAGTGAGAGGAAAATTATACAGAAAAAGCCTTCCACTCATAGTTAAAAATAATGAGTTTGACAAGTTATGTTGCAGCTGTGAGCTAACTGTTAAAATAAAGTAATAGAATCTTAGGCTTATCGATAATATAAATAGCAGAATTGCAGATAAAAACGACGGTCTTTGGTCCAACATCAGTTATATACCTTTGGGTGAGCTAGCAATAGAATTTGCTATACCTTGTAAGCAATATTCATTATCGACTTTACCTAACACTAAGAAATACTTTAAAATTGAAGTATTATTTAAGGACATATAAGAACATAAGCTCACAAATTATTTGTATTTGTATATAAACCAGTTTAACACTGATAACAAATTGTTCAAGAACTTATTTTATTAACTTCATGAATTTTTTTTTTAGTATTGATAAATTTCTGCAACATTTCTTATTGTAAAAAAAAAACATAACAGTCGAATTGATAACAACCTCTCTCTTTTTGGCGCTTGTGCAGTTTTAATTTAAAGCATTTGGTGATTTTATTTTAAAGTTTTGGTTGGTGCGCTTTTTAGTTGGTTAAAAAAGAGAACTCGCTACTATTATCTACAATTAATTTAATTGTGTCAGGAAATGGTAGATTTTTCTTATTATTTGATGTTCCGATAATAAATGTAATTTGTAAATGTCTTTTTAAATTTTAATGGTTAAATATATATTTTTTGTTTGTAACTTTTGAAATTATTGTTTTATTAATTTTCAGATTGTCTTTAATTCAAATTGCTGTTCATGACAAAGCTTACATCTTAGATGTATTAGCATTATCAGAGTGCTTGTCATTGGATCATTGGGATAAACTAAATGAAGACATTTTTGGAAACTCAAATATTGTGAAGTTAGGTGGGTTTATTTTTTACTCAATATTTTAGTATATTTCAGTACTTATTTATTTTATTTATGTATTTTATATTGTTATATTATAAAATTGTTCATAGAGCTTTTACAAATAATTTTGATCTTTGGAAAGTTTCATAGTTTATTTTGTACTTGTATTTAACTTCCTACCTAGTTCACTTTCAGAAATTTTGTTGCTATTTTTTCAATGGATTGCCACAATTGCTTTTATTTAATTGAATCTATATTTTATGGAACTTGTTTTGAATAAGATTTTTTTGGTGTGAAAATTGTATTTAATAAGAATGCTTCGTTGAAAAATATTTGTTTTTGCAGGTTGCGATATGTTGACAGACATTCAAATGATAGTGAACAACAATAAAGGAACTACTGGAAAAAAGATCAGATTCTCTCATATTTTAGATATTGTAGTGTTTTTTGAAAGGGTAATTTTATTATGCATAATTTTATTTCTTGCTTGTTATTTTACATATTTTTTGTGTATTCCAAAATTCATGAACTTTGTTAGTTGCACATGTAATTATGTTTATTGTATTCATTTGCGATAGTGTGCATGCTAATTAGAAGCAATTTGGTGACATATGTTTAATAAATTAAGAACAAAATTAAGTGGACAATTACTAAAGGATTAAATATCTTTATATATATTTCTCTTATGCGGTGATTGAAAAACGCTGTTTTTCTGTACACTGTTTTATTTTGCCATTATGTAAGCCATTTTGACGATTAGTCCCTTCAATTCAGTAGTAAATAATTATTTTGTTGATGTCAGCTTAAATTAGGAAGAATATAAACCCTATTACATTAAAAATAGAAGTTTTGAAAAACGCTTTTGAGTTTTCAAATGAGCTAAACATTGACGTGGCGCCATCTATTGGCAATTTTGAAAACTAGACGCAGGAAAGGTGTGAAAATAACGTGGAAAATAATAAATAATTGTAGAAATAAAATAATAAATAATGGCTTGCCAGTGGTTTCATTTGTAGTTTGAAAGAAATTAAATGATTTTATATTGATTTACATGGCGAAAAAATTTATTGATTCCAAGATGAATTATAATTTAAATTTAGTTTCAACGTTTAAAGTTTTTGGTAATATAATTAAAAAAAGTATTGTTACTAGGACACATTGTTATTGTGTCCTACCTTTTAGCAAGCGAAGCGAGAAGTGGTTTGCGGAGCAAACCTATGAGGATTGCGTAGCAATCCTCCGGGGGTTGGCGGAGCGTTAGCGGAGCAGGGGGCGGAGCCTCCTAGTTAATTATTAATAGCTGCTAAAGGATTAAATGCTAATTATTAACGTATTGGCTCGTGGGAAATGTTTAATCGATAATTGAAGAGCTTAGTGCCAGAACTCTGACCTATTTTTGAAGTTCATCAGAAGAAAAGTAAAGGTTCTCGCTTCTGAATAGGCAACTTAATCTTAATTAATTTGGGCGCACCAAAAGTGGTCTTGCATATTTCTTCCGTTCTATTAATTATAGACAAATGACTTCCCTATTTAAAGTTTTGACTCAATTATTTAATATACAATTTTGGCACTAAATTCTTAATTTATTGCATAAGGGATTAAATTATTTTCCCTATACCTTATCTTTTTTAAGAATTTTAGAAAAAAACTTGTGCGTTAAATTGTTTTTTTTTTAGTTGAAAAAAACTTATCCAGACTCCATGAAACCAGAACCACAGCAAGACGGAAGTAATATAAGTCTCAGCAAACTTTGCGAAGCAGTTCTTGGTAAATCTTTAAATAAAGAAGAGCGCTTGTGTGATTGGGAAAAGCGACCCTTATCAGAAGCACAGCTTGGATATGCAGGTTAGTGAATCTATACTAATAAAATACAGGAATGTCTGTTTATTTGCTCTTATATTGGTTGGTTAATTAACATCACACTAGAGCTGCGTAATGGGCTATTGTCGGCAGTTCAGGGTTTATCTCCAAGTACGACCTGGGAACACTGCCTCGTACCCTTTTTTAACCACGGTCAGATGATGAGGACAACATCTGAGCTGATACCCGACGCAGCCTCAATAAGCGTCAAGACCCCAATCAGATTTAATGTGCACCAGTTCTGTATACACGTAGGTGGAGAATTGAGGATATTTTTTTATTACTTTTGTGCTTTAGTAGTGAATTTGGCAACCGTTCACATGATTGCTACATCTAAACTTTTGCCAAGTCCGCTTTGATTCAAACTCACAATCTCTAATTGTTAGCCAGATACTGTTCCTCGGAGCATAGGGCTTATTTTTAGGCCAACAGCATGTCATGTTCCAGGTAGTCAGTCACTCTCCCTAGTATTGACCATGTCCAATGCTGGACTTTGCTGATCTGACGAGAACCTGTATGTTTGTTATGGCCATCAGCTTTACTCATATATTGGAAACCAATGATCCGGTTTTGATGAGATGGCAAATCGTAGTTTATATTTGGAAGAAGGTTTTGTTGCCTAGATTAAAAGATATTATTATAAAAAATATAGATATTATAATTAAAAGATATTACTATAAAAATATTTTCCCTATGTATTTTTCCTATAAGGAGTTGCGACAGTAAAAGACAAATTTTGACCATGATAATCTCAGCATCTTTTTGACCTACCTTAATGAAACTCGATAAGCCTGTAATAGTAGTTCGGAAGAAGGTCTTCCATTAAATTTTCTCAGATTATGTTAAAAAGAAACCAACTATTACATTTTGCTTTCTTCTCTTTGGCACACACTTGTGCATGTTTGTTTGAACATAAGTTTGTACCGTGTGCATCTATTTTTACTAGTTTCTGTTAACTGATTGAGTGCAATCCCATGTTGGTTGTATCCCCATAGATTTTTCATAAGTTTTATCAGGAAAGCTGTAAAATTAAAAAAAAAAACAGTTATTATTAAGACTTTTTTTTATTTAATTAGGTAATAGGCTCATTTTAATTTATATTATTCATTCTTTAGTTATCTTTGAATAGTGCTTGCTAGTAAAATAATTGTAATTAAATTTTTGCTAGTATATAATTTTTTTAGCTATGCATGTATTTTTGAACTTTTTTGACGTATAATTTTTAAAAATGTCATTTGTAATTCTTTAACAAAATGTTTATTTTAATATGCTTACTGACAATAAAAGTAATATTATTTAAAATAAGAGCTTATTTCAATGTAATAAAAAAAACTTGTTTAAATTAAAACAAGTTTTTTCATTAGTTTGAACTTGTATTGTACATTATATGAAAAGTGTTTTGCAAAAATAGGTTAACCCCTAAATTGAATTTTTTTTGTGATTTCAAAGCCCAAGGTTGCCCTTCCTATGCTAAAAAAAACTCTGTAGTAAATTGTTTCCTATTGAGTGAACCATATAAACATTACATTGATCTGTAAATATATTCTCTTTGTATCTTATATTTTAAATTGAAATGTGATTTTTATATAATTAGTTTATGTTTTCCAAAAATATTCTAAAATAGCAATAAATATGTCTATTTTCAGCTTTAGATGCATATTGTTTGCTTCAAATATACGATAAATTGAAAGAAATTTCTGTAGAATACAATATGAATTTTGAACTTCAAGCACAAAACTCCATGGTTTTGACAGCTGCACTTTGCAAACCAAAGAAAGGTTTTCAAGAGGTATGTTTTGCAAGTTTGGAGTGCAATCTATAGTGTATAAATATAATTACTATCCTACAAAATATGCTATTGCTTTTTTTTATTGAAATCATATTGTCATCATTGCAAATTATTTAGTATTGAAGTATTTTTCAATGAATTAAAATGGTATAAAATGTTAATGTGTGTTTGAGTTATTATATGAAACGTTCAGAGCTAATGTGGATCAAGTCCAAAAGTATAAAAAAAAGTTGTTTGTTGTGGATTTTTTTTTTTAACTTGTGAATGATGTATAGTTTCAGAGCCATAGTGAACCAAGTCCCTGCTATTGCTATTTTCTAACAGATGGCATTATTATTAACTAAATCATTGTAGTATTTAACTAGTGTTAATAAACTTTTACCTTGATTATCTCCAAACTATAACTTATAGACTTGATCCCATTTTGCTATGAATGCCTCATATGTAAATTATAATTTGAATGTTCAAATGTTATTATCTATTAATATTTTTTTTGTGAAGGTTTAATAACCAATTTGACATATTAGCTGGTTTTTGCCATCCATGATTTATATTTCTTACAAATAGATTTATTTAAAATAAATTTAAAGAATTGATATAAATATTAAGAGTATGTTTGGGGACCATAATACAATAAAATAGTATAAGTATGTTTGTAAAGTCTGTTAATCTAAAACTCAAAGTGTGTCAACCCTTGAAAATTTCATTATATTGTATCAGATAATTTTTTAATGGCGAAAAGAACTTACAAGATAAAATACTTTTATTTTTGATGTTTTATTAAAAAAAATTACTGATAAAAATATGTACAAATTTCGAAACTTGAATTTAAACTTTCATTTCACCAATAATTCGGGATTTTTAAATTTTTAAAAATGGTTCATATAATGTATATTATGGACTAATTTCTTATATGAATAAGTCCTTGACAATTTTTATTTAATAATAAGTTTAGAAATAAAAAAAAACAATGGTTTGTTGATGTATAATCAATTCAAGAAAATACTTGCAGGCATTGCAATACTTATTTAAGCAATTCTTTTTGCTTTTCCAGTTTATACATTCTAATTAATATATTTTTACAATGATTCCCATCTTCAACCAATTAAACCTTTCTACAACCTATATACAAAATATGAATGTGTTGTTGTTATATGCCAAATCTTCCCTTTTTTGTGATTTCCTAAAAATCTGTCTTGTTGTTACTCAATAAGTCATTATTAAATTTATATTAATGTTTTTTTTTGTGTGCGTAAATTTTGTCTTATAATTTTAATAGTTAAAGAAAGCAAAGATTGCCAAGTTCCGCAAGCACATACCTATCCAGCAATTTAAAGTGGCAGTATATTCTGAATTACAGCAGCAAGGAGAACACTTGAAAAAGCTTGGGGCAGATGTTCTATTTCTTTGCAAATCACTATCGCCAGAAGATATTGTCAAAGTAACTAAAAACATTTCCTATTTTTGCAAAATTGTTTTTAAGACGATGTCAGGGCTTTTAGCATAGATACTTTTTGTCCCCTAAAGTCTTTTCCCAATCTATTTCGGTATTTTTCTTCCTAGCATTTGGTCATTTAATCCCTTTAATTTAAATATTAAGTAAAGGGATTCTCTTTGTTATTTTCCTCCTCCAAAATATTCAATCTTTCTACCAAAATTAATTAATATATTTTTTAAAAAGTAATTGTATTAAAATAAAAATGCTTTTGTAGGTGTTTAAAATGTTTTTGTTATTTCTAGTGATCTGCAAATCCACCTCATCCCTTTAACATTCACTAAACTATTGTATTTTGTATTTGGCAAATTGTATTTTATTGAATGACTGATTTGAGTTAAGTAATGTGCTTATCGGCCAACATGGAAATAAAATTTCAGCTAATATTTTGTTTGACCAATCACATGTCTGTTATTATATCTTTTTCGGTTATTTAAATATAGCTGTTCAACATTTGTCATTACATTCTAGACGCCATTTAACCTTTGTGTCTCGCAATTGAAATTACATTATTTTAATTGATATGTTACTATTTATATTCTATTGATAAGTTTCATTACTAAAATATGTATGATATTGTTATTTGAAAAATGTTATCTTAACCAAAATTATTTTTTTTCTTTGTAAACTCAACCAAATAAACTTAAAAATATTTTTACAATAATATTTTTCTATGTCTTGTCCGGCAATAACCGCTAAAAAACGTGCCTGACTATACAGATTAGAAAATATATTTTTATCCTTGTGATTTAAAGTATAAAAAATAAATTTTGTACATCTATTTTGTATAAAGGATAAAAAAGACAAAACTAGATTGCAAATCTGCTAAAATAAAATTTTAGATAAGCTTTTTTAAATTATATTTTAGATGTATTGAAATATGCTCAAAAATCTACTGTTTGGTAGCAAGAAGATTATTCATATCGCATTGAAAAATCCCTTGAATTTATGAATACTTGTATGTGAACTTCTTAGGAATGAGTTTTGCTACATTTATATTTTAAATTATTGCTTTTGTAAACAAGTGACAATTTTTTTAATTAATTTTATTTAGATTTCCCAAAATGAAGGTAGGGTTGTGCTTTGCTCTGAATCATTCTATGAACTGGTAAGTTCTAAAGTAATGTAATTAATTCCTAACATGTATATTTTAATTGATATAATAAGTCTTCTAAAAATAAATTTATTCTGTAGGTCCAACACAAAATATCGCCATGGATTTGTTATAAATCACACACTAATGCTGATAGCTATATTACAGTATCAAATATACTTCAGAGGTTTAATGTATTTATACCATCAAATGCAGGTTGTCTGTGTAAGGTAAGTTCTTCTGTTATTACATCTCTTTTTCTTTTCTTGTATGTGATATAATAATATCTGTAATACTATTTTATTTATTATCTTAAAAAGATAAAAAATTGTATCTTGGAGTTCAATAATATACACTGGTGGACAATTGCAAAGGACGGATGACAATAGCAATGATAGTAACCATAAGCTAGAAGGCAGGAAAATGTAGAAATTAGCGGGATACAGGCATCGAGTTGTGCATATGCAAATTTTGGATTGTCAAACTTGTTCGTCACGTAATAGTGCTGATAAGAGATATAAAGGATTTGATGCATGTTGACCATTGTTGTACAAAAGCAAAGTTGAATTTGAAAGAATCAATTGACAAACTTGCAATTTTCGGTTTGTCTACCCGATGTCACTTAGATGATTTTATGCGTGTCTTATCATTGGCAAGATTGAAGAAGGGCAAAAAATAACAGAAGTTGTCAATGTCTGGAGGTGATGGAAGTTCAACGTCAGCCACAGTGTTGTTTCAAGGATTTGGAAATAATTTCAAACAACTGGAAAGTGCAGCAAATGTCACGGGGGAGGTCGTGTTCGCAGTACGACGCCTGCAGAAGTTAGGTACATAGCGCTATCGACGAAAGGAAGCGTAGCAGCACAGCTTGTAGGGCTGCAAATCAGTTTCTGGTAAGCGGATCTCCTGAAAAACTGTAACCAGACGTTTGTAACAAGGAGGACTATACGCCCATCGTCCTGTTGTGTGTATCACATTGTCCAGAAGTCACCGTACAGCCCGTTTGCATTGGTGTTGTCAGCATCTTAATTGAAGGAGAGCGGACTGGGCTTGCATACTAATGTAGGGACATGGTATAGTTTGGCATAATAATCAATGGCTGTATGTCCCTCTATGTGCTTCCAACTGGGACAATGAATGGCCAACGATACATTAATGATGTTCTGCTGCCTCATGTTCGCATGTTCTGCCGTGATGTCGGTGATAGATTTGTTTTCATGGACTACAATGCAACATGTCATAGAACAGTCGCTGTCCAGGAGTGTCTAGAGAGCAAGGATATTCAACGCCTCGTATGGCCAGCACGTGCTCCAGATCTGAATCCCATCGAAAATGTGTGGGATGCTTTGGGGAGGAGTTTTGCTGGTCGACAATGCCCTCCAATAAGTTAGGACACCCTCATCCGTGCACTGTTAGAGGAAGGGGATAAATTACCCCAATAGCTGCTGGTTAATGTTGCGCAAACATGACACGAACATGTAATTTTGCATCACCCACCATGGTGGCCATATCCCATATTGACATCTTACGCCGGAACGTCTGCGAATGGTAATTGCATTTTTTTTCACTTTTACGTATTCAGCATAAAATGAACATTGTTTCCTTTGAACACTTTTCAATGCCTTCTAGATTTCAGTGTACAATAAATTATCTTTATTGTAATGTCCTAGCATTCTGACATTATTTTATTTCACTTGGCATCCAACCACGCTTACTTTTTTATGCGCTATATAGCCGTTTGTGATCCGTCCTTAGCAATTGTTCAAAAATGTATATTGACTATTTGTTTCAATTGTTAATTAAAAAAACAATTTTTGCTTATTTGTATTGTGCAAATTATACAATGCCTTGTTTTTATTGAAATGGAAGCTTGGTTTGCAGTAGTAAATTTTAAACTTCTCACTACAATATCAGCGGCTGCAATATTTCATCAGCATAAACTTAAATAAATAATTTGTTTTGGATTTCATTAAATTTCTTTTACCCAAAGAGATTTGATGTATCATAAACGTATTCAGGTGCATAAATAACTTTTATTTTTAGTGCAGGGATATTGTGCCTAGCTGCGCCTGATTTCTGCATAAAAAATAACTTTAGTTTTCATTTATCTTATTGAAAAAGGTTATTTTTCTTAAAAAATGTTGTCCTTTAGAAACTGTTTTATTTTTGAGAACTATTTTAAGTTGCATATTGTAAATTATAATTATGTTTAAGTGCAAAACTGTAAATTTCTATAGGGCCACTGTTCTTTATATAAATAATTAGGTGTAGTCAATTTTAAAACAGTTTTAATGAAGGATAATTAACTATTCTAATATAAATAGCTATCTTATATTTAACATTTATGAGATAGTTTTGTGTTTTATTTAAAAAGTTATAGCTATTTGAGGGTACAACATTAATCATTACATGTTCCATTAACAATTTACATTGTGTTAATAAATATTAATTTCATATCATTAACTACTTTAGATTTGTCACAGCAACGAAGCTCTCAGATTATCACCGGAACATATGAACTTGTTGCAGAATTATATAGAAAATAAAACATTGACTGAATTAGAGGTTAGTGAAGAAAATGCCAATTTTCAACAAACTTTAAGCAATATGAGAAATTTAGGAATACAAGTGAAATTTCATAATCAAAATGATATTTCATTATCTGCAACTTCTCATAAATATTTTTGTACAAAGTGTGGAACAATTCAATAGTATTAATTATTTTGTAAATAAATTTGTCATTTAATTAATGTGTTGTGCATATTACTACATTATAATATATATACCAAATAACAAATCCTATATCTGCGTTAATTTTTTTTATATAAGATTACAGGAAGTATTTTATTAGAGGAATCGTTTTATTGTACTTGTAATGTTTAGAGAGACATTTTTTATGGTGATATTTTCAGGTAAAATTTGTAATTTTTTAAAATAGTGTTTTTTTCTCATTTCTTAAGGTAAGAATTGAACTATTAAATTAAACTTTTAAACTATTATTGATATAAATTTTTGGAACGCTTGTGTGTGTTTAGGAATTTTATAGGTGGTAGAAAACCTCAATGTCATATGTATAGCCTTAATGCCACATGCAAATTCTATTCTCGTTTTTGATTTATACCAAATTTTATAGACAGGACCTTATTTTTAGGTTAGTTAACACTTTTACGAGTTTCTAGTAAAAAAATTATTATATTTATTATTTCTAAAAATTAACATATGTGCAGGCATTTTATTATTTGCAGAAAGATATATTTTGTTCTTTTTTAAGATTAAAATATATATGTTGTGAGCTATAAATATATTAATATTTTTGTAATATACAACAATTAAATTTATTAATATTTTTTAATACTAGAAAATCTCTAATGCAATATTCTTAGATATCTTAAATCAGTCTTCTAATATTAATAGATTCCTCATTCTGGCTACTAAGCTTTTAAAAATGCGCATATTACTTTCCTATACTCATAAATAAAACAGAAACTGTTTTAATAAACCTTTTACTAATACTTAATTCTGAACACACAATTGGCACATGAAAAAAAAAAAACATAAAAATAATATAGTTAGTATTTTAATGCCATGAGCATTGTTGCACAAATTAGCCATACATTATAAGTTAAAGCAGCAGTGGATCCAGGGCTGTCAATTGGTTGTTTCTGTACTGCAGGGCTTTCTAACACTAAAAGTATTAAGAAAATCAAAATCATCTTTATGCATTTAATTATGTAAGATCTGAATATTTTAAATAGAAAAGCACAAAATGATACATAAGTAATCTGAACTTTAAACAACTTGTGTAACCAGCGTTATTCATTTATGTTATTATCTTATATGTTTGTCCTATTATCATGTCCCCGTCACCTGTATATATTTTCATGTTCCCGTTACGTGTCTATATATTGTTCCCGTTATTACGATTGTAACGCCCTCTACATATTTATGTCTTTCCCGCTGCACGGGAAAGCTTCAGTCATGTAACTGCCTCTTACGGTGATGAGTGTAAGGTTTCGTTCCTCCCCGAGATTATTGTATGTTAGGCATATGTGATTAAAAATGTTTATGTTCTATCCTTGAATAGTTATTTAGTCAATACGCCTTATAAATGGCTACCCAACGTGGCGCAACACTGTAAGAACAGCAATTGCATGGCTCGCTTTTTAGGTTTTCGTTCCGATTGATGAAAATGGCGAGGGCCGCCATTTTGAAGTTCGTTTCTAAACGAACTATATTTCTGTTCTTCAGGCAAGAAGGAATGTCATCGGATGTTTAAGATAAGTGTTATTTTGTTTTCCCTTCAGTGTTATAATTTTTTTAATTTGTAGGCTAGGTTAAAGTTTTGAAACGCAAAGTTTCGTTTTCAGCATACATCCTGTTTACTGTGAGGAGATAATTTGCATAACACGTATGCTGTGTCTCGTTTGGAGTGTTATCTCTATTGATTTAAATTTAACTAGTCTTTTGAAAATAAAAAAAAACCACCTTGGTTTTGTAAACACTGATTCTGACAATCGTATTCGCATTGCGAATTCAAATTCGTACGCTCGGAGAAAAGCAATCTTTCCCCCCTCCTCTCCACATAACTGAGAGTGTTTTATTTCTGTTCTCTTTTATTTGAAATTATTGCTGGCCTTGAAAATTCTGATTGTGGGTTTTATTTATTTTATTTTGTTCTTTTTCGGGAAAAATAAAAGAATGTGGTTTGACATGCAAACATAAGAAATAAATGTGTTCTTGAGAGTGATTCAGATTAGTAGATATTTTTATTGGCAGGAAGTTTTATTTGTGATAGTGCTTATTTAATTTAATTAGTGGCATTAACTAATTATTAGTTATTTAATGTTGTTTTTAAAATTTATTTTGAAAGAACACTTGAATTGATTCCTCATTAAATGGAAATTGTTAATGCTATTGTTTTGATTTTATATTTAAGTACTTCATAGATTTCTAAATAATTTAAACAAAAGTGATTCTTCTTATAGATTTGTTCAATCATGTTAAAATATATTTTGGTATTCTGGTAATCTAATATTGAAATGGTACCATAGAAATAGTGCATTTTAACTAGAGATCGGGTGTTATACAGTGTCATCTACACTTGAAAAGATTTCATACTGCACAGTGTCATTTGCTTGAATAAATGAATAGTTGGAATGATTTTATAATGGTTTACAATAAATTTATAATAGTTTAAATGATTTAATATTATTTTAACTGATATTAATTGGTTTTCTGAAAAAATAATTATAGACGATTTGAGTGCTAATATTTCATGGTAGGGTAATTGTAGTGAGTTTAAGTGCATTGAACTGTGAAATAGCTCTAGGACTTTGAGGTAATTATTTTGTGTGCCTGTTATCTACTGCCATATTCTGAACTCACAAAGAACTAGACTGAAATCCCACGATGGCTTTTCTCGCACGAGGAAAGAAGATTGACCTGGTCCGGCTGGCAATTGAACTGGACTTGGATGGTGTTGATAATCTCAAAGTTATTCAACTGAAGACGAGAATACAAGAGAGTGAAGCATATAAGGACGATTTAGAGTTTGTCCAAGCAAGGTTTGAAGAGATAATCGCTGAAAGAATAAAAGAGGAAGACCTTGAAATTCAAGGTAAGAAAAGGAAAGAAGACTTTGAAGCTGAAGAAAGAAAAAGAAGATTGGAACTGGAGTACGAAGAGCGGAAAAGAAAAGACGATTACGAATTCCAACTTCAGAAGCTGAAACTCCAGAATGAGGCAACTCGAGCCCAAGTTCCTCTTACCCAGAACGTTGGTTTTCAAGCAGCCAAACCAAGATTGGACTTGCAGACGCTGATCCAGAGATTCGATCCAGTAACGAATGACATCAGCTTATACCTCGTTCTCTTCGAGCGACAAGCTCACAGAGCTGAGATTCCAAGGACTTTCTGGGCCTCTCATCTGATTGGTCTGCTGCCATATGATATTGCTCAGATCATTGCAAGAGAAGTCGAAGAAGTTGCACAAGATTATGAAAAAGTGAAACAGCTGCTTCTAAAGCGCTATAAGATCACTCCAGAACAGTTTCGTCAATTGTTTACAAAACATTCGAAATGTGAAGAAGGCGAGAGCTTGAACATCGAGCAGAGGCTCCAGGTCAATAATTTGCTTCAGGATATCGAGGAAAGCTTCAAACCAGGGGGAGAGAGCACTTCCTTCATAGAGCATGGCATTAATACGGGAACGCATGCTCCAGTCGCTTATTCACCATACAGAGTTTCTCCTGCGAAGAAGGAAATATTGAAGAAAGAACTGGATGACCTCTTGCAAAAAGAAAAAATCGAAGAATGTGAGTCGCCCTATGCTACTCCACCATATGCTCCAGGTGATAAAGTGTATGTGACCCTGCATCCCGTCAGCAAGGCTGCCACTGGACAATCCCAAAAGTTTATGCCCAGACGAAATGGACCCTATGTCATCCGTACACAAAGATCACCATCCACAATCGAAATTGCCAGCCTGGACAATCCCCAAGTGCCCCTGGGCGTGTACCACACTTCTGCCCCAAAAGCCTACACCCAGGACCCCATCGAACGTCCTTGCAATCCGTTTCGAAAGCGAGGACGGCCACCAAACTTACCCAAAAGAACTGGTGCTGGCCCCTCGTCGGGACTACGTCGGAGCCAGAGGGGGAGGATGTAACCAGTGTTATTCATTTATGTTATTATCTTATATGTTTGTCCTATTATCATGTCCCCGTCACCTGTATATATTTTCATGTTCCCGTTACGTGTCTATATATTGTTCCCGTTATTACGATTGTAACGCCCTCTACATATTTATGTCTTTCCCGCTGCACGGGAAAGCTTCAGTCATGTAACTGCCTCTTACGGTGATGCGTATAAGGTTTCGTTCCTCCCCGAGATATTGTAATGTTAGGCATATGTGATTAAAAATGTTTATGTTCTATCCTTGAATAGTTATTTAGTCAATACGCCTTATACTTGTGAAATATCTCAATATAAATTTAACTCAGTCTGGTTTTAAAATTATATATATAGATATTATTTTGGTTCAATATGGATAAAATTATTCACAAAAGTTGATTCGTCAAAATAAGCAATTTATGTTACACATTCATTTGATTACTTTTCAAATAGGAATTCAAAGTTGTTAAGAGAGGGCAATACAGTTTATTAATTTTTGTTATAAGTTTGTATATGTATAGCCTCCTTTAGTACACATATATAAACATTACAGATTGGTCAATTTGTATATTAAACATTTAGAGGCAGTTTAATGTCCAAGTGGTTGCTAGGGGTGACAGATCAAAAAGGATACCAAATTGTGCAAAATAAAAAGGACAAAAAATTGAGTAAAACGGAAACATTATTTAAAACTGCGAAATTTATTCATTAAATTTAGGATTGTCAGATATCGGTTTGACCGACATCATTCTGGTCAATTCCCACATTTTACTTGTTGTCAACAATTATAAAATTGAATAGAATTTGGAAAATATTTAAGCCCTCCCCCCTCTTTTTTATAGATATTATGGTTATCTATTATGTTTTAATTCGTATTAAATATTTTTTTTCTGTGAGTGAGAGGGGGGATATTATGAAAATTGTAGAAGGAAGGGCATAATCCATTTCACTTGTGTCTAAATATTTTCTTGAACCACCTTTGAGCAGTGAGGGTAACATCAGAATTGAAAAGTGTGGTTTTCACTGCAAGATGGTTTATTTTATATTTCTTATACATATAATTTATAATTTAATTTTTTTTATTACTTTATGGGTATTGCTTTCATAAAATACAGCAATATTATTTGTTTGAGAATATTTAACATGAAGTATTTTTATGAATTTAAAATTAATGTACATGGCTAGAAAACTGTAGGCTATAGAAGATGTCCAAACTGCTCAGAGGGTTTAAAATTGAATGAAATATTCATGCCAATTTTGACAGTTCTAAGACAATTTCTTTATGAGACCAATGTCATATCAACACAGTTTCTAAGGTTTCTTATTTCAGTTTAATTTTTTTTTGTAAAGTTATCTTTACGAGGACTTGATGTATAAACTTACTTCTCTTGTTGTCATTAATTCTTTCACACTTTTCCCTGCATTCCTGTAGGGTTTGGTAGTTGTTGTTATTGCCATTGCACCCTGAAAACTCAAATGTCTGACATAGCCCAACAATAGGATTGTAGAAGAATCTCTCGATTTTCGATTTGCAGTCCCCACTAGCCTTCACCTCATTACAGGCTATTGAAATATAAAATGCACATTAGAGTGAATAACTTGCTTGCAAAAAAATTCAATGAATTCAATATTTACTCAAATATGGGTTAAATATGAGAAATATGGGTTGTCTGCAAAGTGGTTATGTGTTCAAACACTGTTCTGAGATAAAAATGTTTAAAGTTTGCAACTCACCTTTACTATAATGTTAAGTGGAATGATTTTCAACTCATTATTGGGCAACCTATTTAACTTGAAGCCCAAATGATAGATCTAGTTGCTTAATAATGGAAAATGGTGCTAGTTCATTTTTAGATAGCTTAGTTCTTTTTGGTAGCTAGCGCTAGCGTGCCCATATCTTGTTATATATGCATTATGCTTCTATGATTTTTAGTAAATTTTATATTTAAAAAAAAGTAAATTGTGGTTATTATTTCAGTACGGTATTTTTCTCATATTTGCAGCATTGATTTAAAATTGCATTTGCATTAATATTTTTTTTTTGTAAATTTTATTGATTCATTTCGAATATTCAACAGTTTACAATTTGTTATTTTTTTTAAATTGCTAAGGAATGCAATGCAATGAAAAGGATATTTTGAATTAAGGTTTTTTATAAGCTAAAATTTTAAAACAAATTAATGTCCATGTGATTTTTATTTTCTTCACCCATAAAATTGCGTTTTTAATTTTTACAAAAATAATAATTATTTTTTTTGTTTGTAATATAATTGCTACAGTAGATAATTAAATTGTCAATGAAAAGAAAATAACTTAAAAATCAAGTATTTTTTTAAAAAAATATGAACATAATTACAAATTTATACAGAAACTCGTGGGATTAAAAAAAAATTTATTTTTAGAGAAGTTCTATGTATTTTTTGAAATCTCATTATCTTAACATCACTTATTTTTGCTCACAAAATTTAAAATTAAAATAATTAGTTTCTTTTTATTCTTCAGTAGCTTGGCATTAAATGTATTTTCAGTATTTAATATTCAATACTATTTCTATTTGTATTGTTTTTATAAATACTTCTTAATCTATGAACTAAAAATCACCTAAATAAACATGGAAATATTAGTGAAATTAGTTTTTAGTTTAATATGATATGAATAGTTTTTAGTGAAATTAGTTTTGAATGACAACCATCCTAATTATATAATACCCTTAAACATAGTGAAAGATTTTAATGAAAATACAAATTGTAGACTCTTACAGCATTCTACATGTTTTTTTATTGTGTTTGTATCACAAATCAGGTTAGGTATTGTGCAGGGTAGAAGAAATACAGGTGCAAGAATGAAATTTTGTTTACCTGCGGGTAGTTCATCTTCTACATTATATTCACTGCACCTGCAGACATGACATCCCGCATAAAAGGTTTCTACTTCACACTCTTCCGGGCACTGGGAGGGATTCCTCACACAGTTCAGGAAATTATCTATATACAAAAGCCATTATTCTACAATTTATTCTGTTCTAAACAAAGTTCTTAAATTATTTTAATTTTATAAACATGTGACCATGTGTGAATATTATTTATCATTCTTTCATTTATTATGTACTGCTATTTTTCATCACGTTGTACCTCCTCCACCACCTATGTCACATTTCTAGCTACCGTCCCCCCCTTCCTTCTTTGTCATGTCACAATACATTTTTGCAATTTAGAAAAAAAAATTTAATCAAAACTTCCACTTTCTATAAAAAATGACTTATATCAAAGCTTATGAAACAAATTGCAGTATTTTTCTCCATTTAGATTTATCCTACGTCACGCAACCACTAAGACCGGGACCCTGATTTAGAAAAGTTCATACTATAGACACGATATCATTATTGATGGGGACCCCCTTTAGAATAAAAAAAAAAAAACATAAAAGAATAAAATTATTTATTTAAAAAACACGAACTTTTCAAACGTTTCCGGAATTTTTTTTGAAAAGTTTTGAAAAATTAATGATATAACGAATTCTTCAACCTATAGGCAACTTTTACATAATTTATGTGTAATAAAATAAACCTAAAGACAGAGGGCCCTAAGCCAGGGCCTAATGGTAAATCAGGCCCTGACTAAGACACCCCCAATGTCACACCACAGTCACGCATGATAGACTAGACTACTCATGGGTGCTTGTCGTAATAAATGAGTGGCCCCTTAAGCGTCAAAACACATGCGATTACATTTTAACATTATTTCGGACCAGATTTGGCCAATAATTGGTCGGACTATCCCTTTTCCCCTTTTAATACAGTTGTGAAATTATTTGTTGAAGGGGAAAATTTATATTTATTGACATTTTAACGTTAAATTAATATGTAAACATTGTTCAATATGTATAAGATATTTAAATTTTAAACAATGATTAGAATGGTTAAGAAATCAAAATGTTTTTTTAATGCAGGTGAAAATTAGCGCTGAGTTGGCCGCAAGTATCGTGTACTGAACCCAATTTAATGGATTTCGAAACTGGTATATGTATATAAATGATGATGATTCAAAGTTTTCCCACTATATTAAATACTGTGTGATTGCTACTCTAGTGCTGTAATTAAGATATCTATAGATCTAAGCCTTCTATTTTCTTCACTAATGTTAATCGCCTAACTAACTAACCTGAGATAACTCGTGTTGACGTCTATGGCAAATACATGTTATCCTGAGTCACT
Organism: Troglohyphantes excavatus; assembly: GCA_963932185.1. Classification (NCBI taxonomy): domain Eukaryota; kingdom Metazoa; phylum Arthropoda; class Arachnida; order Araneae; family Linyphiidae; genus Troglohyphantes; species Troglohyphantes excavatus. The sequence continues at coordinate 39,772,924 of OZ010674.1, forward strand.
GATCTCTAACTGTAACTTCTGGATAGGGCAAGACATTTTGTTGACTTGAAGCCGATATAGAGGCCGCCATGATGTGTCCCACTTTTCTTGATACCGCAATATTTCGTATATATTTCATGTTAAAATACGCCGACATATATTACTTTTGGGTAAGTTTTTTTAATTTTCTTTTTAAACCCATTTTAAATGTAATCTGCTATTAAAATAGGAAGTCATTTGCAAGTCAAAGTAGAAGTAGTTAAAAAGCAAGAACAAAAACTATTTGTTTGGCAAAATAAAAATTAATTCTATAAGAAGAAAATATAATATTTATATACATTTAATACTTCTACAATGCTTTGGTAATAAAACACACCACTAAATCACTTTAAAAAAAATATTGGGGCACAGTATGGCAGCTTTCAATTGGTTTCAACGCGCCCGTAGAGGAAACAAGGTTTGAGCCTTCCAGCAGTTACAGTTAGAGTTCAGTGTCCTGAGTCAATTGTTAAGGAAGCGGTTAACGTTAAAGCTCACCCTCTATGATATGTTCACAGTTGCACTCCACGCATCCCACTCTATCTTCAGTACAACATGGAGAGCAATGCAATCCACACTTCGCAACAGACAGGCATACGGGATCTTTCAAGGAATCGCCTGTAAAGAATAATTTACTGTAAAAATACAACAATGATATTGTCATTTCTGTCTAACATGGATCAAGGTTTTTAGATTTAGGATAAAAGTTTATCGGAATTGTTTTTTAAGTAATACGGGCATTGTTTCTACTTTCAAATAATTAGAATCATACTTTGAGTTGTAATAAACTCGTATTTTGAACAATCGTTAGGTGTTGTATGGATACTGAAAAGTGTCCTGTGTGCATGGGGTAATTGAAAAAAAAAATTGCAATTTTAAATCCTTTATTGTATTATTTATATGAACGGTCCCCAATTAACACTAAGCCACTGACCCCTAGCTAAAACTATAATAGGACCGGGGATCCCTTTTTTTCATATATGCTCATGGAAGTCGTCCTCTCTCTGTACATGTATACGTTTCAATTTTGTTTAAACATGAAAATGAAGGGTAGAATACATTCTGTAATTTTATATTTTCTTTTAATTTTACACAATTTTTACTAAGTATATGAACACCCACTTACCCAACGAATACATAGCAAATATAGCACAACAATCAGAAGTTTAATTACATTTTGTATCTTACTTGTGCAGTTAAACTCATGAAAACCTGGTCACTTAAGTTAGTTACTACACTGACTTTCGAACTGTATGGGATGAGGGAAATCTTTCTTTTTGATTTATCATTATTTTCCAAGAAAGTCGCCAAGGGTGACTTCAATGCATTTTACTAATTTTTTCTTTGTGACCCAGCGGACCACCACTTGGGAACCACTGATTTATATTATGTATTTATGTTATTCTAAATTTAACTTGAAGTGTGTATTAGAATTATTTTTTTAATTACATCAAAGGTTCCCCCCTTTTTTAATTTAAAAATATTACTACGTTATATAGAGTTTTTAATCTACTTACTTTATAGCAAATAAAAATTTTATATGTTTTCAAACTTTCAATTATGAACCCTTAACGCTTGAGCCTTATAATAATATTGACCAACGGATCGAGGGGTGGGTTGACTCTTTAAGTCCCAAGCATATCTTTGTGTCGATTCTTTTCACTGCCAGCCGTTTGGTGACAATCATTGGCGTTTTATCGCGGGGGTCGTAAATTTACGTACTTACCAATTTTACATTATAAAAATGATTCATTTATCTCTTTCTCTCTCTATATATAAGAGATAACAGAAATGTCTGCTTAGCGGAACCTTCCGATTTCTACAGCATTAATACATATTTCTGTAGCGGAAAATATTTGAAAACCTAAAAATTACTAAAAAAAGGCAATTTTCTCGAAAAAAAAAACCCTTTTTAACTTCTACTTTCTATATGAACATTTATGTTAAAAACCCCTGTTTACCTGAAGCATAATATCTGAATAATATAATAACAAAGAATTAACAGAAAAATTTAATTTTTTAATCGTTAGTTCACCCGCATTTTCCCAGCTTGTTTTGCTTCCATCCACTTACTAATGCATTTCTTCTGGCATTCAGGGAGGGACATGAAGTTGTTTTTGTTCCCTCCGCATCCTCCATAGGTAAACATCTTGCAGGACTTTTCCTTTGGGTCGAAGTAGTATCTCTGGAGGGACCCGCGGCAGGATCCCAAATCCACGGGCTGATAGCAGTAATCCGGGGCTGCCCAAATAAAGATATCGAAATTACAACATTGTTCTTCTCGAAGTTTTCGGTGTCAATATTGCGCTGACGTATACTTGTATAATCGACTTTATGAAATTGATTGTGACGATATTTACATAGTTTTTAACCCTTCACTGCATGATGGGCGTCATAATGCTACGCTAGAGGTAACTCGTAACTAGAAAATGCTAAAGACGACTAAAACAAAACCATCTTTAACTATACTCGGGGACAACCTAAGTTGACCCTAAAGCAATTGAATATTTTATACATATCATAGCTTCCACTTCAGGTTCAACTTAGGTTGTCCCCGAGTATAGAGAACATTTCATCTGATCCCCAAATTCCCGACTACCTTTATGGTAATTTTTAGCCATTAAATTCCCGCACGGGTCAACAAAGAGAGCTTTTGGTTGGGGATGCCATATTGGAAAACATTATGACACGTATCTAATTTTCCTTTCTTGTCAAATAAAATCATTGGATCGAAGTCTTTACTAAATATTTTTAGCCTTTGCAATAGTAATTAAAAAGAAAACGTTTAAATTAATTATTTTATTTGTTGCGTAATTTTACTAAGCCTATTGAGAGACCCTTCCCCCTTTTTTTTCCCTTCGTGGTTTGGTTGTCAAATATTTAAAAAATATATTTTGGTATTTTGCATGCACACTATTTTTTTCAGGAAGAAAAAAAGATGTGTGCAGTGAAGAATTTAAACAGTTGTTTTTTCTTTCTGTCCCTTTTGAGAGCGGGGTTCTTTTGGAAATGTACTTTTTTAGCTAGTTAACTGATAACTGTTCTTTTTAGAAAAAAAACCTATTAAAATTGTTCCTTTTGCACGGGAGAGCGGTTGATGACGAAACTTTAATTGTATGCGAGACCGACGATGAGTGGAGTTGATTGGAGTTTAAGTTTAGATAAAGTATATAAATAATTTAAACACTTTTAGTTGTCTTAAATTCAATATTTCAAATGATATTACCTGGGAAGTCATCAATCCTGGAATCCAAGTCGTCAATTCTGCATGGCCCTGTTGAATAGAAAATGTTAATAAAAAATTATAATAACTAATTGCATAGAATCAGAAAAAGTTTTAATAAATTAATTTAAATATAATTTGACTTCTATGTATAAAACAATGTAATTTACTTAAGATTAATATTTTTTAAAACCACTTATTAATGATAATATATTAATTATTTAATGTGATAAACTAGTATAATTAACACTAGTAATTAGTAATGTCGAATGAAGGTGTGATTTGATCTTTTTCAGTCAGTTTGGAGGCAAAACTGCTACTACACAAAACCCACAAAAACAATATCTTTCTATAAAGACAGTTCCCGGTGAATACTTTTTTTGCCAAACTGAATATTACGCATAAGTTTGGTTAATGAACGTCGCACTAGAGCTGCACAGTGGGCTATTGGCGACGGTTCGGGGTCTATCTCGGAGGAAAGACCCGGGAACAATGGTTCGTATTTTTGAACCATGGTCAGATGACGAGGTCAACATTTGAGCTGACACCTAGCTGACTTTAAAAATATCCAACAAATTACACTAGCGTGTATACGGGACTGGTGCACGTTAAATTTGATCGGGGTCCAATGTCTTGACGCCTTTTGAGGTTGCGTCGGGTGCCAGTTCAGGTGTTGTCCTCGTAATCTGACCATGGTTCAAAATACAAGGTTTTGTTCCCCGGTCTTTCCTTCGGGATAAGTCCGAACCGGCGCCAATAGCCCAATGTGAAGCTTTAGTGCGCCGTTATTTAATGAAACAAAACCTTCGAGATGTATAATTCGAAGGTTTCGAACCGTCGCCAATTATGCGTCGTTAATTAACCGAAACCATTAGTGCCTCTAGTGCGACGTTAATTAACCGATGCCAATATTGCGACGTTAATTAACCAAAACCGAACCAAATCAGTTGTGATCTTTATTTCTTTGTTAATAATTCTACAAACAATCATTACCAATCTCACCTCAGGGCCAAAATTTATGTCAATAAAGTTTGTATGCCCTTCCTGCATTTTGTTGCCTCTACAAAAAGGTCACAGTGAGACTCCTATGAAAGAATAGCTAACTAGCACTCTTCTGAACTAGTATTATCAGCCAAATTAGACTATCCAGACTATACTTCTCAATTACATACCCACTACGTTTCTGTTGATAAGTGTCGACTTGTGGATGCAGGCCATTTCGAGGTACTGGACTGCTTTTTCGAACACGTCCACATCGACATGCGGCCTTCTTGTCCAGATCGCGCCGAACAACCCAGCGGCATGGCACACTTCTTTATCGTGATGGACATGATACATGCAGGTGTAGATCACAGCTATTGACACATAATCGGTAAAGAGGACCCTGATGGTTTCTAAGAAGAAAGAATCATTATTACAAATTAAGGAACATAAAAAATGTAAGTTAATTTGAATTCTTAAGCACCATGCTTAAAAAAAGACGACATATTTGGAATTGTGTAGGGTCTAGTTATATATAATTTTTTTGTTTATAATCAAAGTAGATGATAAATATTAGGTTTAACCCACTGACGCTCAAACAATTTTTGCAATTGTAAAGTTGTTTTCACTGTTTGGATATATATAAAAAAATGTCCTGGACATGCTATTTTATATTATTTATTAATTATGAAGAGCTAGCTCATATATTGTACTCCAAATCTATACATTAAATGTAAAACGGAGTATCTTATGAATTTAAAATATGGTTGCATTACTAGAAAAACTAGAAATCTCTGGACGTGATATCACGTCTATAAGCGTCAAGGTTTACCCATATAGTTTACCCTCTATGTAATGCATTGAATTAATTTTGTATGTTAGTGAAGTTGATATTTTACTGTTATTATTTTTGATAACGTAATATTTTAAAGTTAAAAATAGGCATAGTGTTTATATTTATATTTTAGAGCACCTTGAATGATTTAAGTGATTAAGCACTTTGAATGAATGTAAACAAGTGTAAGAGCACTAAAACGATCGTAAGAAATCAATTAACCTTTTACATGCGTTGAATACGTTTTGTACTTCAAGTTGAGCATACCAGGAGGTTCCATAGCAGCTGATATCTCACCTTTTAGGGGTCTAATGCAATGTTGGTTGCTAAAACACAATAAAATATATTCCATTTACATGATTTAGTAATAAATGTATTTTAAAATTTGAGTTTCGAAAAAGTGATAGTTTATTGGTAAAGTTTAAATTTTTTTTACAGTGAACTGATTACTTAGTTTTCTTACTACTGACTAGATTCATGGTATTGAATATCTTTACTTTAAAATTTCGTTTACAATATAATAAGCTTTGTGTGAGATTTTACGTGAATGCTGCATAAAGCTTCAGCATGTGTGTTTAACCATTTTAACTTAACTTTGCTAAAAAGTTATAATTGACTATTGTTTTCGGTTCGGTATCTATGGAACACTGCTCCGTAATTTTGAACCACTTTCAGATGGCGAATGTTAAACTTCAGTTACACTCCATGCAAGCTTTCACTGATGAGGACTTTTGAATAAACATGGATTTAACATGAAACATTCACATCTATACGGTGTCTCCGCCTGATCACTCGGGATCGAATCAGAGACCATCCAATCTCGCGCTCGGTGCCATATCAATAAGACTATCATGGACTGATTGGAGGATCTCGATTTCGGTTGTAAGCATGTCCAAATAAAGACGATCACTGTGTAAATCTCTATGCCATTCGCTTTACAAACGTCTACGTTACAGACATTGATGCCATTTGGCTACTTTGTTATTCAATGTATATCAACGCATCCATAACGACTCGCAGACAAGTTACAAAGAAATCGTTATATCTAATTTTATAGCATGTATACTTACTTAGCATTTCACTTTTCCAAGAATGATTAACCAAAGACTTTACGTGTAAACACAATTTTTCACTTGAAATCTATCGTGGCGTGGCTCAAATGCGCTTAAATATTGTGGCATGTGGATGCATCTAGTAGCAATGCCTTGTACATTGCTAGTAGCTCAAAAGTACGAAGCTGTGTTTCTGACTATTTCTATTGGGATCAGGGCCACCTTTAGCGGTCGCAGGGCCTTGTGCAAGCATAGCAGGGGGGCCCCATTTTATCCTGCATACAAACTTATGAATAAATTTCAATAAAACTTATGAATTATGGAACTTATGAATAAGTTTGTCAGTTTTTTTTTTATCTACTACAAGTGTAGTTACAAATGTTTGATACTACATTTCATTTGCGTTTAGTATTTATTAGATAAGTAAGGTACGTAAAAAAAATCTGCATTCTGTTCTTCTTTTTTTTATTGAAAATTAAACATAAGCCTAATTTAAAAATAACCTAACGAGGCAACACCGTGCTCTTAATTGTGGAGTTATAGTCAGTGCCCGATTAAGACTTTGAAGCAAGAGAAGCCCGCCTTTAAATGGAGGCCCCATTGCCCTCAAATAGACCATGGAATACTAAATTGAACTTCTACGTGCACTAAAATCCTTGCCCTGGATTGGCGTTAAAATGAAACACATAAATAATATAACAAAATATATTAATAGGTAATGAGTATTCCTAATATTCTGTATGTTTTGAGGGTGTTTTTTCCCTAAAAAATTCGAACACATTTAACACAAGTGACAAGTTTTTTTTATTGAAGTTTGTAATGCAAATTTTGTAGGGTAAGGTTAGTAGCAAACTAGGGGTGTTAAATATTTATATAAAATGTGGGATTTGGAGGCCCCCTCAAAAATGTAAAGTGTAAGCCTGGGCTTCACGGGCCTATTTGGTAATCAGGGCCTGGTTATAGTGTCGGAGTGGATCATCCTAAAAGCGTAACATAATGTTTCTATTCTAATACCCCATTTAGCTGATTTTAAAGACTTATTAAGTCAAAAGAAAAATGCATAAGACATTAATTTTATCTGTAACATTCTCATTTTGTGCATTTTTCTCTACAGAGCGCGGGGCCCCTCAAGAAGCGTGGGGCCCTGTGTTATGAACCGTTATCAGTAGTCTAATAAAATTCAATAGTATACAGAATCTAAACATATGGACCTACAGTACTACCTACTTGTCCCTGCCACTGAAGCGAAAAGTGTTCGATGCATTTTTCCCTTCTATTAACCAGACTCCATCTGAGACGTCTATGTATCCAGCGGATGTTTTCGCTAATTCAAACCACTTTCCTGAAAACTTTATAAATAAACGAGTTATTATTTAATGTACAAGCTTACGCCTATGCCCTCTTTTAATCAAATACTACAGTACACACAAGCACTTCGTTTAGTTTGCGTTTGTAATGAAGTGGATATTAAACACAAATACCACTTACTCTTTTCATATCGAAGCTGTCCATAACTGGTATCGTGGATGGATCACAGTCATCATTTACGACACCCATGGCTGGAAATAAGAAAGATGACTTTAATTGAGGTTTGCAGTAAAATTATTTACTTGATGATAGAAATATGGGCAGGAGGATTACGGGTATCTATTTAAATAATATATTATTACATATGCATCTAGCACCTATAAGTAACAATGAAAAGGCTTTACAACCCACAAGCATCTCTTTTCGTACGCGCTCGATCAATTTTAATGTTAAAAAAAAGTGTAATAATACAAATATTGATGCCCAACTACAGGGCAACCTTGTTGGGTGGTCCAGCTAGTATCTTCTAACTATCCCATAATGAATATCTAACTTCTTAAAATCCTTTACTCCTGTATAGTTAACAATATTCATTGGCCAGTTGTTCCATTTGTCTATTATCCTATTATAGAAATAGTGTTTTCTCCCCCGATTAAAATGGGATTTGTTTAATTTAAACCCATGACCACTCGTTCTATCATTCTTATTAAAATCTGAATCCCCCAAATCCCCTTGTTTGATACATTTGAACAATTGAATCAAATCACCCCTAACCCTTCTCTCTTCCAGAGTATACATATTCAAATTTCTTAATCTATCTTCATAATTCATGCCTGAAACCCCTTGGACCATTTTAGTAGCCCTGTGCTGAATTTTCTCTAACATTTCGATGTCTTTTTTAAGATATGGTAACCAAAACTGTACAGCATACTCAGGGTGCGGGTTTACCAAACTTCTGCACGGGGGGGGGGGGGGGGGGGGGGGATATTTAATTCTTAGCCGTATTTAGTTTAGTAGGTACTATATTTAGTTCTTTCTTAAAATTTAAATTGGTTTACGAAATTAAATTGCTTTTTGAGGATTCAAGCATTTACCAATTTCAAGAAACTTTGGTTTGATTACGCTACTATTTAATGCAGTATTAGTAACATGGATTTGCAAAACGGGGAATATTTCTTGAGTGACCATGCATAGGTAAAAATAAAACAATGATTTTGACGCAACATGAATTGTTTGGATGAGGTATAAGAATTAACAATGGTGATCCTATTTCGATTTTTGACGGATTCGCGTTTGGAAGTTTACAAAATGGAATCTACAGTCTCAACAAAAGGTTTCCAATTTCCTTCCAAACAATATTAAAAAAAATCCACAATGTTAAATTGCAATTTCTAACATTTTTGTGTTACATTACTAACATAGTTACAGCTTTTGCTTTGAAAAGGATAATTAAAGTTGATTTTATAGCAATCTCCTGTAATAATTTGTAAATTCTTTATATTATATAATTGCGAAGATATATCTATGGCCTAAAAATAGAAAGTCCAATGTTAATTGTTTCGCTTTTTTTTATTAACTTGTTTTGAATATATCAATTATAAGCTTTTAAATTAAATAAAAAGTATAGTCGTCAGGTTTCTCAACCCTCTCGAATCAAACGATCCGTGGTTTCCTTAACATAGAAACTGATCCTCAAACTTTGAAGCAATTTTTCTCATAACTGCCAATTATGACATTGGACCTTCTTATTTCAAGTCACATATAATTCAATGGTTGCTCAAAGTGAGACCACCTATTACGATTTTCAATTTCGAAAGTATAACTTTAAAGGGGAGTATTTACTATATTAAATCTATTAAATTACCATATATTTAAGTAAAGTTTATACATTCTTGAAATATATTAATAATGTAGTTCACATTAACAAATGTTAAAAAAGTATAACGCATATATCCAAACTTAAATGCTATTAAGAAAAAACGATAAAAATTGTAAATGATACTGATTGAACATTGGAAAAAAAATCGTTCCATCGAATTTAAGATAAGATTTGATATTAATAAATAAACTGATTTAATTAAAAAAAAATTTCAAAATAAAGCGTGATATTTCTAATTGTGTTTGTCGAACTCATGGCTTAAAAGAAATATGTACACAACCTGACGTACATCTTGTATAGTCATAAAAAAATTAAATATAAATATTTAAAAAAAATTAAATTAGAATTTTTTAATTATTATATTGGTTTTGTTGAAAATACTGTATTGATTTATAGCTAGCATCTTTAGACAACAGTGAATGTAAAATCTATTTAAGGAATCTATAAAAGATCGAAAGCGAAAAATGATTTTATCAAATGTATGGTATTAATGATCTTTCACTTACAAAATTAGTCACGTGACAGATGGAATAATTAATTTAACGTCTCTTTATAAACGACCATAGTGTCACCAACACAGAACATCCATACAATATTTTCAATGGTTATGGTATATAAATTTGATGACTTATGGTTTAATATGTGGACTTGAGACCTAGAGCCAGACCGTCTGCAGTAGGCTTTCCCATTGTCCTATAATGTATGGTTTTGAAGACTCGTTCATTTAGCTATCTGTGTAACAGATATAAACACAATTCTTTCTAAAAGAAGTTTATTTGAAGCTTAAATTTATCATGAAGGCTTCTACTTTTGAGATTTTGAGCTTAAAATAAATCCAATTTACTTTTATTTACTTAATAACTATTGCGTAATTAATTATTACGTGAAATTATATTTTAACGTATTATGGGCTGTAATTTACTAGTAGTTCTGGGAACAGTATATCTAGCAATCAAAGAAAAAAAAAATCTTGGAACAAAAAAAATCTTAATTTTTTTTAAAACCTTAAAACAACATAACAAGATATACGTATTTTTTAATGACTTCAAGTAACATTCACGCCAAATTTAAAGAAAATCGAACAACGCGTTTGGTTGGTCGTAACCGCTTAACAAACAAATTTACAAACAGACGAAATGCAAAAAGGTAGAGGTAAAAGAGAGACCTCACTCCGTCAATTATCGCAAAAAAAGATGAATTTCAGTAATATGTGCTTTTTGTAATTGCTTCCGATTTTCTGGAAAATATTACCACGATGCAGAGCGATCCGTCGTGGCTCAATCCATTTTGTGCGCCATTTCGAACCAAGAGGTCCCGGGTTCGACTTGTGTCGAGAGCTATCCTCGATTTCTAAGTCTTATTTCGGTAAATTTCATGTAAATTATAATATCTGTTACGCTTAAGTTCTATGCAAATGAGCTATTTGCGAATTAGGTAGGCAGACCTTCCCAGAAGGCTCTGATAACGGGGATTTGTGGTATTGTGATGCTGTTTGAATAAACGTTAGTTAAATAAGTCGCGTATCCAGCCTCACGTTTTCAATAATATTATAAGTATTCAGCGAATACTTATTACATTATTGAAAACGCGAATATAATATAATTGAATTCGCGAATAGTATAAGTATTCAGCCTCGCGTTTTCAGAAGACGTGAAAATACAGAAGCTACAACAATTTCTAACGAATTCACATATACTTTTGATTGTATAAATTCTTTTTGACGATATTATCTAATATTTAAATGAGTACAAGAGTGGCTCAGCGGTAAAGTATTTGTCTTAAAAAGTAGTTGTTTGCACGTACAAAATTCATTTTGGTGAGAGCTATATTTTCTATTACCATGCAAGTTTACCATGCGTTTCTGTGCAGAACTCATCATTGATTTAGGGCCTTTTAGTAATTAGTTTTCATATAGGGCCTTCTTTTTATCAAAAACCGCCTCGCACTAGAGTTAGGGTCAATATAATTTCCACTGTAACTTGTCATTATATTTGGTTTCGGGATTTTTAATGTCATAAAAAGGTGTATTTTTTAAGGACAAATCGGAGAAGTTAAAAAAAAAATGAATACAAAAAATGGGATTAGGGTCTTTTAATTTATGACGGCAGTATGCGACGACTCGGTTCCGTTTTACAACTGGCACTGATGTCAACCTAGACTGCTGGTCGGTTTATAAAACTACTTCAAAACGCCACTGCGTAGCATAAAATACACAGTAGCATAAGCAGAAAATGCGTATGGGAGGGGTTATGGGCGTATGGGGGGGGGGGGGGAGATATATTTCACCCTCAATCGCCTTTGTTAGTATAAATTGAAAAAAATTATCAAACATTAATTTCAACATTGCATCAATCCCACGCATTTGTCCCATTTCATTCTTCTAAGTTATGTCTTCAAAATCTCGGTTTCATGTCCATATATGGTCAATAGAATCCGTGAGAATCGAAACTTTCTCACGATGGCGACTTCTCTTCAGCAGTCTGGTGACTTCGTTACACTCCTAACTTAACCAGTAATGATATAGGAATAGTGTCTTTGTGTCCTCTGCGTTTCAGTCGCTATCCCCAACAGAAGTAGAATAAGTTAACTTGAAAACTATTAACACGGAAACAAATTTATTACAGAAGTCTTTACTATAATTTTCTTATAAAAATTATTTTTATGCATATATGAAAATTAACTGTCTTTACAGTACAGGCCTTTGCGTACGCCACTGAATATACAAGTTTCTGTTATGAGTGCAGTAAACTTTGATTTGAGGAAAATAAAAACCGAGCTGTTATTTTTTAAAACTCAAATTACAAAAAGATAAGCACTTACCTTTTGGATCATACCCAGATTGCTCTTTTTTCAGCGTCAGGCATTGGACTCCATTTAACAAGAACAAGACAACACCAAATTTGAACGGAACCATTTTAAATATCGGAGTCTGGGGTTCTGGGGTTCTGCGTTGAGGTGTATGCTTCAGTTAAATGAGAAGTGGAAATTGTGTTATCAGGAAGCACAATGAAATCACAAAAAAGCATTTTGTATGCCTCTACTCTCATTTCCTTATCGTTTTTAACTGATATCAAAAGTGGGATAGTTTTTTTTGATAAATAAAATAATAAGTCAACAAATGGGAATAGGAAATGACACACTTGAGTTATTATGAGTAGACAGTAGAGTTAACTCTTGAATTTAAAAATTTAGGTTTGGGAGATATCGTATTACTGGAAGGCGATACTCACTATTCGCTTTAAAATTTCATATGGAGTTCCATAACTCTTTTTTAAATTTTCTGGTTTAATCCTTTCGTGGTTGGTGTCGTATGTCATGCATTAAATATTATTATATCTGTATGATTGCCATCGTATATCGGGCAACTGAGAAATGTTTACGACGTACAAAGCTCGTAAGTTTGTTTGACTTACACCCTTTTTACACTATCTTTTTATACCTACCAAAACGATTTTTTGAGAGTTCCCGTGGTGTATTAAGTCAAACAAACTAACGCGCGTTGTGCGCATACTATATTTTCTATTGAATGAAGCCAAATCTATGTCAATGGTGCTATTCGTCACGGGGTTGTGTCGGAAGGGACACCCTATTGTATTTCTTCCCTGATTTTCCATCTAAATTATTTAAATATATTTCACTTTAAAAATCGATTTTCTAATTTTATTTTTGAAAGACATTTTTTCCTTGTCAATGCAGGGTCCAGTGCCACATAAAGCGCAGGGCTCTGTACGACGGCACCCGTTGCACATCCCTAAGGCTGTCGGCCTGGTTCGATCCTGTGCGACGGACTTGACTAAGAAAAGTAAAAAAGTAGTGATCTTGTGATCGGAGGGTTGCCTGCTTTACTAAAAAAATACTAGGAATGTCTTCCAGAACATCCACAAAATTATTCGCCTGTATACGGGACTGGTGCACGATAAATCTGATTGAGGTTCAAGGTCCCGACGTCTATTGAAGGCGTTGGTGCCAGTCCAGGTCTTTCCTCGTCATTGACCATGGTTCAAAAATACGAGGCATCGTTCCCGTGTCTTTCCTACGAGATAGACCCCGAACCGTCGTCAGTAGCCCACTGTACAGCTCTAATGCGACGTTAATTAACCAGACCAAATCTAAGGCTGTCGGCGTATAAAAGTTAAAGCGGTGAGAAAATACTTTAGTAGACACCCTCTTTTAAGATTATGCAAATGAATTGAATTGGGATTTGATGACGTCTTTTTTTGTTAATTCCAAACGGATTGTCTTTCTTTTTTTCGTTATTTGTTACCTACTAGTACAAAGCAGAAACAATATGCAAATGACTTGCTTCATTATTTTTAAACATTTACATCAATTTATACATCTGTATGGCACTCGATCCGGTTAACAAACAATAATTTCATTGTATAACTACTCAAATGGAATGTTGTTTATGTATTTTAACTGTATGCAAATGGTATGACTGTTTTGGTCGTTGGCTCTTAGTCTATTTGAAGACGCCCCGAGATTGATTTTGATTATCTTTCGATTGATCAAGATAACAGTTAGACGAAAACTGTCGTCGAGTTTGTATAATCGTGACACCTACTTAAAGTTACATAATATTTAATGTAACGTAATGCAATCTGTAGTTTGTTTATAAAGATTTTTGAATATACAAATTGTTTAAAATGATTTTCATTGTTTCACTAAAAGAATATTTAAATGAAGATGAATAATATTTTCTTTTAACCATGCCTTCTAATATACTATAAAAAATAATTGACTTATGTATGTTGAAAAAAAAAGATTTTTTGTTCAATATTTAGAGTTTTTTTATTACAGAAATCAGTAATGATTATTTTTTGTTATACTTTATTAGTTAAAAAAAAAATCACAAATTGGTATGTATATTTATGAACATAATATCAAAGAATTTTAAGTTGACGAAATTAATCGATGTGTCAGAACATTTTGGTTAAGTTTAATGCAATAGTTTTTAAAAATATATTGTGGAAATTTGTTGCTTTTGAATCAAAATCAATTTAAACTCTTCCTGTTGTTCTTCCATGGATTTTGATAGATTTCTTGTAAGGAATGTAATGTTGTACAAATAAATTTTTCGATATCTTTAAACATTGACTCATTGGTAAAAACGGATATTTCCTCCAATGACTTTATCCAACTTATTCTTTTGTTTCATATCAGCATTAAGTCATAAAAAATAAAAGAAAAACTATCAGCAAAAAGGATATTACGCGCATCGTCGCTTCAACGAATCATCCGCTTTTTTTTGACCTTATCAGTTAATCAAACGGTTTTGAAATAAGATAATAAATATTTCTTAAATTAAAAATAAATTTTTTGAAATTTTTAGTTTGTATGGGTATTTCCCCGATTTACAAAACTAATATTCTTTTATATTCTTTACTACTCATTTTTTGAATTGGATATATAAAATTGGTTTAATCCAGTATAATATTTATAAGTAAATTATTTTGTTGAATATGGTTAAATAAGTTATTTTATTAATGAGTAATATTTTATGTGTGTAGTGATCAATTTTAAATGAGATACAATTTAGATGTGCCAGGATCTTCGCTTAGAACTGGATTTTTTCCACTTTCGAATTTAATTGATAGTTTAGATTTAATTTACGTAACGGATAATTGAATGCCAGAAAATCGAATATTTATTACATTTCTTAAGAAGAGACATTGCCTTACCAGCAAAAAAAAATATATTAAAATATCTAAATTAGAACAAAAGTTTTACATTATATTCCAACAGTTCTAGTTTTTCGAATGTTTTTTTATTCAGAATCTGTAGACTTGTTTCAACATGTTAATTAACAAGTAATGATTGTAAGTATAATACTTCTTTTATTTATTGAAAAAAAAAAGAATTAATACACCTCTTCTTAAATCAGAGTCCAATGGAATCTCAACATTCTAATTATTCTTTTTAAAAAAAAAAGCGCAAAACATTTATTTGGAGATACTCGTATTAAACTTCCTAATCGATCTAAAATGAATTTGACAAAGAAAAATCTTGTGAGAAATCGGTTTCATTAATTTAACACTTTTTATTTATCGTTTTATCCCTGTTAATTAACACCGCCTCGTTTGAACAATCACAAAAACGCCACTTTCAACAAGATTGAGTTTCACATAAGTTGCTAATTAGCAGATTTCCGCAGACGATAATCATTTCACCCTGTCAAATTACACCCCAAATACTAATTAGAAAGTTCGAAATAATTTTTTTTTGTTCCTCTTTAATTTCACTTGATTTCTCATTTTTTCCCCCTCTCCAACCTCTACAATAACAACTCCTTCAGAAAAAGAAAGAGTGGAATATATGTTAAGAAGAGAGGTCTTCGATATAAAAATCTTTAAAAACAAAAGACCTTTAGGTAAAATGGAACCATCTCCCCTAATTTGTCAAAACTTTTCTCGAGACTGTAACACTTTAATCCAATCACTGGCAACCTTTCGGGTCGACTTCACAAGGTTCCCTTTTCAGTTTGTAATCTTTAATTACGTTGCCATGGCAACAAACAGAATCCAAGAGCACGGGGACAAAGACTCGGGGTCCCCCGTTGTTGCCGAGGAAACATTTATTTGAATAAATGTGGGGCAGTTTCTACGCGCAAAATTTTCTTTCGTGCCTTAATTAGGGCCCCTGATTGTTTGGCAACAGGCTTTCCATGGGGCGCACATGCCTCTATAATTAAGGGAACATTCAAATGCAAATGGCGCGTGTTCTTTTGTAAGGGATAGCCTTTGTAGGTCTATAAACTTAGAGGAGGTATTAAAGAAAAGGGGTATGTTTAATCTCAGCTGGAATCATTATCATCGTTTAATTAGTCTATTTACTTTTTAAAAATGCGCGGGAGATTTTTTTTTTTTTGGAAGGTGTGAATGCTGTTGAGGTGATTTCGTAAGGATTTTAGGCGGGAAAGAATGGAGTTAATTATCGAATGAATTGGGTTTTATGTGTTTGCTTTGTTTGAACACTGGGAATGTTTTAAATTGTTTTCTTAATGGGATTGCTTTGGACGCGATAGAAATGAGATTTGCATTTTAATTTACTAATGAAAATATTAAAAAAAAGGCATAAAAAATATGCCCAGAAACAACGCGCTTGCGTGTAATTTATTCGTCAAACGTTGGAATGAAAAATACGATAATTTTGTTCTATGATGTAGAAACGGCTATTCAATGAATTTGGGATATTGAGTTTTGTTTGTTGTTGCAATGTTGAACATATTAATGAAACTGATCAAATTATTGGAATGAAAATTGATTCAGAAGTCAAAAAAGAAAAAGAAAAAAAATACTTATCAGTTGAAGCGGAATGTTGCATTATAGAAATTAATCGAATTTAAGACTTTCCTGAACAATCGGCAGTCGTAAAATTTTGCTTAGAATAGAACCTGTGGTTATATAGTTTGTTTTATTTGTACAATAATTTTACCTTTGCACTCTAAGAACACTTTGCGATTTGTGTTCTTTCTATGGAACAGTTATTTCTCTTTACGTTCTTTTCCATAGATTTTTTTTATACTCATAAAGGTAAAAAACCAGAGTAATGATACAAATAGAGGAATAAAAATGCTGATTTCCGTGTGTGCAGCATTGAAACCACGTGACAGGTAGAAATGCCAATTCATTCATGCGCCAATATTACTTGGCAGGCCTTGGCGACTTTAAGAACTAAGCGAGATGGAAGTATTGTAATATGGTTTTGTGTTTAATTTTGTATTTAAATATCGTTTTTTTTAACAAGTGGCACAATTTAAGAGAGTTTTAACAGATATATTAAAGATATTTTTCTTACTTTGTACTTTTGAGATAATTGCGTTACGTTGTTATGTAAAAAATTTACCATAAACGAAGTTCTTTCAATTGTTATTTTGTATAGTTCAATAAGAAAATATGAACAATAAAACCGGAGAAATATAAAGAGTTTCGTTTTTTCGAGTATTGAACACAAAGAAAATTATATTTTCGTTTCGTTAATGAAGAGGAAGTATTTAGCGCAAATTGTTTGAAAATAAGTAAATACCTACATATATGTTAAGAAGTTGAATACGGACATAACGCCTTATCACCAAAAAGAAGAAAGTGCACCAAATTTGGAACTCCTCCAGATGCCTGAACGCCAAATGTGGCAGCGCTAAAACCACGTGATGTTGGTTTTCTTTTTCAATGTTGACACCGCGGCCTTACGAGAGTCTGGCATTGAAGGCGCTCTCTATTTAATATAACAACTCTCTGGAAAAAACTCATAATCTGTTTTGTATTTGAATGAGAACAAGTTGAAAAAAAAAGATTGATGTTCTAAGTACAAGATCATGCTGTTCTCGTTTATTTTAAATAACAGGGAAACAAAAGAACTGGTCGTTATGTTGGCGCCTGAGAGGCGATATCGGAGTACAAAGGGTTAAACAACACTGATTTTAAGAAGATATGTGCTAAAAAGTTTAAAAAAATATCGCTTTTAATTTTTCTAAGTGTTAAAAATATAGTGTATATTTTATGTCAATTACTAATTTTGAAATCTGGTTGTATATTGGCGCAAACTACAAAAGTGATTATAGACATGGTTATTACTTATTTGCATTTAATTCTGGTTAAAAAAAAAGTTTTTTTTTCGAATTTTTATAGATTTTTTTCTTGAAATAGATTTTTTTCTTTAAAAAAAAAAGTGTAGTTTTTTTCTTTTTAGTTTTTAATCTTTATGACTAGCATCCCACAACTAAAATAAATTCGAATAAAAAATAATTTTCCCAAAAAGTTTAAGGAAACTGGAGTTATCATGTTTGCAATAAAGCGACATATGGTGAAAATACAGTTCTTCCAGAAATTGAATTTAAAGTTTATAAAACATATAAGAATTTCAAGCACTAGAATAAACTTTTGTAAATAAGAAAATTTATAAATATTTATACAATCTTGATATCATCTTAAAGGTATAGAATTGGGGAATATTACAGAGCAAATATGTCTGTCTATATGTATGTAGTTTTTGGTTGATTTTCTCGTTTCCTAGTGTGCATATGCATTTTCCCTTATTTAAAATAAATATTTTTTTATAAGGGTTAAATATTATTTTTTTTGTTGAAAAAAAGTCCCTGTAATTGATATTTTCGTATAGTTCAGTGCCAAATAATAAAACTTTTATTGGTTTTCATATAAAGAGAGTATTCTCTAACCAATAATAAAAATAATTATCTAAATCAGGGAAGGATTTAGGCATAGGCTGCATAGGCTGTAGCTGTAGCCTAGGGGCCCGCACCCCCCCCCCCCCTAGAGTCAACTTAAGTAAAAAAAAATATTTGGAAAGATGATAATCCAAATCCTGATGAAAATAGTATATGGAATATATATTTAAAAAAAATCGACCCTTTCCCCTAGTTTTTCTGGGATTCGAAATTTTCTGGGAAACTCTCACCTGTATTTGAAGGGCACGTACCACATATTTAGCATATATGCCCACTAAATCTAAAACCAGCTCTTATCTAAATGTGTGACTTGCAACAATTTCAACCCGAACGTCCATGTAAAATAAAATAAATATGTGCTAATAAAAGTTAATAAACTTCTCGGGTCAGGTTTACTGTACGGTCACCCTTGGCGCGATTTTTCCGCATTTGGCGATAATTTTTTTTAAATGGCAACCCCCCCTCCGAAACGACAAGGAATTGCAGCAACCCTATTGGACAACAGTCGCCAAAATGGCGACTTTTGGCGAGATTTTGAAAAAGTCGCCAAGGGTGACCGTACAGTAAACCTTTACCAACTTCTCTCTGAGACTGAGACTGCCTTTCAATTGGGTTACAAATATCCAAACTTATTTTTATTACATAGTACGAATTGATAAATCGTGGATTAATTTTTACTATTACGCGATAACCAGCAGAGAAATTTCGGAATTTAGAATATAAAAAAAATATTTTTGACTATTATTTCGCGAAAGACACTGCTTCATGTTTTAAGAAATTAAGTTTCTATGGGAAAAATTAACTAAACATATTTATGTATAAATTTTCGAAACCGAACTGACTTTTTTATTGAATTGATTAATTTTAATGAATTGATTTAATTGAATTGATATTTAAGGTGTAAATTGATATTTAAGGTGTAATCACAAAATAAAATCTTCCCAAATAGCTTAGTTATACTGTAATCATTATAAAAATTTTGTTCAATA
Source organism: Troglohyphantes excavatus (assembly GCA_963932185.1). NCBI lineage: Eukaryota > Metazoa > Arthropoda > Arachnida > Araneae > Linyphiidae > Troglohyphantes > Troglohyphantes excavatus. The sequence continues at coordinate 39,792,393 of OZ010674.1, forward strand.
TGTTCAAATGTTATAAATCTTATTCGTCTATTGGTAATACGAAGTATATTAATTTTTTCCTATATTACTTATGAAATCGCTCTATTGTCATTTTAATTTTCCTCAATAGATGGCACTACATAACAGACATTTAGTTTGTAAGTGATTTTGACTTTGAGTAAATAAATATTTCAAAGGCTAAGCTATAAAGTCCGATTTTAATGAACCTTTTCTTTTCTGTGTTTTATATAAATAATTTTCCGCTAATATGGAAAATTTATTTAAAATGTGACACGATCTAAGTTATTTTCAGTGGCTGTTCAGTTGCTGTTTCAGTTGCTTAAGGGGGACCCGAGCCCCAAAATCCGGAAAAATTGCTAAATTTTTTTTTCTTCGTAAAACGATGCTAAACGTATTTAAGAAGGTGTGTACAAAATTTCAAAACGGTAAAAGAAACATAACATATGTTTGTTTAGATGTTTATATACTATTTATCATCTCTCTACATACTTTTCGTCTGCAACAATCGTCATTTACTCAAAATATTTTTTTAAAATTTTGGTCACGTTTAAAATGCTAAGGCTTTGTTAATAATTAACTTAAAACTAAACTGTTAATAGTTTTTGAAGCTCTAATATTTGTTTTATAAACGCATGTATAGCTTTTTTAAATTAAGTTATAAATTATTTTTTTACAAATAATTAAACTTAAAAAATTGAATATTTTTTGGGTTTTGAAATTAAAATAAATTTTTGAAGACAATTAAAACACAAATCTGCAAAAGTCTATACATACGTTTATAATATGTACCTTGAAGTTATTTAATCAATTAAAAAAATTTAAAAACATTAAAAATTAAAAGAGGAGTAGTGTTTTTAAAAAAAGTCTTTTTAAGCTTAAAAAATACAAAATATAACAAAAATAATTTTTTATAATATATTTTTGTTTTTGATTATTGTTTAGAAAAAGATGTTCTAATAATATTTGCATGTTCACCATATTGAAAAATAGTCTTTTCAGAAGCGATAATATATGCTTTCTTTGATTTCTTCTAAGCATTACTTACCTTTCGGCTCGCTTGATTTTCGATGGGGTTTGTGGAAACTTCTGCGAATGGCTGCGACGTGTGGTAGGCAAAGGGCATGATTGAGATGAAGCTGTTGCTACTCAACTGCACCTTTCACATTTAACAGCCTGTCAGAGGCGTGGAACTACACTTCGATTTTCTGCTAAAAAATTGCGTCCGGAATACTTGAACTTCGTTTGGTTGGAGTGCGGACTCCTGGCCTGTTACTTAGAAGGGTGATGAATTTTCATATTCAGGCGGGGTCAATTTTCACAATTCATTGCTTGGAAGGTAATTTTCCGGGTTTGAGGCCTCTACTGCGATTAACTTGATTTCACGATGCAATTGCGTTCACTCACTACGCTTGTTCTTTTACAATTCGTTATTTTTCTTACTAATTAAAATACATTAACTTATTTCCACTGACTTGCATATCAGTGATTTTTTATTTATTTTTTCTAGTTAATTCGACTATTACTTTAATCTTACTACTTACCTTTTTCTTCCGCTGCTCCGCTGAGCTTGTAACTTCGGTGTTCTTTTCAATTTAAGTCATTTTAATTTACGCAACTTTAGGTTTTATTTATTTTTACGTTTGGGAGATTCTGGTCTCGCCTCGGGTGTCCGTCCTGTGTTGTCCTGGTTTGAATGGGGGTGGGGGTGACTGGTGGCTGTCTGTCTGAATGAATGTTCTTGTACTTACTTTAGCTATAATTTCGAATTCACATATTTAGATACTAACTCAGATAAGTGGGTTATAGTCCGTGACAGGACCCAGGTACCCAGGGATAATTTATTTCGTAGTAGTAGTAGTAGTTCAGTCAATTATAAATTTGTTCAATAGATTTATCATGGGCAAAAACAATAGGAAAGTGTCGGTGATTGGATGCTAAAATTGCGGGGGCAAGATCCAGTTGAAACAAGAAATGTGTATGTGTGTGGGGAGGGGGTATTGAAAATGTTGACCAACCCCTCCTACAGTTGGAATAAAAATTAAAATAAACATCGCATATTTATATATACTCATTATTTTGTGTGATTTAAAGTATACCAATTTAATATACACAGTAACAAAATATTTAATAACATTAGTTTTAAAAAAATTATATGTTTCCAATAAAACTGATTTGTGTCAGAGACTGATTTACGGAAGGGCATTCGGGGCACTTGCCCAGGGCCCCCAATTTAAGGGGGCCCCCAAAAATGTTTTAATGCTAAATATATGTGAAAAAGTTCAAAATAAATTTTCTAACGATATTTTTAAAAATCGATTAAATTTAGTTTATAAATTTTTTTTAAATATCAATTGTTAATTATTTTGCAAAACTTTTACTATTTTATCCAATTTAATCAATTGAACTTTTTCAGCACGTTCACGATACATGTCGCCTTTTTCATTGCTCTTGTCAAAGAAATGCCCTTTGGATCAATTGCAAAATTCAATTCATGACCAAGACCATAAACAAACTGGGTTTACAAATTGCACATTTGGTACAGGAAAAAAGTATCCGTAGTCGTTTACGGATACTTTTTTCCTATACCAAATTTTTTGATATTGGAATCATTAGACATTTTCTAACTATAAAATGGATAGAACGTACGAATCTGGCTCAACTAAAAAAAAGCTAACAGAAACGAAGGAGGAAACTCTGTTGAAGTGCCAACCATTAATGTTAACACAAACTCTCAAAATAAAAAATTTAGCAGTTTAAAAAAAAAAAAAAATCGCACTATTTAAATTTGCATTAAAGCTAATTGATTACGTCCTTTCGCATTGTGTGCCTATACATAAATTTAACAGTTTTATTTTGAGTTACATCGAGGGGGCCCCCTAATGTTCCTTTGCCTTGGGCCCCTAAGCTTGTAAGTCGGTCCCTGATTTGTGTGTAAAATTAGTTGCGTCAATAGGGGGCGTTAACGAGATCTTTACTAAAGGAATAATATATATGATTTTAATGCAAAATTATGCATCTGATAAGGCAAAATTGTGTAAGTGCAAAAATCATAGATTTTCACTGCGTCCGAGCACATTGCACCAACTAAATATAAAATCTAAATAGTAAGATCTAATAAAAGATGACCAAATTTAGCCTTTGCTTTTCTAAGGAAACTTGTCAAGTTTTGCTAAACTGGTATATTACTGTTTTCCCATCTTTCTTTTGTAGGAAAATGTAATTTGCAATGAACAATTTTGATTAACCCCCTAAACATGCAAAATTATTCTAAAAAAATAACATGTTATTTTATGTACCTACATTTTTAATTTTTTGACCTGAGGCTGCTGCCCTTTCGAGCCCCTAACAGCTGGACTGTTACGGGATGCACACTTGCCCGCCATCTCCTGGTTAGCTCGTTTAGTTTGATTAATTAACGTTACACTAGAGATGCACAGTGGGCTATTGGCGACGGTGCGGGGCATATCTCGAAAGAAAGACCCGGGAACGATGCCTCGTATTTTTGAACCATGGTCAGATGACGAGGAAAACACTTGAGCTGGCACCCGACGCAACCTCAATAGTCGTTAGGTTTGGTTAATTAACGTCGCACTAGAGCTGCGCAGTGGGCAATTGGCGACGGTTCGTGGTCTATCTCGTAGGAAAGACCCGGGCTAACATACATATTCACACACACATTCATACATGCACCTCGTTATTTTAGAACCATGGTCAGATGACAAGGAAACACCTGAACTGGCACCCAACGCCTTCAATAGACATCGAGATTTTGGACCCCGATCAGATTTATCGTGCACCAGTCCCGTATACACGCCGTTAACTTTTGCGGATGTTCTGGACGCAATAGGCGTTAGGACTTTGGACCCCGATCAGATTTATCGTTCACCAGTCCCAATAATTCCAGTATAATTTGTTGGATATTCTGGACGACTTTATAGTATTTTTGTAGCGAAGCTGGCAATCCCCCGATCGCAAGATCAATATATATTTTTTTACTTTTCTTTGTTAATTCCATCACACGGATTCGAACTAGCTATCCTCTGATTACTGGCTGAACGCCTTGGGTAACTGAAGGCCTGGTTAGGTGAGCGCACTGGACTTGAACAATATGCACCTATGCCTGTGATGGCCTGGTTAGCAGTCAGTGCATTGAGTCGTAACGATTTTTTTGTAAATCTCGACCGCAGTCAAATTATATAAATTTGTAAATATCATCAATCTGCAATAGATATTTATTCTGTGACCTTACCATTGTCGTCCTCTGACGTTTTCCAGTAGCATATTGTAATCAACTTACAGTTTTGTTGTTAAAGTTGTTATGTTTACCTATAGTTACTTTTTTCCCTCGGCAGTACCACGCACGTACCACAAAAGAACCATAGTATTATAATGCGGCTGCCCCTCCCTCCCCCCCCCCCCCCCATCTTGGGCAGTACCACAGACTTAAGACGTTTTTCTTGGTCGCTCCAGAATATATGCAATGTCTTTTGAAATGCACTCCTTTAAATATTCTCAATATTCTAACTTAAAAGCTATAGAAAATCCAAAGTCCTCTTTGTCCTTTTTTTTTTAAAGTTCTACATTCTCTTACTTACACTCTAGAGAAAAAATACATTTTCTTAAAATTTCAAGCAAAAAAAAAATGCTTTATACTTCTTTTAACATACCACTTCGTTGCCATCAAAAAACATGCAACAATTTCTACTTTTATCGACTGCATTTCAAAAACTTTTAATACATTCTTCCACTACAAAATACAGTTCGAAATTTCAAAAAAAAGAACACGTTACGCTAGGACTAACTAAATCTGCATACAGAAAAGAAGAGCATATTCCGCGCCATTTTCTTCTGCGATGTTCTTTTTTTATTTTTCAGAACCGCCATTTTTTTTCTCCCTCGTCCCGAAGATCCCGGTTACGAACATGAAAGAACTTGCAGCTGCCTTGGAATCATGAAATATTCATTCTGCAAGACAATCTTTAAAAGCGAAAATGTTTATTGCATTTTCTTCTTAAACTCCTGCAAGACCCCGTGCATGGTGATAATGGTCGGAAAGCTTGAAGATAAAAATAATGCGGTTTCATAGAGTGGGTTTTCATTCATTTTTTTTCGCCAAGCTCCATAAACTGTGACGCGCTGCACTTTTGGTTTTGTTTAAACTTTAATATTCCATAAATAGTGTTCAGTTTTTGAACTCTCGCCTCTCACGGCTTTGTGGCATTACGAAACCCTCGTGAAAAGCTCAGAGAGGTATTTTGTAAGTAAGATGAAAATGACGCATAAAATCGCTGCTCTAAAAAGTTGACATTTTATAAAGGCAGAAATGTTTTAACATAACTTTAAAAATACATGCTTAAATGTATGACATTAGAGGACATTTCTTATTTTGTAACACTTTGTAGCATTAGTATAATGTTCGTGTTATAAGAAATGTGTAAGGCAAGGTAATATGTCAGAAATTACTTTACTGGGTATAGATACTTGACTTGACCATAACATCAGTTTGAAAAATACAAGAAAAACTTTTTTATAATTATAACTCATCTTGTAATTAATATATTTTAACAAAACTCAAATGTAAGACATAAACTATGATTATACGATCTCTCTTCACAATAGAATGATTAGTTTTCGAGATATGAGTAATTAAACACACCAATGTAATTTATTAGTGTAAATAAGAGGACGAGTTGTAACTACAAAATTAATAATACATATTTACACTAATTAAAAAATCCTATCAAAAACCTAGCAAAATTAAACCATTCATTTCAGACAGTATAAATATTACACAAGTCCAAGAATAACACGTCTAAATACACTTTTATTTTAGCACCTGCGTGTATCGCCAACTACCTACCTTGGCGCAGCTTAGCCGAATTTGGCTCTTGCGCTATAAAACTCCAACCAACCAACCAACCAACTACCTACCTTCACCGACACTATTCTCTGATTGCCTCCGTGGTCCAGTGGATAAAAGGCGTCAGCTGAGAATAATTCCTAGTTTGATCCTATGCGACGGACTTGACAAAGAAAAGTCTAAAAGTAGTGATCTTGTGATCGGAGGGTTGCCAGCTTTGCTACAAAACACTAGAAAAGTCGTCCAGAACATCCATAAAAATTTATCGGCGTGTATACGGGACTGGTGCATGATAAATCTGATCGGGGTCCAAAGTCTCGACGTCTATTGAAGGTGTTGGGTGCCAGTTCAGGTGTTTACTCGTCATCTGACCTTGGCTCTAAAATAACTAGGTGCATGTATGAATGTGTATGTGTGTGGATGTGATAAATCTCAATACGAGGACAGAAATAGGCAACTGTATAAACCAAACCAACCTCTCTCTGATCTTCTTAATGATACGTGCCAGCGACACACAGGTGGCCCTGGTGTCCCCTGCATGGTGTCTCCGTCTGGTGGCGTGTATGAGCACCAGGGCACATGTGTAAACTTTCAATCGCCTTTCAAGAAACGCAAATACTTAACTAAAGGCAGGTATGTATTTTGAGAAGTACATGATTTGGCATCTATTTCATGTGACAGCAGTATTTTTAATACTTGTATTATGCTTCATAACTTCAACATTGTACGTTGTATAATGTTATGTACGTTGTATTATGTTGTATTATGTTTCATAATTTTGACGTTGTACATTTTCAACACTGGTCTGGGTAACATTGGGACAACATTGAGCACAATATCTAGTACAGCGTCTGTTATGTACCATGCGAGCTGCGGAGACGAGAGACGATCGGGAATTGGCACCTTTTCTCTCGCGCGTTGGCGCACTTGGCGCTCTTTCTCCTCACGGCATACTGGCAAACCTTCATTCGGAAGACATCGCTCGTTCGATAAGGGCGTTTTTTAGCATGGGTCTAGGGTGACCAAACTCACCGTCTCTCCGTTTCCCGGCTCAGAATGACCGGTTGCTTGCATAATCTCTTTCTAATAAATCGTTTGTTACCAAAAAGCTATACAGTCCATTTTAATTAACCAGCGCCGGTACTCTAGAAGTAGTACGTAACATGGTCCGATCTCCCGGAGTGTTTTCATTTTGTAGAAACGAAACAGTAGCAAAAAGTAAGCTTTAGAATTTAAAACTAAAATGTCATTATTGAAGTAAGGACCTTGGACTTTTTCGCACGAGCTTTGAACTTTTTAGTGTAAACGTTGGACTTTTGGTTTCGATTATGGACTTAACAGCACTAAACCGAAAGCGCGGCCTGCTCAAAGGCCAAATAACAAAGTTATCAACGTTCATAAAGGAAGAAGCCAGTTCAACGAGTGAAATCTGCTTAAATGTCAAGATAGAAAAAGTTAAAAAGATCAGCTCTCAACTGGAAGAATTGCATTTGGAGTATCAACAACTGATAAAGGATGATAAAGATCTCACAGAGCATGAAGATATACTTTGCAGTTTGGAAGACGATACTGAAAACATTGAGGTAAGCCTGAAAGAACTTTTATACTCCTTGAATATTAATGCTTTGGGCTCGCCTAACACTCAAAAGAGAATAAGTGATGAGTCACCGCGTAGGGTAACAGTAAAGTTACCGGATATACCACTTCCAAAATACGCCGGATCTTACGCTGATTGGAATAATTTTAAAAAGCAATTCACATCGTTAATTGAAGAGAATGAACAACTAACCCCCCAACAAAAACTGTATTATTTGCAATCGGCCTTGGAGGGTAACGCAAAGGACATTCAAACAACTGAAGATTCGTATGACTCTCTTTTTAAAGCGCTTGAAGAGCGATACAACAACAAACGCATGATTGTGAACTGCCACATTAATGAAATTATAAATGTGCAAAAATTAACAAGCGAATCTTCGAAAGAACTTAGATCGTTGCTGGATAAAGTGCTCAAAAACGTCAGAGCATTAGAGTCGATCGATTTTAAGCAAAATGATTTAAGTAGAGCTATTTTAATTAATATATTGTTGAGTAGAGTTGATCAAGAAACGCGTAAGCAATACGAAATGTCATTAAACTCTAATAATCCGCCCCAGTGGGATGAATTTATTGAATTTCTAAAAATCAGATGTCAGTTATTAGAGAATGTGCGGCCAGAAAAAACATATCCCTTTAGGCCCAAAATAGTAAATAAATCAAACAATTTCATGCTTAGCAGCAATGTTTTAAAACCATGCGTTTTTTGTAAAAACATGCACTCTCTCTTCAAATGTGTGGAATTTCAAAAACTAAATATCAATGAAAGATTTGACTTTATCAAACAGCAGAAGCTTTGCTTTAATTGTTTTGGAGCTCATAGAGTGTCAGCTTGCAAATCTAAGTTTAAATGCAAACATTGTCAGAAGATGCATAATTCGCTTTTACATAATCCCGCACCTTCGCACGATCCGAGTACATCAAAAGAGGTTACTCGTGCTCAAGAGGCTTCAACTGAAACCGAGGAAATAAATCAACAGTCTGTTTGTACAACAGCTGCTTCTTCTGATGGTTCAGGATTGCGCAGCAAAACAGCGTTATTGCCCACTGCCATCATTAAGATTAGAAATTCGCAGGGAATAAAAATACCAGTTCGATGTCTATTGGATTCGGGCTCCGAAACCAATTTTTTGACAAGGGATTGTGCCATCATGTTAGGACTAACTCAAGTAAAATTCCGATCCTCAATATACGGATTAAATGGACTAACAACTGAAATAAAGTCTAAAACTAATTCTTTAGTATCTAATAAAAAAGAGGACTTTAAACAAAAAATGGAATTTCTAATTGTCCCACGAATTGTGGCCAAAACACCTTCATCTCTTATTGATTTTCCAGCACATTCCTTGCCTTCAAATATAGAGTTGGCTGATCCTGAATTTTCAATCCCTCGGAAAATTGATGTACTGTTGGGTGCCAATGTATTTTTTGAGATATTGAAATCAAATCAAATCAGACCTCCTAATAGCAACCTTATTTTACAAGAAACCAAGTTTGGATACGTTGTTAGCGGAGAAGGTTCTTTCAAGTCCAATGAAGCATTGCATTGCGGACTTTCCGTTACAAATGACAATCTTGATGAAATATTAAAGAAATTTTGGGAAATCGAATCCCTAGAGGAACCTGTAATGAAAGGACAAGAAGAAGAGTTTTGCGAAACACATTTTCTGCAAACACACAAAAGAGAGCAGGATGGGCACTACACCGTTAAAATGCCCTTTAAAGAAAATCCAACTAGTTTGGGAAATTCAAAAGATATTGCCCTTAAAAGATTAAATTCATTATGGAACCGTTTAGGAAGAGATGCTCAATACTTATCTTTGTATAAAGATTTTTTAAAAGAATATGAGGATCTCGGTCACATGATAGAAGTTAAGGACAATAGCGAAAAAAGTGGTCAGTACTACATTCCACATTTAGGCGTTCATAGACCTGACAAGAGCTCAACAAAATTGAGAGTAGTTTTTAATGCATCAAGCCCTAGTTCTAATGGAAACTCACTGAATTCCTTGCAGTATAATGGTGGAATCATACAAGACGACTTATTCTCAATCATACTACGTTTTAGAAAGCACCTAATTGCATTCACTGCAGATGTTCGAATGATGTATCGAATGATTTGGGTGCATCCTGAGCAAAGATGTCTTCAGCGAATCCTTTGGAAAGAAGGTGTTGACAAGCCCGTTAAGACGTTCGAGTTGGCTACAGTAACATACGGCTTGGTCAGCGCTGCGTATCTAGCAACCAGAGTACTAAAGCAACTGGCTTGCGACGAAAGGATCGATTTTTCTCAGGCAGCCAACGTTGTTGAAAACGACTTTTACATGGATGATGTTCTCTCTGGTGGTTCTAATCTCGAGGAAACCAAGGAATTGCAGCGACAATTAATTCAAATAATGCAAAGAGGTGGCATGGAGCTGCATAAATGGTCTGCAAACCATCCTGAACTCGTTAGCCAGGGTTCAGCAATTTCTGAAGGCTATACTTTTGCGAAAGAAACAAAAGTTCTAGGACTCTTGTGGTGCCCAGATAAAGATCTTTTCTCTTATAAAGTGACTGTGGAGCCTTCACCAGTGCTAACAAAACGATCAGTCTTGTCAACCATTGCTAAGCTTTTCGACCCCCTAGGCCTCCTAGGCCCTATTATCACAAAAGCTAAAATCTTCATGCAACAGCTTTGGTCATTACCACTGGACTGGAACGACTCCCTTCCTAAAGAAAAGGCTCAAGAGTGGGAACAGTTTTTGTGTTCTTTACCTTCAGTGCATAATATTAAAGTGCCAAGATGTGTTTTAGGTGAAAATCTAAATGTCTATGAAGTGCACGGTTTTGCAGACGCATCTGCAAAAGCATACGGAGCAGCTATTTTCATTAAGTCTTCATCTTCGAGTGGTGAAATTCAAGTCAGTTTACTGTGCAGTAAAAGTAGAGTTGCGCCCATCAAGCCTGTCACTATTCCAAGGCTAGAGCTCTCTGCAGCAGTATTACTAGCGCAGCTTTATAACAAAGTTGCAAGATCCATCAAGCTTGAGGTAGCAGAGAGCTACTTTTGGTCAGACTCTACAATCGTGCTTGCCTGGTTAAGAGGTGATCCAATGCGCCTCAAGACTTTTGTCGCCAATCGAGTTGCTACTATTAAGCAGCTCACAGAGGTCCAGCAATGGCGTCATGTGCAGTCTGAACAGAACCCTGCAGATCTCATCTCAAGAGGTCTAGATCCAAAACAGCTAGTGAACAATAGTTTGTGGTTCACTGGTCCTCTATTTCTACGAGAACCTCATGTGCCAAATGATGCAGTAGGTCCACCTTCATGTGAGTATTTCAACGAGCTCAAAAATCCCAAGAATAGTGATGAGGGGCATTTGGCTCTTACTGTAGGCACCAGTGGTTCACTTGCAACAACTTCATCTTCAGTGTTGTTAGAAAATTCTTTAAGTGATTATATAATGAGTATCTCTAATAGTTATGTTAAAATTGTTCGTATTTTAAGTTTTATCTTTAGGTTTTTTAATAATGTGAAATATCCTATGCAAAAGAAAAAGGGACCTCTTGTATCTGAAGAGCTTAAAAGGGCTGAGATTGTACTAGTCAAATGGGCACAAGAAAAGGAGTTTCATGATGAGTTAATTGATTTAAATAAGGGTAAACAAGTAAAACCCCAAAGTAAAGTGAAATCTCTTAATCCCTTTCTTGATGATGACAAAATTCTGAGAGTAGGTGGTAGGTTAAATCACTCTAATTTAACTTATCAACAAAAACATCCAGCTCTTTTGCCAAAGGGTCACAAATTTACCAAAATAGTTGTGGAATACTTCCATAAAAAGTTTCTTCACATTGGCCCACAATCCTTACTACATTGTGTTAGGCAACAATACTGGCCACTTAATGGCAAAAATCTATGTAGAAAAATAGTTTATGATTGTGTTACTTGCACTAGAAGCAATCCTGTTGTAGGTAATCAATTAATGGGAGACCTTCCAACTAAAAGAGTTAACCCTGCACCCCCATTTTCCAATACTGGTGTCGATTTTTCCGGACCTTTTCTTATTAAGTACAAGGGTCAAAGAAAAGGATCTTTGAGCAAAATCTATGTGTCTGTTTTTGTTTGCCTGGCAACTCGAGCTATAAATTTTGAAATAGTCTCGGATTTAACTTCTAACGCCTTCATTGCAGCTTTGAAGAGATTCTTTGCTAGGAGGGGTTTATGCTCCTCGCTACTATCAGATAACGGGACAAATTTTGTGGGAGCCAGTGCTGAAATTAAACGTTTGCATAATCTTGTTGGGAATCCCGACGAAGTTTTGGCTAGCTATTTGTCATCCGAAGGCATAGAATGGAAATTTAATCCTCATAGAGCTGCACATTTTGGAGGAATTTACGAAGCGGGTGTCCGTTCCTTTAAATTTCACTTGAAAAGAGTTATGGGTAGTGCTAATTACACATATGAAGAATTTCTAACGGTAGTTGTGCAAATAGAGGGAATTCTGAATTCAAGGCCAATAACTCCCTTGTCTTCTGACCCCAATGAGTTGGAAGCCTTGACTCCTGGTCATTTCTTAGTGGGTCGACCTTTAAATGCATTGTTAGAACCAGATCTTTCAGAAACCCCAGACAATAGATTGACACGTTGGCAACGTTCAACTAAAGTTACACAGTATGTGTGGAAACGTTGGCATCGCGATTATTTAAATCATTTGCAGCAAAGAAATAAATGGCAATTCACCAAGGAAAATGTTAAATTGAACACTGTGGTGTTACTAAAGGACGAAAACTTGCCTCCATGTAAATGGTTATTAGGTAGAATAGTACAGTTATTTCCAGGTGTAGATGGGAAAACTAGAGTTGTGTTAGTGCGTACCAAAACTGGTACTCTAAAAAGACCTATAACCAAACTGTGTATTTTACCAACTATGTAATGTGAAATGTAACTTTGTATAATATTATTTGTAACTCTGTATATATCTTATGTCTTGTAAGTTTATGTATAACCTCTTTTTGAATGTTTCACATTGCAACGCCGGGCGGAATGTTATGTACCATGCGAGCTGCGGAGACGAGAGACGATCGGGAATTGGCACCTTTTCTCTCGCGCGTTGGCGCACTTGGCGCTCTTTCTCCTCACGGCATACTGGCAAACCTTCATTCGGAAGACATCGCTCGTTCGATAAGGGCGTTTTTTAGCATGGGTCTAGGATGACCAAACTCACCGTCTCTCCGTTTCCCGGCTCAGAATGACCGGTTGCTTGCATAATCTCTTTCTAATAAATCGTTTGTTACCAAAAAGCTATACAGTCCATTTTAATTAACCAGCGCCGGTACTCTAGAAGTAGTACGTAACAGCGTCTAAAAAACGAAGAAAAGAAGACGGCTATGGTGATGGGAGTGCCAAACGTTTCCCACAAGACTTTGAAGACAGCAAACTATTAATAAAGAGCAACTTGTACCATCGATGCCAATAATAACAAGAATACCAATAATTATAATCCTACAATTATGTCTGATGTCTGAAATAAAACTCTTATACGTATCATTGGGATAGATGGATTTTTTCTAGTATTTCTAAGTGGAAAAAACGGAACTTTTTAAAAGTTACCCAATTGAATGGGGTAAAATTGGAACAACTATTAAAGACGTTTATTTGGATGTCATTGGTCGTAAAACAAAATCATGTCCATATAGGGTTAAAAAGTAAGGTTGACTTAATATTTTACCATATCCTCAGAAAACTACGTTATTAATTGTTAACAGGAGTAGTACAACCCCCGAAAAACCGTCCCAAAATTACCTCGGTTTATAGTATATTATCTTCTTGTTGCAATCAAAGTAATACTGAAGTAGCAATAAAATTATGCATTAAAGTATGCATGAGTATACGGGCCACACCAATACTACATATGCCCCAAATACTTGACACACTTATTCCTTGACATTCTCCATGCACCAATGCAAGCGATCCTCCCTTGCTGTTCCGTTACAAGTCCAGGACAAGCTCAAGTTCGTTAAAACAATACTAATTCAAACCACTCCATTTAATAAATCGCACTCCCCTGTTAGAGGTCCGGGTACCTCATTAAATCAATCCTGATTCGAGACATCCTTCACCCTGTAGCACATCGTCCGGCATAAAGTCCGGTCAAATCGGCCTAATTTAGAATCCCTCCCCGGACAGATCTTCGATAATGTGGCACAACTGAGATGCGGAATTAATTTTGTTCTGTGCTGCTCTGATCATGCGGTCAAGATGTCAATTCCCGCTGGGAATCCGAATTTAAATGACGTTCGCCCACTCTGCTGAGAAATGCTTGTTGGGGGAGTAATGAAATGAGATTATTGTCGGAGAATTGAGTTTGAATATCGTTGTGGAAGATTAATTTGTTGTCGGTGAGACGGTTTACAATGACGGAATTGTTGTGGTACAGTGTTAAAAATTATTACGACATTGCACCAAAATTTTATACCCATTTATCTGCAACCAACATTTGGTGCTCAGTTTCACCAGTTTACGGTGCTACCAACGATACCATTTAGTGGTGAAGCGTTGCACCAAAACTCATAACCTTGTAAAAAACTCAAAAGTGGAATTTTCTTAGTATTTTAGTAGTAGTATTTTTGTACCGAAGCTGGCAATCCAAATCACAAATTTTTACTTTTCTTTGTTAAGTCCACCGATAGGGCTCAAACTAGGAATCCTCTGATTCATAGTTGAACGCCTTTATCCACTCGGCCACGGAAGCCCTTGTTTGTCTGTGTCTTTCTTGGATACGATTCCTCGGTTAGTTGATGAAGCGACAGCGAAAATTTCGGTTGCAGTTGAAGAGGTTGAACCAGTTATCGGTGAAACCTCCGCTTTTTCTAATAAAGGATTTTTGGTTCAACCTAGATTCCAATGTACTATGGTGTAATTTGCTGCAGACCTCTGTTTTGCACCAAGATACGGTACATCGTGGAACTGAAATTTTTAACAGTGTCATATGTGATATAGCTTTTTTAAAAATAAATAAGATCATAATTTCTTTTTTTATTTCAGAAAGTCGATTATTAACGTGAGTACGTCTTTCCTTTCGCTACGGGAACACAATTGTCCGGAGTCTCAAAGTAAATAACGACATTTGTAAAATACTTACAACTCCACATGGAATCCGCCAATGGGGATAAATGATATAGAGGAGAATGAGATGTTTAAAACTGGCTGAATATTATCTTTTTATCTTTTTCATTCTCTTTTCTGACATTTATGCCCTTATCTGTAGTATACGATTCCGCCCAAATAACTGCACGTGGAATCATCCTATGGATATAAATAACATATAATCGTGTAGAGCAAAGTTGGAAGCGTCGGTCAGGTCTCTTGTTAACCCATTTCCCTCTCTGACCTTTGTACTGCTTTGAGGGTAATGTTGCCTTTGGCTGCAATATGCGTTACCGCCACTATAACTCCTTAGAGAATCGGACTTCGGGGATAAATGACTTACCATCGTGTAGAGACAGGTGAACCGAGTCAACCAGTTTGGCCATTTATCCACTTTCCATTCCAAAAGTATTCACGAATCAAACCTTATGGCCAGATTTTAAATATGTCTTTAAAATCTGTTCGGGTACAGCGATCACCGGCAGAAACTTGCGCGACAAAAAAAGAGTTGACATTTTAAAGGCCCATAACTCCAAGGGTAATCATATACAGGGATAAATGACCTATCTTTGTGAACAGGAAAATAGGTCGCGTCGATCTGGTCGGACATAAATTCCCTTCCCTCCCGTTGACATTTGTACCGCGTGGGGTGAATGAGTCACCTTTTGGGCTTGCCCTGGTCTGTTTAACCGCTGTGACTTCAGTTCTAATTGACGGATCATAGCGATTGTGTGCTTAAATTAAAGAAAACGACCGAGTTTTAAAATTGCTATGGACAAATGATATTTTAAACCATTTTACGAAAATAGTGTGGTGTGGAAAGTGACGACTTGTCGAATATTTCACTATGAAGCCAAAATATCCCACCAAAAGGGAGAGTGGTAAAATCTCGATGATTGTGTTAAAGACTTTCCCAAAAGGAAGCCAAGACATTTATCGTTATTTGTAACTTTAATAAAAAAGGTAACTTGTTTCAAATCAGCTTTATTGTAAAATAATAAATAAGAAAATTTTTATTAAATATTTTTTTACTTTGTATTTCAAGTTTTTATACATCAAATAATAAAAAGTAGTGAGTACACATAAAATTGCAATATTTATTAATTTTATTTTAACAGTTGGAAGGATGGTCAAAATTTTTACTACACCCACCCCAACACACACACTTCTGGTTTCCTTTTGGTCTTGCCCCTCCCCTTTTTGGCATCCACCACCACTGAATATATCAGTTATTTTGTATTCGAGAAAATAACAGAGAAGGAATAACGAGGAGAACGAACCAACGCTGGGCCAAACAGCTTGTTAAAGTTATAAAACACGTCAATGATAACAAAGAATTCCACACGATTCTGGTTCCTAAGCCCCCATCCTCTAGTTCAACTAAAGACAATTCTTCTTTAATGTTTGGATATTTTGAACTAAATCATGGCATTTCTATGTTTTTAAATAGCATTTAATGAGTATGGGTCTAGATTGTCTGATTTTTGATTCCAAGAAAAGGTAATTAAATAAATGATGAAAATAGTTTTCTCTAGCATTTGAACCATTTGAGCACTAACACTCGAGTCGATTTATGACGTCATTTTGCCGATTTATGACGTCACATATCGTCAGAGTTCATTCCAGGCTTATCACTTTCAAAAATCGATCAGTAGCTTCTATATAAGTTCTATAAATTCAATTATTACAAAAATCACGCGAATGCAATAAAGTCAAACAAAACAATATGTCCAAAGTTAAAAAAAAAACTTTTTTAAGGAAATTTTTATATAAGAAAATTAATTAAACGTCAACGGAGATACATATTTTAGTTTTCATAAAATTAGTAAATACTAGCTGAAGTACCTGACGTAGCCCGGGTTTCACGCAGAGTGTTGGCCGATTTCTTAACCGTGGCGCCATCTCATAATCTGGCTGGGGTTGAGATTTACAAAGAATACGTTCCTGTTCACTGCACTCACTGCCAACCAGGCCATCACGGGATTAACCATGACAGTTTTAGTAAGGCAGTTTAGTAAGAAGTCATTTTTTTTTTTGCTTTGAAGGGCGGTGACAGTGGCGAACGCAGGGGGGGGGGGGGATTGAGGGGGGTAACAACCCCCCCCCCCCCCATCGGTCTCGTAGTTTAAAAAAAAAATCAAAATATAATGCTTTTTTTATTTTGAAAAAAAAAAAAATTAAAAAAAATACAAATGTATTTTTTACATTTAAGAACCTACCTTTGTTTGCAGAAAATATTTTTTTTTTTAATTTTGTCACTGAAAACTTTCAACGGACCCAATTGAAATGTGGTCGCGGGCGTTTAACGAGTCGGCAAAAGTAAACCATTCTCCATTTTCACCCAGACCTGTGGTGTACGTAGGGGGTGGTTGAGGGGGGCTGTAACCCCCCCCCATCGGTATGAAGTTTAAAAAAAAATAGTACAAAAATAATGCTTTTTTTCCCCCGATTAATAAAAAATTCCAAAACAAAAAGTTTTTAAAAAATACAACTTTTTTTTTTCTGCATTTATAACCCTACATTTGTTTGCAAAAAAAAATGACACAATTTCGGCCCGGGGTACTGACAAGCGGGAGGTTTATGCTAACAATTTATGCATTTTATTACTGGGTAGTCCGACCCGATGTCCGCCGACAAGCACAACCATTTTCACTTAGACGTAACATTTTATTGTTCAAAGAGATCTCCTTTCGTTAATAGGAAGAGTTATGCATCCATTCTGTAAAGAAGAACCTTTTTAAAATCATTGACTGTTTTGCTAGAGGGAGTTGGATGTTGCCCCCTCACTTTTTCAATATTGTACTTTTAAAAATGAAACGTAACCCCAACACTTTCCTACTACTACAGGCAATTAGAGGGGTGGGGGGGTCACCACCCCACTTTTTTTGGATGTTGCACTCTTTTATTTTAAATTTGCACTTTAAAAAAAAACATAGTAAATTTTGGTACTGAATTGACGAACCAAAGAAAAATTTCGTACCCCAACCCTAATTCTTTTTGTTACTTATATTAATTACATTTACTATCGATTTTATTTTCTCGTATTATTTTTTCCCAATAGGCAGACAGCTAACAGACATTTAGGCGCCTTACTTCCCATTTCCGTCATTACAAAATATTTATCGTTTGACTGAAATTAAAAATAAAATAAGATAAACATAGGCAATCGGTTTCGATTTCACAGAGCGGGATAAATGTTGGCGCCGATATGTCTACGTTGAAAATTTAATAAGACAATATGAAATATTTTTTTTCAATGGTAAATAATTTTTTTTTTTTTTAGTTTAGAATATTTTGTTTCAAAAAATTTGTCGTCGACGGTATCGTTTAGAATATATAGACATCTTTTAAGTCTTATAGTATAGAAGTAAAGGATGACTAAAATAGTCAGGTGATATAAAGGTAAATTGAAAAGATGTTTTGAACATTTTCTACTTACTGTACTTCTGAAAATTGGACTTTAGTTTTTGAGGCTTTATTTGTTTAGTATTTCGGAAAGTTAAGGTGCTTTGTTTTGCCTTTTATAGCCAAAATGAAACATGTATCAGATGATTGTGTTAAAATATTTTCTAGAAGAAAGCTAAGGTAATAACAATCCAGTTTAGTTACTTTTTTTCTTTAAAAAAAAACAAAAGCGAAGAAAACGACAACCCAACGAATCAATCAGGAAAGGTGAGATGATTCCATATGTGTTTTTAAAAGACTTCATTCCTATTGTCAGTTCCCACGCATACTAATTTAAAAGAATTATAACAATTGTACTACTTTTGCTTCAAAATTCAATTGCTAAAATACAAATGACTTATATTTTGTACAAACATATGCAATTTTTTTTAAGCGTATGTGAAAAACAGTGGCAGATTCGTAAGTATAAAAATTAATTTTGTCCGAATTACAAGTAAATTCAAGCATAATAATCAACCAATACTTATATATAAGAATGGAGTGTCTGTCTGTTGAATCGAACAAAACACCTCATTTTGAGTTTTCTTCACGAATTAAGATACACTGATTCATAAAATCAGATTAAATATTTTTTTGTCTGTCTGTTTGTCCGGATTTAACTAAAAAACGACTGAGCGGATTTTTATTAAACTTGGGCCATTTTAACAATATTTTCTCAACTTAAAATCTGCACTTTGTTTCATGTGGAAACCATGTTTTTTGGAACTTTTTTCTGTTTTACCATACGTTATTCCTATTGGAAATTTACATGTAGATCTTCTCTTCATAACATGATTGTTAAAAATCATCTTGGCTACCAAAATTATTTTTTGACGATTGGGATAAACGATGCATTTTGATTGGGTGATAAGTAAATTTCGACAAATGTTGCCAAATGAATTTAAAAAAGCGCCAAATGAATGAAAATGTCGCCATAAAAATAAATAATTTCGCCAAAAAATTAAATGTCGCAAATTTTTTTTTTATGACGCCAAAAAATTTAAATATTGGTAAATGAATGAAAATGTCGCTAAAAGAATGAAAATGTTGCTAAATGAGCTAAAATATGGTCCTATATTGAAAAATACCAGCAAAATGGCGAAATTAGTGTCTAAATAATAAAATTAATGTCAATTGGGGAACATAATCGCACAGCTCTTACTTCGCAAATTGACCACGAGCAACGCCGGGCCATATTGCTAGTAGTTAATATGAATAAAATATAGTATAAAATAAGCTTTTTTTCAAAATAAAAACCGGCTTTAAAAAAAAGGTCTAAAAAGTTTTTTAAAAAATCGTTATTAATTTAAGGAAGAAAAGTGGAATTTTTTAAAATATTTAAGTATTACTTTTATGCACATTATCACTTTTTGAAATTGGCTATAAAATTTAGGTGGTTTTTTTTTGTGAATTGGCACGAACTTTAAAGAGTGGTAAAAAGTACAAAATTAATTCTAAATAATTAATTTTGTTCCACTAGTCCCTAAATTAAATTTTTTGTAGTCTTCAGTAAGTTTTTTTTTTTTTTAATATTTTTTCTTTTTAGCTTAAAACTTAAGATGAACTTCGCCTCCTCCCCCTTCCATTGTTCAATCAGAAATTAGGGTTGTTGCTAACTTTATATATATATATATATATATATATATATATATATATAAAGGGATGAACCGGATAGTGGTTTTGCCGGATATCGGATATCCGGTGCACATTACAAACCGGATATCCGAACTGGATTTTGCCGGACATCCGGCAGTTTATTTTTTTTATGAAAATATCTTCTGATACACACTAGAAAAAACGAAAATCGGTCAAAAATTACAAAATATTTTTTTATTCTATAATATTCCCCGATTCCTTATCTTTAAGGTAATACCAAGATTGAATAAACATTCAAAAAACTTTTTTTATTTACAAAGGGTTATTCTAGGGTGCTGCTAGCAATGGGCGTATGTTTTGTACACTTTCGCTTAATTTCTGAATAATTGTATTTTTACCATATGCCCTTTCATTCCAAACATGAAAACTCAAGTTTGCTTAAACTTTTGAGAAATTTATTTTTATTTCAACTTTATATTAGTTGTGAGATGTTATGACCCTCCACCGTAACGATTCGTTAAAAAAGAAATAATTAGAATTTTAAAGTTAAAAACGAGAAAAATTCAAGGGAGAATCTGCACACTGTTAATACATTGGTAGACTTTTCAGGAAAATACTTAAAGCAAAGATAATTGACCGCCAAAAAAAAAATCTTAGGTGTTTTATTCATCCGGATATCCGGCTTGGTAAATCGGATATCCGCACTTTACTTCCGGATATCGGATAGTTACCGGATAGTTAAAAATCAGCTGGATAGGCCGGATACCGGATAGTTACCGGATATCCGTTTCATCCCTAATATATATATATATATATATATATATATATATATATATATATATATATATATATATATATATATATATATATATATATATACGTGTAAAGTAATCTGACGCTCAACCCCCCCTTATAAATTTCCTGCGTACGCCACTGGGCGGTGAAGGGCGGTTTTTCGAATCTCATGTAGGGAGTGACCTTCCTCTTGTTTTGATGATCAAATGTTCAAAATATCATCAAGCTCGGAATAAAATTGCAGATTTGTATAAAAAACAAACCCACAGACTATCTTCTTTATATATATAGATGTCCATATGAAATTTTGAAACTCGGAGTTTTAAATGGAGTTGGATAAAAACCAAGTTAACGACAGAAAAGGGTTTTGATTTAATCGAAAACTGTTTCTTTCATGAAATGTAGTTTTTTTGAGAAAAACGTTCTTGTTCAATTTGAAGAACAGGTATCAAAATAACAGATCGTTATTATTTTTTTTGTGACTGAGAATCACATTTCGGTTGTTAACCCTTTGCAATCCAAGAACACTTTGCGATTTAAGTTCTTTCTATGGAACAGTTATTCCTCTTTACGTTCTTTTCCACAGATTTTTTATACTCATAAAGGGGACAAAATCCTAATCGGTTTTGTATTTGCAAAAGAACAAGTTGAAAAAAAAGATTGATGTTCTAAACACAAGATCATGCTGTTCTCGTTTATTT
Source organism: Troglohyphantes excavatus (assembly GCA_963932185.1). NCBI lineage: Eukaryota > Metazoa > Arthropoda > Arachnida > Araneae > Linyphiidae > Troglohyphantes > Troglohyphantes excavatus. The sequence continues at coordinate 39,813,511 of OZ010674.1, forward strand.
TAAAGAACAGGGAAACAAAAGAACTGGTCGTTATGTTGGCGCCTGAGAGGCGACATCGGAGTGCAAAGGGCTAATACATAAATCAATTTACAACATTTAAGTCAATTAATATGAAAGCAGACAACAACTACCTTTAAATTACCGAGAATAGAAATTGTTTCAGAAACTCTAAAACTTCTAACTGTAAAATAGAAAATGCGTTTTCGTCTCCATTTATATCAAAGAACTCGGTTTACATTAAAATTGGATAACGCCTAAAAGAACATTATTAGGTAAAAAGATTTCCGAACGAAAAATGTTACGAGCGCAATTTGATTTTTTGATTTCACAGAAAAGGTTTCTGACATGAACTGCAGTTCTTTCGAGAAAATCTTTTCCTCTTGGAAAAATGAAAAGAGATGTTCGAACAAGCGTTGGATTTTCAAAAAGAAATTCGAATGTTACGAATCTTTCAAAAAAAAAAAATATTCTTACATTTCGCTTGTAATTAGAATGTTGCGATTGTCTAATTAAAATAGTTTAAGAACCAGGTGTTGGTGCAAAGCTGTAAAATAAATTAAACTGCTAACAATACCACCGCGATTGAACGAACTTCCGGACTGAAGTTAATTTGCGAATGTCGGAAAAATATTTTCATTCCCAGTTATTTTGGGAGTAAATTTTAATGAGAATTTTACGGGTTAAACTGTTAACTATTCGCGGCTGCATTTGACAGGCTCAAACAAATATTCTGTATGTGTAACATTTATAATCCGATTAGAAATACCAGTTTGAAATTGCGAAGGGGAAGAAATTGAAATAGTAAGTGTTTATATTAAGTAAGTACAGTTAAGTATTATATATATATATATATATATATATATATATATATATATATATATATATATATATATATATATATATATATATATATATATATATATATATATATATATATATATATATATACTTTTGATTAGAAATGTCTAAATATCCGTATTGTGAAAGAACCGCTTTAAAGTTGACCCTTTCTTACACTATAATTCTGTTACAAATAACCCGATCGAAATAAACTTCGTTTCGTTTAATAGAAAATTAGGCACCGATGCGTGTAAAAACTTTGACAATATTCAGCATTTGACTCAAAATTAAAAATAAATAAATAATTATTGATAACAGATTTTTGTGTTAAAAAGGTTTGCAGTGTTCAACGTTCGTTAACTTTTACTTATATTTAAATTTCACTGTAAAAAGAAAGTACTTAAAAATGAGTATCTGAACATACTCGCTTTTCTTTGAGTGCAATAGCATCGTAAATGAAAGATAATGTACTCAAATTTAAGTAACCGTACTTTTTAAAAAATGAGCAATGTGATTTAATATTGCTAATCTCAGTTTCCGTTCAAGCCATCTCAACAAAGCGATCTGACAAACTTAAAATATTTGTTCAGAAGATGGCTTTCCACATTATTTGAAGTCGATTGCTTAAACGGAAACTGAGTTTACAACTCAATTAAATTACTTCCAATTCTTTTGGCACACCTTTTAAACATTTATTCTGTTTATAATTTCCTCATGTCGTCCTGGTAGTACAACAGATAAGACACTGGACTGCGGTGCCTGAGGATATGGGTTCGATTCTCGGTAAGTCTTGGTTGTAATTGTTGATATTTATTGAAAGTGATTTAAGAAGGCAGCCTTTGTATGCAAGCTACTGCTCTTTTTATTCATTTTTGCTCATTCATACTCATTTTTGAGTACGTCTTCTTTTGAGCTATCGTAAGCATCGAATATAATCAAAAATAAGTACATTTTACTTGTTTTTGAGTAATTATTTTTAACAATGCATGTATATTACTTTTGACGAGAAACTTCTAGTCAGCCGTATTGAGTATTGTGAAATAAAGGATTTTAAGCTGACCCTTTTCGACAATATAATTATGTTACAAATAGCGCGATTCAGTAAATTCCGTCTCGTTCGATAGAAAATTAGGCACCGATGCGTGTAAAATCTTGAAGATGTTCAGCATTTGATTTAAAATTTGCAGTGTCTAACGTGCACCTTTACTTCTGTTCAAACTTTGTTTAAAGAATTTTATTGAACGTCCTGATTATAAAAGAGTGATTTTTTTTTTTGTAGAATTTCAGAATAAAGATTTAGACAGGTTAAAAACAGTAGTTTTTAATATTATAATTAATAACCAAATATGTACAATTTTAAATTTATTTTCAACTATTTACAAATACTGCATATTTTAGTTCGCAATTCAATCATTCTTATGAACTCCAAACGGATTAAAACCTGCTGTTAAAAATGTTTTTATTTTTATTTACCTTCTGAAACAAATATTTTTCGGTATATTTCTGAAAGAAAATTAAACATTGCATACCAAATTATATGTCATTTCAGGAACAATTTTAAGTAAATAATACGACACTTTTTTTTAATTTTAAATCATTTTATATGTACATAAAATAATGTTCTGAAAAGCATTTCTGACGTGAAGAAAATAAAAGTGCTTAAATTTAGAAAGCGTAATAAAAATGACTGGCATAGTGAAATATTTAATTTGATATTTAGAACAAGAAAGCTGCTATGTCTTGTGAGGAAAAACTTAATGGATTCCTTTTAAGAATAAACTATGCTTTTATAAAAAGACAGCGATTTAAATGGTGCAACTCTTAAGAGTGAATTGTCATCTAAAACGTAATTAAACATATTAAAAAAAATATGCGCGACATTTAGACAGCTATTTAATGTATTTTAATTTGAGCGAGTCTCAAATTGGGATATTTTGAAGCTGGGTGTAGATTTGAGTATTTTTTTTTAACTCCAATTTATAAAATTTATAAGTTTTACTGTTTATTTTCTTAAAAATTAGTTTCGCGCTAAAACTTATGTAAGATTTTTTTTGGATACAGAAAAATTATTATTTTGATAGAATAAATATGCAAGGTTCTTTATTCTGAAAAGTTGATCTGTAAAAAAAGATTACACTGTAAGAAAAAGTACTTTAAAATGAGTACATGTACGTACTTGTTCTTTGTGTACAATTGCATCGTAAATGAGCGATGACACGTATTTAAATTTAGGCAACTGTACTTGCACAAAAGTGAGCAGTGTGATTTAATATTGCTAATCACAGCTTCTGTTCAAGCCATTTTAACAAAGCGACCTGGCAAACTTAAAATAGTTGTTCAGAAGATCGTTTTCCACATTATTTGATGACGATTGCTTAAATGGAAACTGAGTTATTACGACCATCGAGCATGGACCCTTTGTAGTAGAGGAGTCATGACGTCACTATACTAACATCAAAGTGAAGCCAACAGGTATGGCCTCAGACACGTGGTTAATTACGTCATTCGATTCATAAATTTTCACTATTACACATTTCCCAATTCATCAGCCAATCGCGAGTATTTTTTAATTCATACTTTTGAAGAGATGGCACGTGATATGGGCCTTTCGCTCTGAGATGTGGGCTTCACGATTAAGACGTCATATTCTCTCTACTACAGACCATTCATGCTCGAAGATTACGACTCAATGATCTTACTTCGCATACTTTTAGACCATCAGTATTTTCAGTTCGCTGATCTATCCAAAATGAGCATCGAACAGACCAGCTGTTGTTGTTATTCTTCTTGATCGAGTCATCGCTGCACAGATATTGCGGTTTAAAGTACTCTTTGAAATTTTAGTTAAATTTATACGTTGGTTAGCTATCTGAAAACTTATAAGGTATATCAGTTCTCAAAACTTGTTAAGTTTTTTTCTCCAAAAACATCTTAAGTGATTCTTAACATGATTATTTAGTACCAGTGATTATTTACAGCAAGGTTCTGGTTTGTCAGTAAAATATATTTAAAGTCAATTTGATATTTGTTACCAATTTCTGTTAAATTCATGTTATTTGGCGCCATAACTTTTAATCCAAGAACGACGAATAAAGTTTTAAATAGAATGGATAATATTTCATGTATTATTCAAATTACTTTTCACATTATAATAAAGTTAACTTCAAAAAGCCTTTGAACAATTAAGCTGGAAGGATTTTATGGAATATTAAATGAAGACGATATTGAAGATCAAAATAACAAAACATAAACCAAATCGATGCATTTTCAAATATTTATTCCAGAAAATATCATTAAGAATTAATTTTCCCTTCAAAGGCTTCAATTTGACTTTTATTTTATGCTAGAAGATTCGAAATGAGTTTTGGTTTTATGGATATCATTTAAATTCGAATTCTGGGAATGATATGCCAGACCTTAAAAACTTCCAGTAAAATGATATTCCATTCCAATTTTATCGATTTTTCTTAATTGAATAATAAAAAGACGAGAAAGACGAACAGTGCATGCCCCCCCCCCCTCACCATAGGTAAAATAATTAACTGGCAGAGTAATAAAAACGGTAATAAACTGTGACCGCCGATAAATAAATATTCTTTACGGCAAAACATTCCAAGCCACAGTACTCAAACTGCTCATAAAATCTCTTTAATAGCCGAACAAAAATATATAAGAAAAAAAAGTATAAACATCTTATTCTTCAATAATCCTTGTAATTTATGAATTAACGAGCGACGATAATAACAATAAAAAAAATCCTTGTGTTTTTTATTGAACTCATGAGGCGAACGCAAGTTACAGAACGGTGTAATATTATCGTTTGCTAATCTTTTTTACTTATTCCAAAGTTGGCAGCGCTGTATTGATCGTCTGCTTGATGGAATAATGAGGGCCGGATAATGAACGAAGTCGTTAGAGTCATTAGTCAGATTCTTTTTTATATCTCTTAGAGGTTTATTCTTATAAAATTCTTCAAAATTCGACTTCGAACTTTTAAGCTCGATTTTTAAATATTTTTACTTGTTTTATAGATGGTAAAACATGCGATCACGATGTAGATACTGTTTAATATTAATGAATTTTTTCAAATTATCAACTTTAAAGATATTGTGTGTTTTAATAATATTTTTATTAAGAAATTAAAAAATATATAGAAAAGCTAATACACCAAAACATGTCTGTGAAAAGGCCAAGGTTTAAACAAAAAATGCTTAGTCACGAAGAGTTAATAAGTTCTAAAATATGGCTAATTGTTGCTGTCAGAAAGTAGTTATATAATGGTAGGTAAGATAAAATTCTAAATAATTATTTTAGTCATCTTAACATTTAATGAACCTAACTCTACAGTCTTGAGTATGACTTGGCCATTAGGCTTTTAGAAAATATAATTTAAATGATCGATCATGTTAATGCAGTTATAGGTCCCATTTAGTAATGATAAACTATAATCATTTAAAAATTAGTCGTAATTTTTATTACGGAAGCCTTACTTGATGAGACGCAAAGATTCAGAAGTTAAATAATCCAAAAGATGTTAGATACAATGGAAACTATGCACGATCTGGTGTCAAGATTAAATAAAATAGAATAAACAATCGATTTTACATTGGCGAACAAAAAAAAAAGTACGTACACTCAAACCTGTTTTTGTGTGGTCTTTTTTTGTGCGATTTTTTTTGTGCGGTATATGAAAATTTCAATCAAATTGGAACATAATTAATTATCTGGCTACCGAGACATATACAAGCGTCTAGTGAAACAACAACAGTCGTCGCCAAAACTGATCACTGACTACATGATAACTGAAAAAATGTCAACTCTAAACTAGTGCGAGGTGGTCTAGATCTTCAAGTGGCGAAAGCGATTTCGAACCAGTTTACCACAAGAAAGTTCGCGTATTGTCAGACTACGAAGGATAATGGTTATACGTTTTGAAAAGTTTTGTATGTGTAAAATAAGTATATATGTAAATAAAATATTTAAAAATGTTCGCATGTGTATTTTCTAAATCAGATTCCAAAAGGTTTAACGAGATTCCAAGTAGCTGTCAAGCCTCGTGTCTTGATTTCGTTTAAAAAAGCAATTCCTAGTTATTTCGAAAGGTTTTGAGTTATTTTCTACGCGAGACTTTTTTTTATGCGGTCCCTATTCACCGCAAAAATTTTTTTTTTTTAATTGTGTTGCGAAAACTATTTTTTATAGCTACTCGTGAAGTTTTGTGCGATTTTTTTTTATGCGGTCCCTATCCACCGCACAAAAACAGGTTTGAGTGTACTTAATTTTCACCAAACGATAATTATTATATGCGAAAAGATATGGATTAAAAGCGCATTCTTTTGTTTATCCGATTGATGACGTCACGTGCATTGAGTCTATTTCTCTTTTAATTAAACATCTTTCTTGACACTACATGAAGGTAATTCAAACTAGTGTTTAAATATTACTTTTTCATACAACGAACCAATAAAATACTAGAATTCGAAGAACTGTTCTTCCAACCGCACCAAACGTTCTCACCTATTCGCCTTCCAAAGAACCCATTCCTGTATAAAGCTAATTCCCGTGTTCTTTAGGGACCGAATAAAGCTTTGGGTATTCCCTCAGGATGGTAAAGTGTCACAGCCGAGGAAATCACTTCTAATATTGTTTTTCCCCGGGAGATGCGACGGGGATAAGTGTTCCATTATTAGGCCTAAGTTCATTCCAGTAAAAACAGAACCGAATGTTGTTCAGGGGCGTCGTGTTTAAAGAGCCGAACGTATATTTTCATTTCAGAATCTTTTTTAATGCCTTAATAATGAATGTATAAAGTATTGTGTTCGTTGATTTAACACGTTTTAAGATATCGATAGTGAATAAAGTTTGAGAAAGTCGGTATATATCTAAAAATTGCCAAGGCAAATATTGTTTTTTACCAATTATTTGTAGAGTTAAATTACCAACTTAAACAAATAAATTTGTTCGGAATCCAAAAAGATGCTTCAAAGATGAGTTTGACGTTACACCTTTTAAACAATGCGTCCGCCTCGCTTGACACGGTCTTAGTGTGTTTGAAAAGAATTCCCCAAAAAAGATTATATAAAAATATATTTTAAAAATAATTTTTACTAGACATTTGGTTTTGATGAGATTTAGTATAACCTTATTTCGAACTTAGAAGAACGTTTTAGCTCAGAGTTATTTTTACATGTTAAATATATAGTAAGATAACTATTAAAATGTTTTCCCTAAGTATTTTTTCAATTAACTATAAAGTTAAATTCAACTTTTTGACAAAATAATTCAAAAGAAGATTTACTTTATTTTGTTTTTATATTCTAGAAAAGAACTAAGTTATCACAAGTTATTTCTGTTACTTTCTATTCTCTCAATACACTTTTTTTTTGTTATTTTGTCCGAACAAAACTTTTTTGATTATTTTTTAAATTACTGAGGTTTATTCCATGATAATTGTATCACATAGATTATATTTCCATATATATATTTTTCCGTACAGAAATTAAAATCTGAAGAAAAGTGATATTATTTGGTATTTTTTTTATTTAATAAGAACACGCTTAATTATTTCTATCACGTCGCGGTTTTTTCCGAAAAAATTAAAATCTGAAGAAAATTGGTATTATTTGGTATTTTTTTATTTAATAAGAGCACAATTATTTTTATCATGTTGCAGTTTTTTCCAAAAAGAAATTAAAAAATGAAGAAAAGTGCTATTATTAGGTATTTTTTTATTTAATAAGAACACGCTCAATTATTTTTATCATGTTGCAGTTTTATTCCAAAAAAAATTAAAATCTGAAGAAAAGTGCTATTATTTGGTATTTTTTTTATTTAATAAGAACACGCTTAATTATTTCTATCACGTCGCGGTTTTTTCCGAAAAAAATTAAGATCTGATGAAAAGTGCTATTATTAGGTATTTTTTTATTTAATAAGAGCACAATTATTTTTATCATGTTGCAGTTTTTTCCAAAAAAAATTAAAAAATGAAGAAAAGTGCTATTATTAGGTATTTTTTTTATTTAATAAGAACACGCTTAATTATTTCTATCATGTTGCAGTTTTTTTCCGAAAACAATTAAAATCTGAAAAAAGTGCCATTATTAGGTATTTTTTTTAATAAGAACGCGATTTATTATATCTATCATGTTGCAGTTTTTTCTGAAAAAAATTTAAATCTAAAAAAAAGTTCTATAATTATGTATTTTTTATTTAATTTAGAACATGCTTAATTATTTCTATCGGGTCGTAGTTTTTTCCCGCAAAATAAAATCTAAAAAAAAAAGTGGCATTAGTTTTTTTTTATTTAATAAAAACACGCTTAATTATTTCTATTATGTAGTAGTTATTACCGAAAAAAAATCTGAAAAAAAGTGCTATAGTTAGATATTTTTTTTATTTAATAAGAACACGCTTAATTATTTTCATTATGTTGTTTGAATTAACCCATTATAAATGAACGGGTATTTTGGTTAAGAGTTCGGTTAGAGTAGAATTTTTAAATTTAATTTCTTGCATGCATCCACTTCTACAACTTTATTTGAATGATAATGTCGCATGTTTCATGGGACAATTCGAAAATACAACTGTCTTCCCGCACAAAGACCGATTTAGTGATAGTCCTGTCACTAAATCGGAAACCGCAACGCAGCAAAAGCAGCACTCTAAAGACAAACCCCGTTTCCCGGCGTCTCCATTTAATGGTGTGTTAAGGAAGCATTTAATCTTTAAAGCACGCCGGTAATCGTACAGAATTACTCCAAAAGCTGCTCTTTAAACGACGTAATTAATCAAGGGTAATATTGCGGCCTGGTGACAAGGACTGTGTTAGTGGTGACCCAGACGCAGACATAAAAGTATTAGGGTCGCGGTCTGTAATTCTACTAAGGACATGCTACGAGAAAGGGACATAATCGTTGGAGGTGTAGTTAAAGTTAAGCACCCTGGAGGTTTATACGGTGTATCAGTTTGTTCCATGGGTTCTATATGTTGGGGGTACATTTAGAGAAATGAATTTTATGCTGTTGAGTAAATTCTACATATCAAGTACTGCGTTTCATTTTCTTTTCTTTTCGGGGTATTTACTGAAAATTTGTTTTCTTTGATTTTCTGCTCTTACATAAAAGTTTATATTCTTATAAGATTGTAAATGCAATTAAATAAGTTTTTTTAAAATAAATTGTAAATAATTATTTCGCATTTTGCTGATAACGCGTGTTCGAAATTTGAAAGCTTGTTTGCAGATAAGAATTTTTCACTCTCAAAAAGTGATTGGAAGTTATTCTTGTTTTGAAAACCACTATTCGATTTCTCTTACCTAAGAGGGAGGACAATTATATAATGCTTCTAGATAACAAAATCGTCTTTGATGTTAACGTTCGGCGTGTTTCTCCGGGTGATTTTGTAGCTCTTATTAGCACTTTAAACCCCGTTTGAGACGGCTCAATTTTCACTAGAAAATTAAATTTAATATTAATTATTTACACTAAATAAAGTCATATTATTGGGATTGCGTAAGTATGCCAAGTTTTAAGTCAGTATGGTATTTTGGTAGGGGGTTAAATTTTATTTGCAAGATTTGCTGATGAAACCACTACATGACAACTAATATAAAATTGTGTAATAATATTAAAATTTGCAGATGTCATTGAAATATCAAGCACTCTGTGAGTTTATACTACGGCCGAGTTTATATCCAGTAGAAGTAGATTATATGGCGACTATAAACGAGCTTTTACCGAATATAAATCGAGTTTTTCCGAGTATAAATTGAGTTTTTACCGAGTATAAACAGCGCTTGTACCAAGTATAAACGGAGTTTACACAGAATACAAACCAAATTTATGCTAACTACAAACAGAGTTTACACCGAGTATAAACCAAGTTTACACCGAGTATAAACCAAGTTTACACCGAGTATAAACAGAGCTTATACCGACTATAAACGGAGTTTATGCCGACTATAAACGGAATTTTACCGACTATAAAGAGAGTTTATATTATGTATAAACAAGTTAATATCGATAATAAACAAGTTTATATCGAGTATAAACAAGTTTATACCGAGTATAAACCAAGTTTACACCGAGTATAAACCAAATTTATACCAAGTATAAACAGAGTTTATACCGTGTATAAAGAGAGTTTATACCGAGTATAAACAGAGTTTATATCGACTATAAACAGAGTTTATACCAAGTATAAACAGAGTTTATACCAAGTATAAACAGAGTTTATACCGAGTATAAATAAAGTTAATACCGAGTATAAACAGTGTTTATACCGACTAAAAATAGTTTATACCGAGTATAAATAGTTTATACCGAGTATAAACAGTTTATATAGAGTATAAACTGAGTTTATACAAAGTATAAACGGAGTTTATACAGAGTATAAACTGACTTTATACCGAGTATAAGCAGATTTCATATCACGTGAGCTATGGAAATGTGTCTTCTCGGATTAAAGGTTTTACAGAGAGTATAGCGAATGGATACTATGATGTGTCCTCATTCCCCTCCGGAAATAAATTAAAATCGACTAAAAATCCTTTACTTTCTATCCAATGGAAGATGTCTTCTACTGCAAAGGCAGAATAAATTTCTCCTCAGAAAAGAAACTACCCGGGGTTAAAACTCAAACCCACATCAACTCCCAGTTTTCTAATTTTAATAAATGGACGGAATATTTAAAAGGCACTTCAAAAAGACGACGCAAACAACCCCGGCCGAAATTCATTAAACATTAACCGGATCAGTCACGATCGTGCGGTTATGATTAACAATCGTGATTGGGAAGTGGAGAGATGAAGTGATGCTGTTATTATCCATTTTTTCCTTCTTCTTCTTGTTAGGCGTGCGATGGAAAGCCTCGCCAAAGGATGTCTTACCGAAGATGCAGATGAGATGAATTATTAAGGGATGAATAATCCGGGATCGGAAGTTGAGCGATGCCCGAGAAGAAAATCTATATTTTTGTTGAAAGTCTTCTGGGTGGAGAGAAATGGGACTGGGCGGATAATATATTAAAAACCTTCTTCTTGAATATAAATATCAAAATATAGATTTTTTTCGGAGAAATATTTTTAATCAACACTACTGGGAGAAGAGTTGAAGTTTGGTGAAAGTCTCATTCGTTTCTTTCTAGTGCATGCGCAGTAGCGCACAAAAGAAGCCCTCAGCGCAATGCATCTTGGGATAGTGTCACCAGTTTCATTATGCGCAAAAGTTGAAAACCGGTCGTAGCGCACAAAAAAAATCTCATCGTCGCAATGCCTCTCGGTATACAGATTGCTGCGCAGAACCGGTCGGCAATACTTCATATTCTGCCACTTATAGAGCTTCTCCATTTTTCCTCCATAGTTTCTTTTGTCACATTTACGTTTGTTGTATAGTTCCGTTAACGTTGCTCCTCTTAGAGAGAGGCAAATGGATGTTAAATCGGCAATAGCCCAATTGCGGACGAAGAGAGCCAGGTTTACCATATTCACAAAGAAGAAAACAATTGTTTAGCGCCCAGACAAAAGGTTGCCATGGGCCGCAATTGGAAGTTTCCGGTTAAATCTGCCATGTCTTTAATTCTCCCAAGTAGCGATCATAATGAAGAAGTTGGGAGGGTTAGAGTGCCAGCCAAAATGCTCTTATCGTCATTTGACCGGGTCTCAAAATGTCTACAGTTTCCAGATTTAAAAAGTTCTGTGTATAGGCACAACGCCATTAATTGGGGATCTTCTTGTAAAATTAGTCGAATAAGAATTAAAAATATATCATATTATCATGTATTAATAATTAAAGATATTTTTACAGTAATTTTTTTTACAGTGAATATGAGCCGCGAAACCGCTTTGGCCGCTGAAACCGCTTTGGCCAGCTATTTCACACTTGTCTGACACTCGTAAACGTAGCTTTAGGAAGAAGACACAATGTTAAAAGCGTTCTGAGGTTTGTTCGGAATTCAAAAAGATTCCTCTCACTTGAGTTTGACGTTACACCTCTCAAACACTGCATCCGTCTCGATTGACACGGCCTATCGATCCCGGACCACTCCTTCGAGATAGGCCCCGAACCGTCACCAATAGGCCAATGCGCAGCTCTAGTACGACGTTATTTAATCAAACCGAATTCGGTCGAATAGTTTGGCAGGCCTCTGTGGCCCAGTGGATGAAGGCGTCAGTTGGGAATCAAAGAATTCCTGGTTCGATCCTATACGACGGACCTGACAAGGAAAAGTAAAAAGTAGAGATATTGTGATCGGAGGGTTCCCAGCTTCGCTACAAAATACTAGAAAAGTCGTCCAGCACATCCATAAAAATGATCGGCGTGTATACGGGACTGGTGCACGACAAATCTGATCGTGGTCCAAAGTCCCGACGTCTATTGAAGGCGTTGGGTGCCAGTTCAGGTGTTTCCTCGTCACCTGACCATGGTTCAAAAATGCGAGGCAACGTTCCCGGGTCTTTCCTTCGATAGCTCAGTTGGTAAGGCGTTCATCTACTAATCAGAGGATTGGTGGTTCGAATCCATGAAATGGACTTGACATAGAAAAGTAAAAAAGTAGTGATCTTGCGATCGGAGGGTTGCCAGCTTCGCTACAAAATACTAGAAAGTCGACCATAATATCCAACAAATTATACTGGCGTGTATACAGGACTGATGCACGATACATCTGATCGGGGTCCAAAGTCCCGACGTCTATTGAAGGCGTTGGGTGCCAGTTCAGGTGTTTCCTCGTCATTTGACCATGGTTCTAAAATAACGAGGTGCATGTATGAATGTGTGTGTGAATGTGTATGTGTTCCCGGGTCTTTCCTTTGAGATTGACCCCGAACCGTCGCCAATAGCCCACTGTGCAGCTGTAGTGCGACGTTAATTAACAAAACCAAACCAAATCTTTCCTTCGATATAGGCCCCGAACCGTCGCCAATAGCCCACTGTGCAGCTGTAGTGCGACGTTAATTAACCAAACCAAACCAAATCTTTCCTTCGATATAGGCCCCGAACCGTCGCCAATAGCCCACTGTGCAGCTGTAGTGCGACGTTAATTAACAAAACCAAACCAAATCTTTCCTTCGATATAGGCCCCGAACCGTCGCCAATAGCCCACTGTGCAGCTGTAGTGCGACGTTAATTAACAAAACCAAACCAAATCTTTCCTTCGATATAGGCCCCGAACCGTCGCCAATAGCCCACTGTGCAGCTGTAGTGCGACGTTAATTAACAAAACCAAACCAAATCTTTCCTTCGATATAGGCCCCGAACCGTCGCCAATAGCCCACTGTGCAGCTGTAGTGCGACGTTAATTAACAAAACCAAACCAGCAGGCTATCAAGTGTTAGGTCTAACCTTAAAATCCCCTGTTTAGCTAACAGTTTTTTAACCACCGAATTAACGTGAAACACTAAATCATAAACAAACAACACACAATTCAGTCAACTTATACATTTATTAATAATCTCCAGTTCGCCCAAGGATAATTTTTTATAACACAACGAGTAAACGGAGCCGAAAAGTGACTCCAGTTCCGTAAAGCTTACTCGAGGCCAATTAAGAGGTTATTAAAAGCTCTTCTCCAGTGTCATTATATGATACCGTGACATGAATAAGTTCTTTAATTGGTTTGACCTGGGACAGGGTGCGTTACTCTTTTGTCATAAGAATCCTGCATTAAAGGCGTCTATCGGATATCCATTTATGTTGTGAGCAGCAGGTGAAAGGAAGATGTTCCGTTATCGACGCATTTTAATGGCGGCTCGGTTTACATTACGTTGATGCTTAAACGCGGGAAGGAAGTAGTTATTGATAATTCTGCTTTTATTTTGAGCGTGTTCCTTCCGGATTTTATAAGTTTTGTTGAGTTATCAACAATTAATTGAATCTTTTATTTCAGAAAACTAGTGTATTTTTTCAAAGTTTCAGAAAAAAAAAAGCATTCTATCTTTGATATTAACTCTTTGCACTCCAAGAACTCTTTGCGTTTTCCGTTCTTTCTACGGAACAGTTATCCATCCTTATGTTCTTTACCCTAGAGTTTCTTATGCTTATAGAAAAAAGAAACCTAATCTGTTTTGGATCTGCAAAAGAACGAGTTGAAAAAAATAGCTATGTTTTTTAAACACAAGATCATTGCTTTTTAAACACAAGATCATTAACACTGTTCTCGTTTATTTTACAGAACAGGGAACCAAAAGAACGAGTCGTTATGTTTGGTGCCTGAGCGGCGCCAACGGAGTGCAAAGGGTTAACCCTTTGCACTCGTAAGGCGCCTCTGAGGCGCCAGCGTAACGACTCGTTCTTTTGTTTCCCTGTTCTTTAAAATGAACGAAGAACAGCATGATCTTGTGTTTAGAACATCAATCTATTTTTCGACTTGTTTTCTTGCGAATACAAAACAGATTAGGATTTTTTCCCTTTATGAGTATAAAAAAAATCTGTGGAAAAGAACGTAAAGAGGAATAACTGTTCCATAGAAAGAACACAAATCGCAAATAGTTCACCGAGTGCAAAGTGTTAACTCTTTGCACCCCAAGAACTCTTTGCATTTTCCGTTCTTTCTACGGAACAATTGGTCATTCTTATGTTCTTTACCCTAGAGTTTTTTAATGCTTATAGAAAAAAGAAACCTAATTTGTTTTGGATCTGCAAAAGAACGAGTTGAAAAAAATATCGATGTTTTTTAAACACAAGATCATGTTGTTCTCGTTTATTTTAAAGAACAGGGAACCAAAAGAACGAGTCGTTATGTTGTCGTCTGAGCGGCGCCAACGGAGTGCAAAGGGTTAATATAGATTTTGGCTTAAAAAAAAATTAAAGTATTTGTTAACATCTTCTCTAAATGGATGTTGCCTATATTTAAATTATAATATTTATTCCTTACTTTAATTTTTTTTATTATTTTGCAGTTAGCTAATTTTTGCAGTAAAAAACGTTTTTACTGTAAAACCCACTGATCTCAAACTATAACTTCTGGATTGGGCAAGGCAGTTTCTTGACTAGAAGCCAATTGAAGCTTAAAAAACTGTACATCACTTCCATTTATCCTTTTTTCGTATATTGTCCATGTTAAAATATGCCGAATTGAAGTGCTTTCGGCTATTTTATTTTTTAATTTTCCATTAAAACTACTTTGAATGTTTATTCTTTGAAACCCATTTTAACCAACAATAAGTGGATAAGCAGAAAAAAGAAAAATTATATTTTTGGCGATATACAAATTGATTCTATATGTAGAAAATAAATTATCAAAACATATTTAAATCTTTTATAACGACTTGAGAAGAAGAAACTCCACAAAATCACTTTAAAAATTTAGTTGGGGTACAGTATGGCTACTTACAGTATAGCTTCAACCGGGCCATAGGGGGTAACCGATTTGAACCTTCCAGAAGTCGCAGAGTTCAGTGGTAAAAACGCACATTTTTAAAGTTAATTTAGCAGTTGAAGGAATATTATTTAACAAGATTGATTTCTATATGAGATTCTGATTTCGTAAAAAAACCCATTTTTTTTAAAATTTCAGTAACTCTTCAACATACGAGTTAATTCTGAATTCACGCTCAACATGCTGTCTAACGTCACTTGTCTGGTTTCTGCACTAGACGCAATATTCACTGTGAAAAATAACCCATAAAACGAAATTAAATTTGCATTGATTGTGGATAAAAATGTGTTTACCACAAAGAATCCGATTCCGTAAAGAAATATAGATTTTTTTTTTAATTGCAGAAACTCGTCAACAGACGAGTTAATTCTGAATTCACGCTCAACATGCTGTCTAACGTCACTTGTCTGGTTTCTGCAATAGACGCAATATTCACTGTGAAAAATAACCCATAAAACGAAATGAAATTTGCATGGATTGTGGATAAAAATGTGTTTACCAAAGAATCCGATTCCGTAAAAAAATACAAATTTTAAAAAAATGTCCGTTGACTCGTTTTTGATATAAACGATTCAATTGTGTTTGCTTGTTTTTAAAATTGTTTTTTTAACACCAATTATTATAAATTGTATAATTGTAGTCATTAAAAGTTTATCAGGATAGTTAAGAATATATTTCATAAAAATTCAGATAAAACGAGTTATTTTGCTTTGAAGCAAGAAATTTAAGTAGACCGTGTCTATGGAGACGGTAGGAGGGTTTAAAGCATGTAACATAAAATTCGAGTAGCACTGTTTTGGATTTCGGACAAACGCTTTTGGATTTCAGACAAAACAACATGTTTGCTTTAGGTTCACCGTTTGTGTTAGTTTACTTTGCCTTACATGCCTCCCTTACCTGGTAACGATTTTAAAGACGTTACGTATAAAAAAGAAGGAAATATTAATCTGTGCCATATTTTCAAGAAGTTAACGATAGTATTGGGCAGATAAAAGCAAAATTAATGTTTTCTCGGAAAGGCCATTATCTGTACGTAGAACTTTGATTTTCTTCCCCGTAAGATTTTCCACGCAGGCTTTGTATTTCACGAATGCGTCTTTGGCTTCGTCTTTAGTTTTCAGAAAGAATATTTCGATATAACGAGATTTGTTGTCGATAAAAGTCACAAAATAACGTGATCCGTCATGCGATGGAATTTTTATTGGTCCGCATAGATCAGAATGAACTAGGTCGAGTAAATCTGTACTGAGAAATTTTGACTTCTTCGGATAAGGAGTAGCAGTTTGTTTACCTTGAATGCAAACTTGACAGTCCTTCAAAGAGTCACTGTTGTTGAAAGATAATCCTCGTACAAGTTTCTTCTGTTTTCAATTTCTTTAAGTCGTTTTCATTTAAGTGGTCAAATTTTGATCCCACATTTGAAATTCTGTTACGACATCTGCGGTTTCTATGCTTGGTTCGACGTAATATAAATCTCCTATGCGTTTTGCGCGAAACATGGCAGATCCATCTTCTTCTATTATCTATGCCTCGTGAGCATCGAAAACAACAGAACGGTTGTTTCGTGTGCATTTTGCAGTTGAAATCAAATTTATTTTCAGTTCGTGAACACAACACATTTTCAAGACGAATTGTTTTCGTACTTTGTACGTCGGGACGGAATTCGGACGGATCCTTTTCCAGTGATATTAGCAGTTTTGTAGACTGCCAGTTTTATACAGGAGTTAGTTTGTTTGTGAAATTCGAAGAAGAGATTTTCATCGTTTGCCATATGAGATGTCGCACCACCGTCGAATAAGAACGTTGCTTTGTTTTCTTCGTTTGCGTTCATGCAAATGGCTGTTGTCGCGCTCTCGTTACGCTGTGTCACTCATTTTCTTTCTGGTCTCGAAGATTTGTTTTCCGCTATTTTCTTGAAACAGGATTCAGTTTTATGTCCCTTTTTCTTGCAAAATCCGCAGATTATATTTTGAAATTGCTTGTTGTGCGATTTCTTGTTTTGACTTTCACCATGCCAGTTCGTTTTTTGCCGATTTTTTCTAGAAGTAAAATACGCGTTTTGGACGTGGATTTCTTGATTTTCTTTTCCTTGTCTTGACTCGTACTCTTCCAAAAGTTTTATTTTTAGAGCTTCTGGCCTGGGGAGTTCGTCTCTCGATTCTATCGCGCACCGGAAATTTTCGAAGTTGTCCGGGATGCTATATAATATTAAAATTGAGAGGAGATCATCTGCGATTGCTATTTCCATTTGAAGTAATTTATCCACTGTGTCGAAAAAGGAGTTTAGATGAACGGACATACTTTCAGTAGTCATTTTACGAAATAGAAGCGGTTTCAGCAACGTGGCTTTTTTAGCCGGACCTTTAGACTCGTAGATTGATTTTAATTTATCCCATACTTCATTTGAAGTTTTGCAGTGTTTGATGTTGCAAAGTTTACTTGGGTACATAGAAAAAATTATATCCGCACGGGCCTTTTGATCTTCTGTTGTCTATTTCGTAATTTTCACTTCGTCATCCGTAGGCTTCGGCTCTGTTCCGTTGACATAGTTCCAATGATCATTTTTGACCAAAATTGCTTCAATTTGAAGCTTCCAAGTATCGTAGTTTTCCTTGCCTAGCCTTTCGATGTTGCTCATAGCGTTTGAAGACATCTTTTTGAGGAAGAATCACGATTTCTTGATGCGAGTACGAAATATTTTCAAAATGGCTGCCGCCGATTCCTTTGTTAGGGCTATCTACTGCTCTTTGTTCTCGGTGCAGTGGAAAGGCGATCTAGGCTCCATTACCATTGTGGTGTTTTGGCAGAGAAAGGAATACAAGAGGATAGACAAGACATTATTGAAATATATTTAAACTTTAGGTTCAAGCTAAGATATTATTTAAAGATAGGAACATTTAAGTAGGTGCCTACAGGATTGACCCACTGGAACGACACAGGACTGATTACATGAAGATTTTCAACATGAATAGGATGTTGTCACCACTAAGTTACAGGTTTATATGCATGGGATGTTCTATTACAAACAAGCATTGGTTAAGGGAAAATTGGCATTGATATCCTACAATATTAAAATAGCTTAATGAAGTTTCTAAATTATTTAGTATGTGTATTTAGCAAAATTGAAGTAGAGCTGTTGCATGTGAAAATGTAAAAATAAGAATGAATATTAACGCAAACATGTTGTTTAAGTATTCCGATTTATTTCATTTTTGCCAAAAACACTAATCAGGAATATGAACAACAATTAATTGAGGAAAAAAAGCCCCTTTTCCACTGTATCGTAAGATGTGGTTCGTGAATATTTTGTACGCACACCTTCTTGACCTACTCTTTCTTCCGTCTTTGGTAAGCTCTATACCCACTTGTTATAAGTTTAGACTTCTTGGTATAATTTTGTTCGGTTTGAACTGCTATTTCAACCCGTTTGATATTCCTATGACGCGAATTGAATTTTAGTGTGATATTTCGGCTTCACACTGACACCTTTGACAAATAGTTACTTTTCTCCCTGCACATTTTTTAGGTTCAAGCTAAGTAAATATTTAAAGATAAGAACATTTAACTGGGTGCCTACAGGACTGACTCCTGTCACAAAAATCGTTTAAACTGTCAACTAGTCAAATGGAATTGTAGAAATCGTAGTTTTTGTAAAATAAAATTACGCATTAGCCACAACTCGTCAATTAGAACTGAAGTTACAGTAGTCAAATGGTCATTGTATGCTTGAAATATGATTCATGAAAATATGAAAGGAGTGGATTAATGGTCAACCTGGTCGTTGTGGCTTGTATTTCTCTACACGTCGGTAGGTTATATATCTACATAGAATGATTCCCCCTGGAGTTATGGGAACACTTAAGGTCGCCCAAGTTTCGGCTGTCCCGGACGATTTTAAAGACCTACTAGGGTGCTCCGCCTCCTACTCGCTAACTTTTTTTCTGAAACCAACGCTTGCTTTTGAAACCAACACTTGTTTCTGAAACCAACGCTTGCTTCTCAAACCAACGCTGGCTTCTCAAACCAACGCTTTCTTCTCAAACCAACGCTTTCTTCTCAAACCAACGCTAGCTTCTCAAACCAACGCTTTCTTCTCAAACCAACGCTTTCTTCTCAAACCAATTCTCGCTTTGCTCACATTAATTTTATGCCTTTCTTGCGATGATAACTTTTATTTCAAAGCGTAATAAAATAATTAATTGCTTAATATTTCACAGTTTTAGCACATATAGAGTTCTTTTCCTTTCAAATGACACATTGACCATACAAATTGGTTATATATCTTAAGAGGAGTGACCGGTACAATATTCGGTCTTGTCTATTAAATATATAGATTCACCTCAAAAATCATTTAGTGAGACGGTTTTGAGACGAGAAATACAACGGAAAATATTCTCACTGTCAAACAGCAGGAATGGTCACCTTAAACTAGATTTATTTCACACATGTTTCTTATGCCCATAACAGAGTCATTTATGGGTGAAAAAATATATATCGATTGTGAGCCCCAGAGGTTCCAGAACATTCCACAGAAACCACCTTCTTTATAGGATAAATCAGGCGCACAATCAGAGAAGCGTGTACTCCCATTATATTGCCATCCGAAGCAGAAGACGCTATATTCCGTCATCTGCTGGAACTGCTTTGTTCCGACCGTCTGTTCCAATGAACTAGTTGATATCCCTATCTGGAACACTAGGAAGAGGGAACAACAGTCCTGGTAAATAAGAAGAATCGAAGAATCTTATTTTTTGTGTCTTATCCCACAAAAAGAGCGTCTGAGGGAAAGGCAAAGAAAGAATAGTCCTGCTGCCTTATCAAATATCCCCTCTTCCTTCCCCTTTGTGCCTATTGTGTCCGGCTATCGCATATTCCGGATGGTTCTGGTCGGACGGGCAATTAGTCACCCGGGTCAGTCCGGCAAATATCTCTTTTAATCACTCCTGGCGGCGACGGACGGAATGGCGGGAAAACTATGTATTAGTCGCGAATTTGTGTTCTTTTTTTTGTGTAATTATTTTGTTCTTTTGCAAACGATTATTTTTGCTCGGTGGCGTTGGTATCTGTGGTTGATGGATTCTGTTCGATGATAGATACTTGTAATGAATGGGTGCGTCTGGGTAACGTAGGAATTTCATGTCAGTGTATGGTAAGAGCAACCATTCAAAACGTGTTTTGTTCTAAATATCCAAAAATGAGAATATTACATTTCTGAATTCGTTTTCAAATATCTCTCTATATAAACAAAAGTGTTTGTGTGATTGTTTTTTATACAAATATACAGTTTAAATCCGAGATTGATGATGTTAAATCACAATTGAATTTATATGTATTAAGTAAGTTAACGACACTGTCATTATTCTTTTGTTAATTTCGCTAAGTGGCAACATTGTATAGATTGGAATATCTGAATTTTGAAATTATTAGAGTTCGTTGAGATTTGGAAATGTCGGTTGGTTTTGAATAAAGTTAAAGCTTCTTATTTCTTCATAAACTTCAATGGTGTCCGTTTTATATTATTAGTGAATGAGTTTTAATGTATTAATACATTCTACAGTTGATGATTAAGTTGAATTCCAGAGGTAATTTACTATATTAAAAGTTTAAGATTTTGTGATCGGACATATGAAGTTTTGCATATAAATCTCGGATTTTTTTTTGACCTTCAAAACAAGAGAAATGTTAATGTCAAATGTGATTTCCAAGAAGCATCTCATCTTCTTTTCTACACCTTAAAGAAGAATTTTTTTTTGCTGAATCCGCCAGATGGCGTCACGATGAAAAAATGTGTCAACATTTAGCATAAAGCCCTGGCAATTTCGGGCACTTCAGCTAGTTCATCAGCAATATCTTCAGCTAGTTCATCAGCAATATCTTCAGCTAGTTCATCAGCAATATCTTCAGCTAGTTCATCAGCAATATCTTCAGCTAGTTCATCAGCAATATCTTCAGCTAGTTCATCAGCAATATCTTCAGCTAGTTCATCAGCAATATCTTCAGCTAGTTCATCAGCAATATCTTCAGCTAGTTCATCAGCAATATCTTCAGCTAGTTCATCAGCAATATCTTTAGCTATGTAACTAGTAAGTCCCACAAAAGGGATCTTCACTACTAAAATAATATATGATTTTTGCTCAACTATTTCGCATATAGTTTAAACAAGTCGCTTAGCTTCAGCAACAACAAAGTTGTTAGGGCATAGCCAAAAGAAAGGTTTATTTTGTGTAATTAACTAGTCTAACAAAGAGCATCGCCCAATAATTTGTAACCATTCTGTACTTTCCCGGTCGACATAACAGTATAGTATAAAAATAACATTGTTTAAAGTAAAACCCACTAAGAAGTTTCAATTTTAACAATGTGTATAAATAGAATTCCTAACGGGATTAAAATCTATCACACTTAATCAATAAAAATCTGGATCCCATGATTTAAATTATTTCCCAGTACATAAAATACACATAAAAAGTTAATTAACTTTCTACTGTTTCTTTCATACCTTTCTTTTTTTTTTTAGCTTTTTCGCTTTAAATAAGTGTAGCAAAATAGTGGGGATACGCCCCCGAAGAGTTTTAAGCAATTAAGACATTAAATTACTTCTCTTTCATTAGGACGAAGCGAAGATTTTTTAGCTCCCATTCCAGAATGTGTCGGGAGAAAAAATGCCTCAAATTTAATTCCTTAGTTTAATAAAAGGAGTTAAGAAAAAAAATCTATTTTCTTTGTTGGGCTATTGTGATTTTATACTAAGAAGGATTTACATAAAGCTCTGAATAGACCCGGCGTGGTTTCTTTCACGGCTCTCTCTCCATTGTGATATTGGGGCTCAACAGTGCGTTCTTATTGGAGAAAAAAAGCTTCACAAAGAACAGGGGGGTGTTTTATTAAAGTTTTGGTTTAGATGATTTCGCAAATTAAGTCTGTGAAAAGCGTAACTGAACCGTGGGGTGGGTAGTAATGGGTATGAATAAAACTGTAATGAATTTTTAGTAAAGTGGTTACTGTATAGTGAAGCTGTGTGGAATGTAAGTTTTTAGTTTCATTTACTGAGTAAGATATTTTTTCTCTATAATATGAATGAAATGCATCTTTGTTACGAAACAATTGGATGACAAGTGGCGTGAGTCCAAAACACAGTTTCGACATAAGATCGTTTATAGTGAATTATATCTCCTTGGTTATAACATTAAGTGAAATGACATTCGACCTCATTACTAGGCAACCTATTTACGTAGGATACACGCCAAAGCACAAAACGATAGAACTACACTGTAAAAAAAGTATTTAAAAATGAGTACTTGCATATACTCGTTTTTCTTTGGGTACAATTGCGTCGCAAATGAGCGATGACGTACTCAAATTTAAGTAATCGTACTTTTAAAAATATGAGCAGTGTGATTTAATATTGATAATATCAGCTTCGGTTCAAGCTGACATACTTAAAATAGTTGTTCAGAAGATTTTTTTCCATATTATTTGATGTCGAATTCCTTAAATGGAAACTGAGTTATTACTTCCCATTCTTTTGACACACCTTTTTAACATTACTTCTGTTTATAACTTCTTCACGTCGTCGTACTAGCTTAACGCATAAGGCTCTTGACATAGATGCCTGCATATGTGGGTTAGATTCCCGGTAAGTCTTGGTTGTAATTGTCGATATTTATTAACAGTGATTTGTGAAGTCAGCCTATGTAGGCTAGAATCTGCTCTTTTTATTCATTTCTACCATTGTACTCATTTTAAGTACATGTATTTTTTTAAATTGAAACTTGTGTATTGGGAGCCATGATAAGCATCGAATGTATTCAAAAATGAGTACAGTTGGTTTATTTTTTTAATACCTATTTTTAACAGAGGTTTTTCAATTTATTTTTAATTAGAAAAAAGCCGTTTTTTTCTGAAATGTTGTTGATTCTACATCAGATGGTATAAACAAATAATTATCAATAAAAAAAAATGGGAAAAGAAACGTTTTGGAGTTGGGTAACT
Organism: Troglohyphantes excavatus; assembly: GCA_963932185.1. Classification (NCBI taxonomy): domain Eukaryota; kingdom Metazoa; phylum Arthropoda; class Arachnida; order Araneae; family Linyphiidae; genus Troglohyphantes; species Troglohyphantes excavatus. Next base: position 39,836,719 of record OZ010674.1, read on the forward strand.
CAACATCCATCATTTAGCATCATGAAATTCAAAAGCAAGGTATTTTTATTTCACATTACGATTATGTAGCTTCAGTTAACAGATTAAACATTTAGTGATAACATAAACCTTGCATAAAATAAGTCATGTACGGAGATTTAAATATATTTTTGTAAAATATATACAAACTTAAACCAAATATTTATTTAAAGCTTTTAAAGGTCTTTTAATTAATTTACAACAAAAAATAATGCCGCACAATCTTTTTGAAAAAAAACTGCAAACTTGATAATTTAAATTTTAATGTTAGAAGCCAGCTCGGATATTTTCTGAAACTAATACAAACAATTCATTAAAAAGCGGCAATTAATTCCTTTTAATTTGTAAATTTCATGATTTTGCGTTTGATTCTTAAGTCGTTAGAATTTGACTTCAGTGTTCTAAAGTAACTCAATTCTCAAATAAATAAAAAAATTAATTATCTCTAAAATCCTCTTCGCATTTTCCTTTTGATATTTAATAATAGAATAGTTAAACTAGATTTAATTAGTATTCTTATTTGACTTGTGCGAAATATTTTCCGAAAAAATAAATAGTAAACATATTAATGAAATACAAAAATTTGCTTTTTTCTTAAAAATGTCGGAGTTCTAAAGAAAATTTCTTTAATTAAATTTCAAAAAAGTATATCATAATACTTTGTTTCTGGCAATTCAGATGTTTATAAGCAAATGAACTTATTTATATCAAAGACACATACTAATATGCAAATCTTTTTAAAAAGGAAGAAATGTTCAGATTTAATAAATTTCTTGATTGTGCATAGCTCAAACCATCTAAGATTTTGTGCAAATGCTTTGAATAAATAATTTGCTGGAAACGTCGAAAAAAAGGTATTTATAATTTAAATCTGGACGAATGCCAAATGAAAGAAGTTTAATTAAGTACTTTTGAAATTCTGTATTTAAACGCGTTCCTTTGCAACTACTTTTAAATTATAAATACTGTAAGGATTTCTCAACAGTAAAAATCGCAACTAAATATGTTAATCGAAAACAAATCAAATTAAAATCTTGTTGAAAGATTAAGATGAATTCGAATACATTGTTGATGTTGTTTAATAAATAAATTGTAACCAATTTATAGAAATATATAATTTAGAGTCCTTGAGTATACATATTTCATTAATATGAGATTTTCTACTTGAAACATCTTCAACCACGTGACTGGGATTGACGAGTGACACTTGTCCTGCTTGAAACTGGTTCAAACCGGATCATGACGCGTAGCACTCGTTATGGTATTTGTATGAATTAATCATTATTACCGCTTTGAAACATTTAGTTTTGATGTCTTTGACTCGCATCGTTTTAGCTGACACCCTAAATTAGTCAATTAAGGAGATTCGGTAGCCATAAAATTATCATCATATGTATTATTTCTGTAGTGATGATCCCCTTTACGCCCCTCAGACGCAATGGATCTTAACACATGAGGTGCCAAAAGAAAGAGAATTTTATGAGCCAGTGACGAATCGTAATTTTATCTCAAAAATATCAACTTTAAAAAAAAATGCGTTTAAAATAATTCATTTAAACGTATTTTTTTAAACAAACCATTGATGATGCTGCCATCTATGAATGAGCAGAAGCGTTAAAATTCTATTATTTTTTGCCTATAAGAAATACGATTAATATATATTGCCCTTACAATGAACGGGTGTGTGAGGGGGGAAGGGGGGTGTTGTTCTGGAGATAATTATCGCACGGACATGCCAGTATATATTATTTCAACTTTAAAGATACCTCTTTTTGGTCTCACACACGACAAATCTTAACATGCGATGTGTAAAAAAAGGAAATTTCTCGGTGTAGTCACGAATCGTACTTTTGTGTCATGAATATTAATGTTTTTTTTAAATGCTTTTAAAATAATTAGATTCTAAGCAGTTTTTAAATGAGTCGTTGGTAGTGCTGCCATCTATCGGTATAATTCTTTGAACGGACTGCCATTTATGAGTAATTACAAAGAATGTTCATGCTATAATTATCGCTCTGGCATGCTAGTTTTCTATATTTTGAGATAAAACTAAATATTTCGGTGATGGTTAGATGTAATTTATTCAGGAAAGAACATAAAGAAGAAATATATTGTAAATTGTCTTCAATATTTTTCACAAATTAAATTTTTGTTAAATTTTTCGGATAATTAAGACATTTTTTAAAACGCTGCTAACTAGAAGATATCTTTTACATATCGATCTCAAAGGAGTAAGCTAGCTTAGAAGATTTTTATGGGCTCCACTTTTTCGAATATTTTTAAAAATCTAAATATAGAAGATACTTTTAAATTGTTGTAGAACTATAGATAAAGAATAGTATTGAGACACCAGATTTTTATGTTTAAATATACAATTCTAGTGGAATGAGCTCTCTTAACCTAATCTAAACTGCAAAACTGGAAATTTACCGTAATCATTTGTAGGCTGCTATATAGATATGAAATAGGCCATATGAGATATAGAGAAGGAGGGGGGGATTGAGGGAGAGGGGGTGCTACACACAACCTCAGTTTGTGACATCTAAAGGCAAACAATCCTGGAGGCGGAAGGGGGGGGGGGGGGTCTTGTGTTACTGGAGGCGGTTCAGAATTGCAGCCTCTACGTGTTCTCTTCGCAGTTTAGTATTGGAGCCTGACGGCACATGGCCGGACTTTGGCAGTCCGGGCGCTTGGAATTAACCGGTTGGCAGAGTGGTTAATCAGGATCCGATTTCTGGAACAGATGGGCACGGTGCTGGATATATTTGATCCTGCGAAATTAATTGCGTGTTTAGGAATTGCGCCGAGAGTGGTTTTGTGAAAGGAGGTTCGGGGTATTGGAGGTTGTGTAATTGGTTGTATTTTTATATTTTCTTTTTGATTTTATGAATATTTATATCGTCTATCAGAAGAAAATAAAGTTGGTTGTGGCTGTGTCGGAGCAAAGTTAGAAGGGTTTTGTGAAATGTCACATCAACAGGTTATACATTGTTAAAAATAGGTAAATAAGTAAAATGTACTCATTTTTGATTACATTCGATTCTTATCATTTCTCCGAATACATTAGTTTCATTTTTGAAAAAGACGTACTCAAAATGAGTAAAAATTAATAAAAAGAGCAGTTGTTTGCCTACTTAGGCTGCCTTCATAAATCGCTTTTAACAATTACAACCAAGAATCAAACCCAATCCGTCTACCTGATGTCGTCCGCACCGAAGTCCAGGTTCATATCCGTTATCTACAAGAGCTACGTGAAGAAGTTATAAACAGAAGTAATGTTAAAAAAACATGGCAAAAGAATGGAAAGTAAGATAATTGAGTCGTAATAACTCAGTTTCCATTTAAGCAATCTGCATCAAATAATGTGGAAACCCATCTTTTGAACAACTATTTTAAGTCAGGTTTCTTTGTTAAGATGGCTTCAACAGAAGCTGATATTAGCAATATTAAACCATACTGCTCATTTTTGCAAAAGTACGATTACTTAAATTTGAGTACGTCATCGCTCATGTACGATGCAATTGTACTCAAAGAAAAACGTGTACGTCCATTTACTCATTTTGAAGCACATTATTTTTAACAGTGTAGGGAATAGGAGTGTTGGTCGTCAACAAAAGGAAGGTAAACGATCTGCTCCACTTTTGGCCTCCATCTACGTCCCGTGCGTGCTTTGCTTTAAGATTTTGCACGAATCGAAGCCTAATTTCCTATTGAACGAAACCTAATATCTATCTACCATATTTTCCATGGAGTTGTATACTGAGTTTTAATAACTCAGTTTCCATTTAAGCAATCGACTTCAAATAATGCGGAAAAGCATCTTCTGTGCAACTATTTTAAGTTTGTGAGGTTTCATTAAGATCGCTTGAACAAAAGCTGATATTAACAATATAAATCACATTGCTACTTTTTGAGAAAGTACGGTTACTATAGCATTTGAGTATGTCATACGCCCGTTTACGATGCAATTATACTTAAAGAAAAACGAGTAGGTGTGTTTAGATACTTATTTTTAAGTACTTTTTTACAGAATAACAGGTGAGATTTTTATAACAACTGAATGAGACAGAAAAAATACACGTATATTCCAATCATTGTCTTGAAGTCACTCATAGACATTCATACTATTGGATCACGGGTACCACATGGATAGAAAATAAAAATAATTTAAAGCATTATCTTCCTAATAAAAAATATATTTGAAAATTTTATAAAATTGCAATATGAACGGCAGCTGTGGGAAAAGTGAAATAATCCTTTCTGAATCATAAAACCTTTTACAACGTTCGGTATTTAGAGAAAAAAAAAACATTTCAAAGTCATAAAGATAAAAATGTAGATATACAAAGAAGATAACAAATATACCTATATAAATTTATATACTTTTTTAGAGGTAGTTTATAGTTTTTAGTACCAAATACTTATTTTTATTTTTTTCCCCAGTATGCCACTCTTTATTACTGGAGTTCGATTTTTATATATTTTGTATTTTATTTGCTTATTTAAACCATTGACCTATCCAAAAACTGCAACTTGTTTCAAGGTTAACGAATTCGAAAGCCGTAATTTAGCAATGACGGCTTTCCAAGTCACCTATAAACTGCCCTTAAAACCAATTAAAAAACTTAAAAGTGAATATTGTTTGGTTTAAATTTTTTTATATATAATGAAAGTGATTTATTCTTTAAAAAAAGATTAGTATAGACCAGTGGTTCCCAAACTATTTTGGTCGTGGAACCCCAAAATTTGTTCCCAATGATCGCGGAACCCTGAATATTTTTTAATCAACGACTTTTCAAAATTTAATATCTGATATTAAATAAAACAAGTATTATTTTGGTATTTCAGATTTTATTGAATTAGGCAAAACTCAAAAAACAACAACAATTCATCATAAAAATAATTAATAAAAATATAAAACATAAACTAAAATAATTGGAAAATCTTTAATGTGAAGAATGCACCTGCTTCTTTGATTCCATGATTCTCTTAAAATTGGGCGTTAGGTTTGATAACTGAACTCGCATATCTGGTGCAGCATCAAGTCTGTTACGATATTTGGTTTTTGTCGCAACATATTTTGAAAACCCAGCTTCACACAAATAAGTGGTTGCAAATGGCAATAGAATTCGAATAGCCCGTTTTGCTAAATTTGGATATTCATCGAAAATGTGAATATATTAAACACCATTTTTTTTTTAATCAAATAAAATTTGTCACGCGGAACCCCTAAATTTTTTCGTGGAACCCCAGGGTTCCACGGAACCCACTTTGGGAACCACTGGTATAGACACAATCATAAATTATAATTTTTGGGAAAATTCAGTGCAATTTTTAAATTTTAGACACCATATTGTAACATATATAAAGAATTTCCCTTTGTTTGGCGGAAGGCTGATTTAAATTTGCGTAGTCAAAAGGTATCTGACAACTGCTTATGCGAGTTCCGGTTTGTTTATAGGTCAATGACTTTAATGAGGGATAAATAAATAATAGAGTGGGAGAGAATTAACAGTATGATTGTTAAATTCTACCCTGTCAATTTTTGTTGCTATTTGAGATTCAAATAAATTTGGTTTTGTATTGATTTTTGAAATTTTTGTTCGAATTTTTGAAATTTTTGTTCGAATTTTTGAAATTTTGGTTCGAATTTTTGAAAAAGACATGTCCTCAAAAATGAGTACAATGATTAAAAATGAATAAAAAAAGCAGATGCTAACTACATAGGCTACCTTCATAAATCAGGTAAAAAAAATATCGACAATTACTACCGAGAATTACTGGGAATGGAACCCATATCCTCAGTCACCGCAGTCCATTGCCTTATCCGTTGTACTACCATGGCGACGTGAAGAAGTTATAAACAGAAGACATGTTAAAAAGGTGTGCCGAAAGAATGGGAAGCAAGATAATTGAGTTGCAATAACTCAGTTTCCATTTAAGCAGTCGACATAAAATAATGTGGAGAATCATCTTCTGAACGACTATTTTAAGTTTGTCAGGTAGCTTTGTTAAGATGGCTTGAACAGAAGCCGAGATCAGAAATATTAAATTACACTGCTATTTTTAGAAAGTACGGTTGCTTAAATTTGAGTACATCATCGGTCATTACGATGCAATTGTACTCAAAGAAAACGAGTATGTTCAGGTACTCAGTTTTCAGTACTTTTTTTCTATAGTGCGGCTTTGTTAGAGAAATTGTCAAAAAGTTCAAAAGATTAAAATTCCCTAAAATATAGAGGCATAGATGTCTGCGGGTCATAGTTTATTAAAAGATCATTATTTAAAATTGCCAATTATTATTTTCAAATCATATAACTTTTGACGTGAATACATCTTTCCTTTACATCTTTCCGTACAGGTACGTAATTTAACGCAGTCTCATAGTGAAAACGACATGTGTAAAATCCTCATAACTCCACGTGGAAACTGCCTATGTGAATAAATTACATACCATCGTGTAGAGGAAAATGCGACGCGTAGATCAGGTTGTTCCCCCCAGTGGCGGCCCGTGGTCGAAAATTTTAGTGCAGCCGAAATCATGTGACCCCCCCCCCATATTTTCCACAAACCGTACATAAACGGAAATTTCTTTATTATTTACTACTCAAATCAAAGTTTCCTTTCAATTTTTACGAAATGATAACATGCGACAAAAATATAAAACACTTACTTATTTTTTGAAAATTAAAGCAATCCTACTTTCTTTTAAACTTGCGACTCGGTCAATTTTAATATTAACTTAAATAACGAAACAACAGCAGGACCATAATGGTCCTAAAACAACAGCACACAGTAAATTTATCACGAAAACCATTTCCGTTTGGTGAGATTCTCGTAAGTTCACGTTTCACCCACCCATCTCCGCGTTTCACGCAACAGCCAATCAGCATATCGAAACTGAAGTGCAGCTAAAACAAGAAAACTCATTTCGGCTGTACCTTCTCGCAAATCCAGTGCATTAGCATGGGAGGAATCTCCGTACTACGTAGAGGTTGTCATGGCAACGATGCAGCCGATTTCGAATTTCGCTTTTGGGCTGCAGTTGTGATTGAATGGAGTTTTTTTCCCTTCTGAATTGTGAATTACGGTAACAGGCTTGCTTTTATTTATCGGAGATTTTGTTTACTACCGTAGAAATTTCATTTTCAGTTCTAATCTTCATTTAAGAAAATTAGTAAAATATCTGATTTTAGTTTTAAAATACACTAATAAATTTAGGTGCAGCCCGGCTTTACTTGCTGTAGTGGGCGAGCCGCCACTGGTTCCCCCCTTTGGCTTTGTACCACGTGGGGGATAATGTTGCTTATGCCTGCAATGTATAACTAATTGTGGAATTGGCTTATTGGGAAATGACATACCATCATGTAGAGGAAGGTGAAACTCGGTGATAAGTCCGATTGTTAACACATTTCCCCCTTTGACCTTTGTATCTCGTGGAAGGGAATGTCGCCTTGGATGCAATATGCGCTTTCGAGAAATAAGCATTTGGGGATAAATGACCTTCCATCCTGTAATTGAAGGTGTGTCACGTCAACCAGGTTGGCCATTTATCCTCTCCTTCTTTGACGTTTGTACTGCGTGTGGTTCAAAAGTATCCCTGAACAAACCTTGCGGTACAGTGCATACAGTGCAGCCTGTACTTAGCAGAATTAAAAAAAAATTGTCTTTTCAATGTAATTTTTTTTTTATTTTTTGCTACAAAAATAAACCACGTGTTTGGTATATATTTATTACAAATACGTCCAACGCATGAAGACATAAAAAATTTATAATTTAAAAATAAATTTTTCATTAATAATTTAGTACCTCCTTACATAATTTATGAGCATAAACAATCTTCCTTACAAAAACGCTATTATTCTCCAAATTAAAAGAAAACAAACCCCATTGTATTATTTTCCCGTCATCAAACAACACTAATTATCATTACGAAAAGCGTTTCAAAAACAAGATTCCTTCGCTTCCGAGACGCAAATGCAGCAATGCACGCTGAATTGCATTCATCTTCGCAACTGCCCCGAGTAAGCAGTATTTGTACTAAACTTCTAATTTATTCATTGCTTTCAAAGACTTTCATATCCGTAATTGAATTAAGGTTCGCTCGTTGAAGTGTTTCACTACCCTGAATTCATTTGCAGGGGATCCCTAATTAAAATTGCTCATCTAGCAACATGTGGAGTTAATCCACGTAGCGCGGAGTTTACACTGGGCTTGATGAGTTAAGGGGGATGTCTGAGTTGTTTTTTTAGGGCTTCTTTCGTCTGTAATTAGCTGAAGTGAAAGGAAATGAGTGTCCAATTAGGTTATTGTTATGCGTTTTGCAAGTGCTTGGGTTTTGATGGTGAGTTTTGTGTATTATTTCACTGTTAGAAATGGGTAATACAAAATAAGTAAAATGTACTAATTTTTGAGTATATTCAATATTTATCAAAGCGCCGATTACATAAGTTTCATATTTGAAGAAGACATGTAACTTTAAAATGAGTATAATGAGTAAAAAAGAATAAAAAGAGCAGTTGGTTGACTAAATAGTAATACTACTAACCTTCATAAATAGCTTTCAATAAATACCTACAATTACAACTAAGACTTATCGGAAATCGAACTCATATCCGCAAGCAGCGCAGTCTAGTGCCTATTCCGTTAAAATACCAGGATGACTTGAAGAAGTTATAAACAGAAAAAAATCTTAAAAAGGTATGCCAAAAGAATGGGAAGTAAGATAATTGAGTTGTAATAACTCAGTTTCCATTTAAGCAATCGACATAAAAAAATGTGGAAACCATCTTCTTAACAACTATTTTAAGTTTGTTATGTCGCTTTGTTAAGATGGCTTGAACAGAAGCTGAGATTGTTAATATTAAATCACACGTCTCATTATTGAGAAAGTACGATTACTTAAATTTGAGTACGTCATCGCTCATTTGCGATGCAATTGTACTAAAATGAAAACGAGTATGTTCAGGTACTCATTTTTAGTACCTTTTTTTACAGTGTTATGTTTGATTAGTTAATGTATAATAAGCGTTTTTTCATGTGATATCTCCGCATTTACCCCAATTTGTGTGCCAAATTGAAGTAATAATATTTACATTTAATATTTACTACGGTCAAAAATGACAAACAACATTCAAAAAGTTTTTTTTTGTTCAAAATTTCTAAAAACTATATCATTACATGACTGAATGTGCCTTAAATTTTTTTTATTGAACTAGACAATTTTATTTATCCAAAATAGTTTGTGTAGCATTGAAATTAATTTGAAAATATTAGAATCTGCAGTGGAGGAAAATGTATTTGAACACTATTTGTTTCTGTACATTACAAGTACACTTATTTCTGTACACTTGTTTTTGTTCTTGTACTGTACGACCCCCCTCCCCCCGGTGCGACGGGCCTGTTACAGAGAGGTATCAGTTAATTTTTTAGTTCTTATACGTATTTAGAGTTTGATATAAAAAACTTCGTTTAATAGACCTCACGCACTATGTTCCAAAATTCATTGTAATCTTCACACTAGCTTTCGATTTATTCGAATATTTTTTCCGAAGAAACTTAGAAAGGATCTAAGTATTAAAGTTCTTTTTTTCAAAACAAGCGAATAAGAAAGCTCTCTTTAATTTGAAGTTTAATTTTACAAAGAAAGACCAATAAACAGGTCATTGTTCAAAGATTCTTTTCGCAGCAGCTCTCTAATTATATGGAGTGGATAAGTTGAAGTATTCTCGAGAGCCGAAGAATAATACATAAGGATCTTACTTCAAGTCAAGTATGGTGGCAGTTTGAAACCGATAAAGTTGTTAAAAATTGCTTATTAAGGATTAAGTTTAATTTGAAATAATTATATACGGGTGCTCACTTGACAAGTGTCGCCTTCTTTCATTTTGTTACTTGCATAAGTTTCATCAATAAGTATATTTTTTACTTTACTTACTTGACTTTATATACTTCTAAAAAAAACTTCGTAAATTCTATTAATTAAATTTTACTTCTTGATAGGAGTTGGATACAACGTGTTATCTCCGCAAATTTAATTATTCTTATATTCATTACAGTTCAGGTTCAATATAAGTGTAATATTAAGTTATTTACACTAAATTAATATAACTTGTTTTTTGCATTTTCGAAATAATAATATTATTGATCCTTTATAGATTTACATAAAGTATTTACTGTCGCGAAAAGGAAAGATTATGTAAATTCTACTTTTATCAGCGCCTCCAAGAGATCGCATATCTTTCGTATTTAATTCCCTGGATTAGCCTTCAGTTGCTCAATGGATAAAGGCGTTCACCTGGTAATTAGAGGATTGCTAGTTCGAGCCTGTGCGGTGGACTCGACAAAGGAAAGTAAAAAAAGCAGTGATATTGCGATCGGAGAGTTGCCAGCTTCTATACAAAAATACTAGAAAGTCGTCCAGAACATCTAATGGGCCCAGTTGCCCAGTGGATAAAGGCGTTCAGATAGTAATTAGAGGATTGCTAGTTCGAACCCGTGCGGTGTTGTCCTCGTAATCTGACCATGGTTCAAAAGTTCGAAGCATCGTTCCCGGGTTTTTTCTTCGAGATAAACCCCGAATCGTCGCCAATGGCCCACTTTGCAGCTCTAGTGCGGAGTTATTTAAACCAAACCAATCTTGTGTCTTGCACTCGTTCATCCAAAATAAACAAAAGTCACCTCATCAAGTACCTATTGGGGGTATTCCTTTCACTTCACCACAACCAACATAGTTTGGAGCTTCGAGCATGAATGGACTGTAGTAGAGCGAATATGACGTCATCATCGTGTTGCAAACATCTCAGACCGTATGGCCTCATACACGTGATTACCTTTCAAAATTTATTAATGAAAAAACGTTCGCGATTGACTTTTGATTTGGAAATAATAGTAAATGGGTAAATGTTTTACGCACAGTCAACACCACCTAGACTGAGCCATGTTTAGTAGCTGTGTAATTGTTAAGTAGAACATTGATCACATAGAATCTTAATACATTGACATACAAGCGACATCAGATTCTTACTGTGAAAGAAATATTATATTCTATTTTCTGGGTTCATCCTGTCTAATTTGTTCGAATCCTTTGATTTGCACAATTCGTTTATTTTGTTATATTTTTTTAGTTTATTAGTTTGTTTTGTTTTTTGTTAATTAGCATCGCACTAGAGCTGCACAGTGGGCTATTGGCTACGGTTCGGGGCCTATTTTTAAGGAAAGACCCGGGAACGATGCCTCGTATTTTTGAACCATGGTCAGATGACGAGGAAACACCTGAACTGGCACCCAACGCCTTCAATAGACGTCGGGACTTTGACCCCGATCAGATTTATCGTGCACCAGTCCCTTATACACGCCGATAATTTTTGTGGATGTGCTGGACGACATTCCTAGTATTTTGTACTGAAGCTGGCTACCCTCCAATCACAAGATCACTACTTTTTTATTTTTCTTAGTCAAGTCTGTCGCACAGGATCGAACCAGGAACTCTCTGATTCCCAGCTTACGCCTTTATGCACGCGGCCACGGAGGCTTCCTTGCATTGAGGAGCACAATATCAACAGGGTTGAAATATAAGTGCAGTAGCTGTACTTTGCATATATTTTAAACAAGTCATTGACCTTTATTAAAAACAAAGTAATTAAAGCTTATAAAACATAATGGTTTAATTAATGTAATGTGTGTAATTTAAAAGCAAAACAATGACAATCGTCCAATATTTTGGAACCACCCTGTATAGTTACGTTGTCATGTTGGGAACACTGAACTCTAACTATAACTGCTGGAAAGCTCAAACCTTGTTTCTTCTATGGGAGCGTTGAAGCCAATTGAAAGCAGCCATGCTGTGCCCCAATATTTTTTTAAGTGATTTAGTGGTGTTTTTTATTACCATAACATTGCAGAAATATTAAATGTATATAAATATTATATTTTCTTCTTATAGAATTAATTTTTATATTGCCAAACAAATAGTTTTTGCTCTTGCTTTTTATCTACTTCGACTTTGACTTGCAAATTACTTTCTATTTTAATAGCAGATTGCATTTAAAATGGATTTAAAAAAAAAATAGAAAAAAAACTCAGTCAAAAGCAATACACTTCGGCTTCTTTTAACATGAAAAATATACGAAATATTGCGGTAGCAAAGAAAGTGGGCCACATCATGGCTGCCTCTACATCGGCTTCAAGTCAACAAAATGTCTTGCCCTATCCAGAAGTTACAGTTAGAGATCAGTGGTTGGGAACACGTTAATTATTTACCTTGTATTCTACAAAAATAGCTATTCTTTGTTTCTCTTAAATGGAACAGAATAAAAGATCGTACACTAGTACCAAACCGAGATAAAAAAGAAAACTTATATATAAAAAATCAAATACTAACATAAAAAACGCCAAAAGGCGATTTTTGCTACATCAACACCATGAACCAACATATTTTTTCAGCCTCTCTAATCCGGATTAACCGAAAGGTACAGTGTAACAACAAACGAAGAACAAAGACAAACGAAGCCAAACAGTCCCAATATCCAGCTGCGGATGATCCTCCTGATTAATGATAGCGCTAAATTGACCTCCATGTAAAAATGCTGTCCTACCAGCAATCGTCGAGAGCTGTACCGAAGATGGATGAATGCTGGAACAAATAAAATTCCAGAGGATTTTTTTCATCAATCCGCTGGTAATTAACTGCGCAACCAGAAGTGATTTTACGTCTCATGTGAGAAAATTAATTGTTTGGAAGGGATTAAACTTTGTCATTAGCGCTCATTAAAAACACGCCATCTATATTTAAAGTGGTGTACTAATAACTCAGAACAATGAATAATGTATAATTTTAAGATTTTTATGTTGGGACTTAGAGGAAATATAGTTTTGAGGTCGTGTGAATGAAATATCATTCCTTGCGAATGGAACGGATATTTTGTTGTTTATTTTATGTTTTTTGATTTTAAAAGGTTGTTTTTAATTAATTATTTAACGGAATTTTATAGCGAACGTTGTTTAAAGTTGAAGACAAATTGTTATATTTGTTTTGCTTTTGTTTGGTCTTTAATAGTTCAAGAAAAACAATTATATTTGGCTCCATAGGCTTGGAACATAGGCCACTCTAGTTTCAGGAGAGCCATTTGACTTTTTTTTTCTTTATTTTAAAAATACTTTTAGATTCTTAGATGATAGATTCTGATTTAGATAAAAAACATGTTCGAATATACAATAGCCGAAATGTTTTTCTTGCAGGAAATTAAAGAATTAAAGCTTTAATTAAATTTAACGTTAATTTTATGACATTTTACATTTTTGAAATTCCTTCATAAAAGTAATGGATTTTTTCTGAAACCTGTTTTGATAATTCTCTTTTTACTTAAATGAAATATAATTTATTATAAGTATCTAAACTGATATTTCATTGATATAGGGGTGAGATACGCAATTATTTTAAGCTTATATATAGTAACATAGAATTTAAGTTAATTACCGGTACACAGTAACTTTGATAACTTAGCAAGTATAGGATAAAAGATTAAGAGAACCTCCAAATAACGGTATAAAATATTGTAGTATATACCTTTTGGAATGTATTTCCTACAGTGGTGGATTGCGAGTATAAAAAGTGAGAGGCTCTAATTACAAAAGAATAATTCAAGAAAAATAGTTAAATTCAATAGTTAATTTGAATAAAGTATGGTAAATAGTAAAAATTATAAGTCTTTCTTGTAATTATGCAAATATAAATAAAACTGAATTTTAACAAATAATTGAAAGTAATAAGAATACATATGAGAATAAACGGGGTTGGTTTGGTTAAATAACGTCGCACTAGAGCTGCACAGTGGGCTATTGGCGACGGTTCGGGGTCTATATCGAAGAAAAGACCCGGGAACACATTCACACACACATTCATACATGCACCTCGTTATTTTAGAACCATGGTCAGATGACGAGGAAACACCTGAACTGGCAACCCAACGCCTTCAAAAGATGTCGGGACTTTGGACCCCGATCAGATGTATCGTGCACCAGTCCCGTATACACGCCGTTAATTTTTGCGGATGTTCTGGACGACTTTTCTAGTATTTTGTAGCGAAGCTGGCAACCCTCCGATCATAAGATCACTACTTTTTTACTCTTTTTTTGTCAAGTCCATCGCCTAGGACCGAACCAGGAACCTTCAAATTCCCAGCTGGCGCCTTTAACCGCTCCGCCACGGAGGCATGAATAAACGAGGAAGAATGAACCAAAAATTTAATTGGCAATAATGGATAACGTATAAAAATAAATGGAAAATATCAACAACAAAATTAATTTAACTATTAAAAAAATCTATCTATTTTGAATAAAAATCCTCATTTTCCCTATTCAATGATGTATAAAAATATTTCAAAATTAATCCGAATCGTCAGGGTCCAAAAACGTGATGTAGCTTGGCACCCTTCGGCTCAATGCTCTAACCATCACTTCTTTCCTAGTGTTTAAGGCCATAGGCAGCTTCTGAAGCTCAAGTCTTAAAGTACTTTGAACAGAAATATTCCAGCTTACTTCCTTCCCAAATGCTAAAGGTGATGCCATTCCTTTCACACAAACTTCCTTTGATTTGATTTCGCTTTTGAACTTCTGCCTCGATTGTTCCTTCGACTTTAATTTCCCTCCTTGGCGCCGTTTCTTTGACTTCTAAATCCCCATCGGTATCTCCAACCCTTCTTTTGTTGATGTTCCACCCAAATTGGACTCCGGTGGTAATAAATAAAAAAAAAAGTATGCCTCTTCAATCCGAAAAACGTGTTTCAGAAACCAGATGCGTTCGAAGCTTCCTTTCCCGAAGTCTTTCTATATAAAATCATTTGTGTTCTTTTCGGGGAAAAATTCGCAATATCTTCACGACCCACTTGGCGAGATAACAAGAAAACAGCAACTGACAAAAAAAATATTATCACATGACTAATTAATTCCGCAGCTGCTTTTACCAACCCGACTAAACAATTCCATTACTTTGTGAAAACTGACTAATTAATTTCGTAAAAATCAGTGTTTCGAATGAGGCATTTTTGCTTCTTTTGGATCATCACCCAAGTCCCCCTCCCTTCCCCCCTCCCCTCATTTGAATTGTGATTATGCCAAAAGGGTTGAAAAAATTATGTCGTTACATTTGGAAATCACTGCTGATACATTTGGCGAAAATTCGCTCGTAAGGCGATAAGTTAACACTGCAGATTTCGCGTTGTGCCTACTGAACTCTAACTGCTACTTCTGGAACGTTCATAACCAGTTCCTTCTACGGACGCGGTTGAAGCCATACTGTACCTCAAGTAATTTTTAAAAGTGATTTAGTTGGATATTTTTTCTTCTCAAATCGTTATAGAAATATTAAATGTGTTTAGATGTTTAATTTTCTACATATAGAATCAATTTGTATATCACCAAACATATAATTTTTCTTTTTGCTGCTTATTCACTTATTATTGGTTAAAATTGATTTAAAAGAATAATCATTCAAAATGAATTTTAATGGAAAATTTAAAAAGAAAAATAGCAGAAAGCACTTTAATTCGCATATTTTAGCATGAACAGCGTACGCGAAAAAAGAGGTAAGAATAGAAATGGGGCACAGTTTTTTAACCTTCAATTGGTTTAAAGTCAACAAATTGCCTTTTCCAATCCAGAAGTGCAGTGGTTGTGCCTGAGAGGTACAATCCAAGGCGAATCGATTTGGAGGTGGGACGTAATTGGAAAAATAAGGACTGGAATTGTGTATTCTTGTATCATCCAAATCATAAACACACATTTGATTATGGCATAATAAGAAACTATCATCTTGACACAAATATATTTACATATTTCACAGCAAAAAGCTATTGTCTAAGTTTCATAAATCTTTTTACTTGAAGGAAAACATTTTTATCTTACGTTCAATAGCGGTACAATAACGTTAAAGCAATTACGTTAACGTAAATAAACTAACAACCACTCGAACCCATGGGTATGGTTACCCTTTTCGACTTTTGAGCGAAATCATGTGGTCAAATAGAGATTGATCATTTGTTAGTTCTTGCGAGCCTCTCGGGCGTAATAACTGACGGTTCTTAATAGTAAGTGATGTCATTTCAGTAAGAAGCTTTCCATTTCATCTGATCTCTAATTCGATTCACCTTGCATTGAGGAACGCGAGCTTTGCAAGGTTAATGCTCGCAATGGGCTGGTAGAAATACTACCGAAATATACAGAAATATAAGTTTTTAATGTAGTGTACCGTAGCCGGTTTACAAGGCATGGAAATATAATAATTTTATAAAAGCGGGATACACAATTAGACAAGAGAATACGAATTAAAAGTTATTACAATATTTTTAGGATTAAAACACATTTTGCGAACAAAAATACAAAGAAACACAAAAGTAAATTACGCGAGCAATTGTAGTTGGGGTTTTTAATTTGTTATTCGGAATCCATTAAAAGTTTACTGATTAATTCCTTCCGGAATTTAAAACAGAAAATGCGTAATTATAGAAACCAAGATATTCTTTTTTGTGAAAATTTAGGATGGTGGAAATGTTACTCGATTTAATTGATGATAAGTATTTTCGTCTGAATGCGTCGGTAAGTTTTGGACAGATTAAAAATACACGATACCGAGTTTCATTTTCGGTTGTGTTACAAAATTTACCGGGAATATTAGGAACATTTTTGATTACAACTTCTTTAAAAAATATGCTTGATTGATTACAACGAATTTGTATAACAATTATTTTTGTTATATCGATATCGTAACAAGTTGTTCATTAAAAGAAGCTGTGACCATAAGAACAAAGTTCAATTATATAAAAGTTTAGAAATTTGTTATCAGAAGGTTCCGAATTAGAGCCTCATTGTACGTCAAACTTTAATCACCATGCACATTAAATTTGTCGTTGTCCGAATGTCCTTACGTTAGTCATGTAGTGGAAATTTGGAGAGCGAGATGCTACCTTAGAATTCTCTTCGACAACTGTTGATGGTTCGGTTCAGGTGTGGTCCTCATTATTTGACCACAGTTCAAAAATACGATGCATTGTAGTTGGGTCTTTCCTTTGAGATAAGCCCCGAACCGTCGCAATACCAAATGTGAAGTTCTAGTACAACATTAATTAACCAAACTGATCATGGTTCAAATTTATGAGGCTGTGCTTACAGGTAGGTTGATTAATTAAGGTCATACTGGAGTTGCACATTGTGATATTGGTGACGATTCGGCGCCTATACCGGATAAAAGACCCATGGTTTGGTTTTGTTTTGTTAATTAACGTCGCACTAGAGCTGCACAGCTATAGGTGACGGTTCGGGGTCTATCTCGAAGGAAAGACCCGGGAACACATACACATTCACACACACATTCATACATGCACATCGTTATTTTTACAACCATGGTCAGATGACGGGGAAACACCTGAACTGGCACCCAACGCCTTCAATAGACGTCGGGACTTTGGACCCCGATCAGATTTATCGTGCACCAGTCCCGTATACACGCCATTAATTTTTGCGGATGTTCTGGACGACTTTTCTAGTATTTTTGTAACGAAGCTGGCAACCCTCCGATCACAAGATCACTACTTTTTTACTTTTCTTTGTCAAGTCCATCGCACGGGTTCGAACCACCAATCCCCGGATTAGTAGTTGAACGCCTTTAACCGCTCGGCCACGGAGGCCTCGAAAGACCCATGAACAATGCCTTTGAATTTTTGAACCAAGGGTCTTAACTTTGAGATAGGCCCCGAACCGTCGCCAATAGCCCAATGTGCAGATCTAGGGCGACGTTAATAAACCAAACAAAACCCAAATTAGTCGTCAATAAACCATCGTGTAGCACTAGTGTGACATTTGTTCATGTTCAACCAACAAATCTAGTATATTTTATAATTTTATGGTGTTATAAAATAAAAAGATCAGAATGACTTTTTTTTTGACATTTTAGTATTTATTTTTTATTTCTAAATACACCTACATAATTATTTAAAGCATTTCGAACAAAACAAACCACGTTGCAAAATTTGGCGACTTTCTTAGTTCACTTTGGCGACATTAGGGTATTTCGTAAGGCAATCCTGTTGAAGACCTCTATTTTGAAAACACCTTTTTAAGGGGTAATTAGCCATGCTGATGCTGTTTGTAAAAATGGGATGGTTGTATTGATTTGGCGAGCTGATCGTTCGTTCAGTCTTTTCTTTGGATGATAATGAACGTTTACACGGCTGGAGAGGATTTCTAAGGAAGCGAATAAAGATATTAGGCATCAGTAATTTGTTTTAGCAATTATAATAAATTGAAGTGACATTATTGTAAACGTTTTTTAGAAGATATTTTTTCATTTCTACAAAATAATAGGTTATGAGAAATTAAGCATATGATAGGGTTAAGTATTTTTATTGAGTTTTATTGATATTTTTAAAGAATGTCTGTTTGAACCTTATTATGCGTTTTTGTAATTGGAAACTTGTAAATACCGATTTGAATGAAGATACGTTGTAGAAGGTTGCTTACTAAAATAATAAATTAAACAAATTATAAATTTATTTAACATCCCCCCCTACAATCTACAGAGAAAATGAATATCTGCTATAAAGGGCCCTAAAGTCTTGCGGGGGGGGGGGGGGGGGGCTCTGTTTGCCAGGGTTGAGTGGCCACGCGATAGTAGACTCCATTGATAATCAAAAGGTTTAATTAAGTGGTAATTAATAAGTTGATGATAGCCATAGTAGTTAGATAACAAATAAGATTTAATGATGCAAATATAAATGTTAAGTATTTACATTTAAAGGTTATTTCTATGGCATTACAGTTACATGAGCAGCACGCTGAAATATGCTTGTTGAGGGTTAGCTGGAATGTCTGGGAATGAATTCCTTTCAGTTCGTGTTGTTCACATGATTTTGTACGCCCCCTGCGTGGGCCTCATGTGCTGGACCTATGTGATTGGCTCTTGGTGTAAACACGGTTCAAGTGGAAATTCTTTCCAGGAGTTGCTTGGAAGAGAAAGAAAAGTGGACGAACTCCAGGACGCTCCAGTCTTTTCTCAGCCTCTTAAGGTTTAAAAGTATACACAGCTTCCTCACCCTCTCTCCCTAGTCATGACAGCGATATTTAGGTGTTGTTAAGTAACTATGTGCAATATTATGTCACCATTTGCAGCTCCCCCTATCGGTAAGGTCAAGTGTTAATGTGTCTATCTCTAACATTAACACAAGATTTTGGAGCAGCACCAATACAAAGCGAAAAGACTCTTTGTGCACATATGCTATACTCGGGGACAACCTAAGTTGAGCCAAAAGCAATTGAATATTTTTACATATCATAGCTTCCGCTTCAGATTCAACTTAGGTTGTCCCCAAGTATAATTTGTTTACTCTGATATTTTGTTTGCTGAGATTTCCACTGTTAGGCCAATTATACACGACTGGGAAAAACGCGTGCGAACTTTTTTAATACGTGGTTTTTATACCACGTGGTATAAATTCTAGAATCATTGGAAAACTCGCGCGCGTTTTTATTGTTCGTGTAGAATGGGCCTTACATTACAAAACGCGCCATAGGGGGAGGAGTTTTCGTTTTCAATACCTTTGTTCACCCAATACCAAACAGACATTCATCCAATAATATCACATTTCACATCTATATCTTTGCCGGGATTCGAACCAGAATCCACTGCATGGCATTCCAATAAAACTAGGTTTTGGCAGGTATGTAAGAAAACTCCCGGGGCGTAATACAAACAAACTTCCTACGCCCCTACTTTAACGGGATGGAATGTAATAATTCCCCTCAACACCAAAAAAGGTCAAATAAAATTCAACAGATTCCTAGATCAATCCTCATTCTCCTCCCAACCACTAAGTGCTAAACAAATTCCTCAAAAAAACTCACCCGAAACAAATAACCCTATTACTCACCCCCCCCCCACAAAAAATCCCCATCACCCACAAAATCCCCAGCAAGAACGTAAAATTACCCCAATATCAGACATCCGTATTCCATTACCCAGGGTAATCTTTCCCCCGATGGTGATGGATAAAAGCAATACAAAAATGCCCCCATCAGTAACCCAGAACAAGTGATGAATGGGTATTTAAAAATGCCCTCCAATCGATCCGGGCGCGTCGGAGGGTTAAAGGATGTTGACGCGAATCTCGCGTGTAAGACTCGCGAGATGGATGTCTTGCAGAGGAGACGTCATCGGTTTTGCAAGACGGATTGCTTAACGAAAGGGGTTTTTCTGGACGGGGATGGATGCATTGTTTTGATGGGGGGAAGGGTTGAATGATGATTGTGTTCGGTTTGCAGGTTCAATGATGTTTGTGTTCGGTTTGCAGGTTCAATGATGTTTGTGTTCAGTTTGTGTAATGGTGTTAATGGGAATAGGGTCAGTGTGTTTGGTGATTTTTTTTAAGGTTCTTATGTATTCAATGTAATGATCCATTAAGTTTATTAATTTTCCCCCGATACATTGTATCGCTATTCGATACACTGATGCATTATGTTATTCTCAATATCGCGATACAGTTTATTGTTATTCAATATTCTGATACATTTAACGCAGTAGGCGATTTGGAAGTCTATAGTCAGCCGAGGATTTTCTGTTTTCCCATCAATGCATTGCATTCATATTAAGTTAATTATATATATAATAATAATAATAATCTGTTTTTAAATTATTTTTCAATTTTAAAGCATTTGAGGTAGAGTTTAAAAGCTATATCTATTAAAATAATTCAAATTTAATAAATAAATGTAAAATACATACACTGAACATAAATTAAATATTATTTGCAATGAAAACAACTTTACAATTGTAGTAGTTTTCTTGCTGCTCAGAGGGCAAATAAGTGTTTGGTGTATTAAGCTTTGGTTGATTGAATTAACGTCCCACTATAGCTACAAAATGGACTATTGGCTACGGTTAGAGATTTATCCCAAAGGAATGATTAGGGAACACTGCTTCGTAATTTTTAACCATGTTCGATTTATGAATTTTGGTTGGGTGTTTATGAAAAACCAAACACTTCGACCTTATGTCTAGCCGTAGCTGTAGCAAAGTTCGGACTTAGGGACGAATGATCGAGATGTCCGTGAAGTGTTATCACCTGGGCAGTTGTTGATTCGATGGGGTGTCACAAGTGGTGTTTCGAAGGTTGCAGTAATCTGCAGTCTGGAAGTCGCCAATGTGGCGCTATCCACTTTTTGGCTGCCACATCCCCACATATCGTTATAGTGATGAGAGATATTTCAATAACAGGTATAAAATATCATTATTTCAATTTCTGATAATTAAAAATATTATTTATGAGAAATAACAGTTATTTACTTGCTCAAAAAAAGCAGTATTTCGAAATCAAAATTTAAAAAAAAAATGAAAAAATAAGTACTTCAAACAATTAATAAATGCGCTGTTTAATTTTAACCAGAAACACCTACACCGCCAAACAAGAACAAAAACAAATCACACGGCCTTGAGAAAAAAAAGTCCATGCAAGGGCCTTGGTCGAAAGACGAAACGAAACTTACTCTATGATACAATATAATGATATAATTGATCGCAGAATGATCGTAAATTGTTGAATTGAGATGTTTACGTCACTTAGTTATTGGAACATTTCCAAAATGAGATCCAAAATATTTCAGGATAATGTTGGTATTTTTATATTTTAATAATAAAATATATTTTATTATTAGAATACTTACTTCGTTATTGGCACGTGTCCAAAATATGATCAAAATAATTTCAGAAACACTGTTGATATTTGCGATTACGATTAAAAATATATATATATATTATATCAGAACTCGTTGGTTCAAAATATATTTTTGGGAAGTTTTCGATATTGTGTTTATCATACGATTATTGAATCGGGATATTTTTTATATTTTTTTGTGCGTTCTAGTCGGCGAAAGTTTATTGTTTTGTGGGAAGGCTCGTGATAGGATGTTTCAATTCATTTAATGTGTGTGTATGTGTGTGTGTGGGGGGGGGGGGGGGGGGGGGGGGGAGGGTGGAGGAAGATGTTTTTTTTCATGGTTGGGATGAATGTATGTGTGAATCCGCTTTACATTATAGAAATTATTTGGTTAGGTGCAGTTCTGTTTGGAGAAAGATACTTTGTTTGCGTTTCGCATTTGGGTGAAAGATTTTTAATTAGAAGTGATTCTTTGGTACTCCTCGTCGCATTGTAAAAGGTAAATAGCATAAATTTGAAATAATATTAATTTTCTTATTTATCACGGTCTGGTATATTGCGCAATATTAACTAAAAACAACATTTGGATGGAAATTTAAAGTGTATGTTAACAAAAATTGAATAGTACTGATTTTTTTATGTGTTTATAGAGATCGGCAATTTGAATGCGCCATTTTATTACCTGTAAAGTATTTTTTTAAATCATATTTAATAATAAGACATTTATTTTATTACATGATGATATGTTGCTATAAAATCAGTATTAACATTTTGCAAAAAGAAAAATAGAATTTTTGTTTCTAATAAAATCTACAAGTTTTACAATATTTGTTTTTAATATTTTTTGCATGTAATATCATAAAATCTAATTTTTTTTATTATCTTTGAAATATTAAAAAAAAATGGGCATTTAGTGGTGTAAAAATGGCTGGGAAAAGTTAATATGTTTATATAACAGAAATAATTTATTGAAATATTATTAAGTGTTGGATCATTAAAATTATTTTAATGTAAAGATTTGCCAGTATCAGCTGATAAAAAAAATTCATGAAAATTTTGCCATTTGATGTTTTGCGGCGCCTAAATCCTAGGTTGACTACATTTAATCTCGTTTATGATATCAAATAACAGTTAAATATACTAGTTATTTCATTATAATATCGTAATAACTGTCGTTATTTAAAAATAACTACTAAGCTCATCCCTATATTGTTATTCAATATTTTTATATATTTAATTTTCTTATGTAATACGCTCTTATTTATTCGATCGGATGGCCTTGTCGGAAGGGTACCGAGTATATAATCAGAGAGCTGTGAGTTCGAATCTCGTATTGGAAAGAACTAAGAGCGCGTGATTGGTGGATTGCGAGATCGGTTGACTTACTCGGAGTATATTTGTTTTAATTGCACTTTCCCTTTTCTCTTTTAATTTACATTTTTTCCAGTGAAGTGCACATTCCTCAAAAACCCTAATTTTAGATGTTAGTCTCTTTCCTACGAAAAAATACACATTTTATTAACAATATTCTTTTATTACATGTTTAATATTTAAGAGAATTTTTTTCTGTTCGTGAAATATGCAAGTTTTAGCAATGCTGTTTGATGTAGACTTTAGCTTTGCACATTTAAAAAAAAAAAGGCTTCATGTTATTTGACTTCAAAGTATATTTGTATATGTTTTTTAAAGTAGAAATATAATGATATTTTGATTGATGAAATAGTTATTAGAGATTAGAAAGTAAAATTCCGTCATGAATTTTATATGAAAACATCTAATTTTATATTGAATTATTAATATAATTTAAATAAAATTATTTTCTGACTTTTTTGAATATACATTAAAGAAAGAGACTCATCAAAGGAATACAGTCAAAAAGAATTTAGGATAGAAAATATTTGCATTTACTTTATGTATTTTTTCTAAGACGGATGCCGATTGCAATGTATTTAAGTATTAATTAGAAGTACTTTAAACATTTCTAGCAATGACTTTAAAGCACATATTTCACAATTAATAAACTAAAATTGATAGAGATTTGAATGTTAATAATATAGATATATTAATTTTTTTTTAGCATGGATGCTAATGAAAGTTATAATATAAAATACTATTTGATTTTTATTATCGATAAGTATGTGTAATTATTGATTATGTATAATAAGAACAATTTTATAAGAACAAAAATAAATCAACTTTAAATTTATGTACTCATAAGTAAATTAATGTTATTTACAAAATATAACTAACATTAATACCTCTTGTAACATATGTTTGTTTTAATTCCTAAAATGGGCAACAATAAATTTAAAATAAATTTTAAGGTATTATTATTTTAGTATAATCTTCTTAGGGCTTATTTTGAAATAAATTTTTCCATCTTGCCTGAAGCAATATTTTCAGCAGTTTTTATAATTTAGTATTTATTTTCTCGAATTTTTTTTTTAAGGTAATTTAGGTGTATTGCTGTGAACAAATGTTTTTTTAGTCGGATAATAGGATTTTACTTTAAATCTTTTACCAGGCTGATTTAATTTTGTATTTACAATACTATAGTTGTTTGTTCTGCGTGCAAGATATATTAAGCTTATAAGACTTCTTTAAATAACAAATAATGAAAATATCCTTGAGGTTTTACGATAAGAAGATATTGTTAAAGATCTGATTTTGCTATTGAGTTTAAATGGTTTATAAAAATTAGTCTTTAGGTAGTGCGCGACGTTAAGATGGAGTTTCAAAATTGATAAAAAAATCCTCAATGTATCATCAGGGCGGATTTTGAAGTTTAAATTTAAATTTGTTTGTTGAGTTAAGTACTTGCCAAGTTTGTAAGATTAATCGGTTTTTGTCTTTAACTTTTGAAATAAAACTATTATACACAAGTTGACATTACTGTCTGTTTTTATAGGCCTGTTATTTGTAAATATTAAATGAAGAAATTACTACTCAGTGCTAATTCGCGTGATGCAGTTTTATAATATACACTAGGGTGCATCAAACGCCCCTCTACAAAAAAATCACTTTGTCCCCAATCTAAAAATGTTCCATTAGCCATAAAAAGTTGATATACCAAATATTTTCGATTTATAAACACTTTTAGGGGGTCCTCAGCAACCTTGAAATTTCGTTTTTTTCGAGTAAAATCCCCAAATTCAGCATTTTTCATACTTAATTACTTTCATATTTTTTTAACTATTATTTTATAATATTTTAAGAAAAATGATTATAATGAAGTAGAATATGGATCATATAAATTTTTAATATTAATAAACTATATTAACAGTAAATGCAGGGGACTTCATTCTTCATTGATTTCAGGTGACTAGTGACAAATTTAGCTTTGTTTACAATTTACAGTAAAGTACATTTCCTGTTTATTTCAACTTTTGTTTTTCATTTTTAACGGATTTACTACTTTTGTTCTGAATCGATTTTATACTTTTATTTTGTTTATTTCTACTTTTAATTCTAAAAGATTAAAAATAAAAGTAAAGTGAATAAAAAAATTAGTTCCAATTTAATATTAAATTATATTATTAGATCTACTGATGATTTTGATGAACGAAGTGACACAAATTATGTAAAAAAAACTTTGATTTTGAAGGACTCTCAAGAAGTACTCAAAGTCATCATCGATATAAAAGAACGGGAACGAGTTTATTCATCCCATACGACATTATGCAGAAACCTAATATTGTTTCAACTAGCTATGAGTCCAGGGCAACAGGCAGCATATACAAAAACATTACAAAACTAGGAGGTTGTACAATTGCAGCATCTTACGCAACAGCAGACAGAACAAGAATAGGCAAGTTGCAATGGAATTTTCAACAGCTTGCAAGTAAGAGTGGTGCTTTCTTAAATATACAACTCTGCATTGGAATAAAAAACTTTCAACAGCAATGTCCAATAAGTACAAAATAAAAAAACGTTCACCAGCAAAAGATTCTTGGTGTGCCTGCATATCCCCAAGGAACTAATAGTAAATGCGACTCAATCATTGCCGACTTAATATATGAGCAACTGACTTCTTAGCAATGTACAAACAATTATGAACATGATATTTGACACAACTTCTTCCAACACAGGCCATGTTACTGCTGCTTGTGTCAGAGAGCAAAATAAATTGGGACATAAACTTCTTTGGTCAGCTTGCCGCCTTCATATCAGAGAAGTCATTTTGTCTCATGTTTTGGTGACTTAAAGGTCAAGGCTTCTAAGTTACTAGGTATAACCTTATTTAAACTATTTTGTAACAATTTTGATCAAGATGGTGGTGGATTTGAGCCATATGACCCAAAGTCAGTGAATGTGCAAGCGAGCAGCATAGTTAATGAACTTGGAACTAGTGCAATCCATGCAGCAAAATGTGCCATCGATACTGGAAAATACAGAGATGATTATATGGAATTCACAAAGCTTTGTTTAATATACCTTGACTTTCCCAATATTACACAAGCAGTAAAATTATACCGACCAGGAGCTTAGCACAAAGCATGTTGGATGGCCAAACTGTTATACACGATTAAAATTTGTCTTTTTGAGCAGCATCAGCAACTACCTACCGGCACAACAACATGTCAAACTGTGACTTTGCCACTCTCATCTACCGTACCTGGTGGTTAACTTGTGATTCTGCCTTAAATGCTTTTTGGACTGTCCTACAAATGCTATGTTCTCTTATAACGTACAAGGTTGTCCATCCCATTATATCTGAAAGTGCAATTAGTGCTTTTGAAAACCATTACTGCTAGTATCTTACAGAAGAGATGGTTCCACTTGTCCTTTGGAGCAACAGAGTTCCACCACAAGAACGAAAAGCTATCGCTGATGCAATGCTAGCTACAAAACTAAATTCCACTGATACTGCTTTTAAATTTCAAGGTAGATATGGTATAGATTTTGAAAAACCCAAATTTCCCAAAAATCTCACTGTAAATACAACTAATTCTAATTCAGTTGAAACGGATTCTTGGATTTTATTTTATCTATTTGAACTAGACTCAAATTTTTTAATAGAAGATGTTTTAGAATGTTCAAGTTCTGTATCCTACACCACACACTCACAAAATTGCAACCATTGAATGTTGTCAACGACTGTGCAGAATGAGGGGTGAAGCTAAGTACTGATTTCATAGAATCAGCAAAACATGAAGACACCAACATGTTCTACAGGTCGTCGAACAAGATCGACATAAACAGAAAAATCTGCGAAAACGGCCGAAATTGACTATAGTTTAAATTGAGTGTACTTGTACGAATTAAATTGATATTAGAAAGTTAATAGTATATGATTATATATTCTTTTATTATATCACAAAACAATCTAAATTGCATTATTTTATTAAAGTATACATTATTATATATTTTTTTTACGCACAATGCTTTTTTTTCAGAATTTTCGTTTTTGTTGTACATTCCTGGGACTTGAGGACCACATAGATGTTATTGAATTTTTACGAAATTCTACGTATATAACTTTTTTAGCATTTCGAACAAAAATAACATAGGGACCGACAATTTCCATGAAATTTTTAAAAACATGGGGCGTTTGATGCACCCTAATATACACATGTCTTACAATATGCTAAAAAATTATAAATTTCCTCAATAATAATAAAAATATACTTAGCGTTTCAAAAAATTTAATTTCAAGGAAAAAATCAAACACTGAGAAATAACTATTTAAAGATATCGTTCCTTACGTTTTTTCTCCTGTCATCCAGCATCAAATCTCAAATAACCCATTAAAACATAATCACAGTTCTAGACTTCGAGCATGGATCCTTTGTAGTAGAGAAGTTATGACGTCACTCTCTCTAACATCAAAGTGAAGCCAACATGTATGGCCTCAGACACGTGGTTAATTACGTCATTCCATTCATAAATTTTTACTGTTACACAGTTCCCAATTCATCAGCCAATCGCGAGTATTTTTTAATTCATAATTTTTAATTAAGAGATGGCACGTGATATGGGCCTATCGCTCTGAGATGTGGGCTTCACGATTAGGACGTCATATTCTCTCTACTACTGACCATCAGGCTCGAAGGTTCTAGAATGAATTTTGCAAGCATATTTAGAAGATTTCAAGCTATAACTTTAGCAAATTAAAAAAAATCCAGAATTTTACATTTTTTGGGAATTGTTTTCTATTAATAAAAATGCTAATATATTATATTTTAAATTGATTATATTTCATAGGGTAATAGGTTTACCTGCTAACTACATTTTCAGAAAATTATTACCATTGCTTTTATTAAACCTACCTAAAGCGTTTAGGCATTTTGTTTTTATTAAATCTTATATAAAAATAATTTAAATATGTGAGATTTAAGATTTCTACTTTGTATTTTCGATTACCGGTAAAGTCTTGAGAAGTATAGATTGATGTATAAAATTAGGCAAAGGATTCATTTTCTGAACTTTGAGATAAAATATATCATATCTTAGAGGTTATGATATATTAGTATTTTATACATCGCAATAGATTAATTTTTTGAAGAAAATGATGTTTAAAATAGGTTCTCAAAATGAGTAAAATGTACTCATTTTTGATTACATTCGATGCTTATCATAGCTCCAAATACAAAAGTTTTATTTTTGTAAAACACATGTACTCAAAAATGAATAAAAATGAATAAACAGAGCAGTATTTTACCTACATAAGCCGCCTTCATAAATCCCTTTCAATTAATATCGACAATTACAACCAAGACACTGGGAATCGAACCCATATCCTCAGGCATCGCAGTATCTTATTTCTTGTCCTTACCAGGGTGACGGGAAGAAGTCATAAACATAAGAAATGTTAAAAAGGTGTGCCAAAAGAATGGGAAGCAAGATAATTGAATTATAATAACTCAGTTTCCATTTAAGCAATCGACATCAAATAACACATCGAAAACCATCTTCTGAACAACTATTTTAAGAATGTCAGGTCGCATTGTTAAGATGGCTTGAACAGAAGCTGAAATCATCAATATTAAATGACACTGCTAAATTTTAAGAAAGTACGGTTGCTTAAATTTGAGTACGTCATTGCTTATTTACAATGCAATTGTACTCACAGATAAACAAGTAGGTTCAGGTACTCATTTTAAAGTAATTTTTTTTACAGTGTACCATACAGTTACTAATACTAAGTTACTAATACTAAGTTACTAATACAGTATTACTTACTAAGTTACTAATACAGTATTACTTACTAAGTTACTAATAGAGTAATACTTACTAAGTTACTAATACAGTAATACTTACTAAGTTACTAATATAGTATTACTTACTAAGTTACTAATACAGTATTAGTAAGTAATACTGTATTAGTAAGTAATACTGTATTAGTAACTTAGTAAGTAATACTATACAGTAAGTTACTAATACAGTATTACTAAGTTACTAATATAGTATTACTTACTAAGTTACTAATACAGTATTACTTACTAAGTTACTAATACAGTATTAATACTTTTTGAGACATGGAAATACCAATAACTTGTGAACAAGGGGAACACCTATTCAAATGACTTAGACAAAACTTTGTGTTGGAATTCTGTCAGCTGCTGTGAAATTGAGCTGCAGCTGCAATACAATGCTTGAAGTGAAGCGGAACTTCTGTCTGACAAAGCGACAATTACACCCACACGACAAAAGCCACAAATGGGAGCAATTAATTTTGGGTCCACACTGATTTTCCTCCTACGACGCTGGACAATCTCGAACCTTTTCCTACTTCCTTTCCAATTTAGAGTTTCGCAGGGCTGTCATTTTTGGCGAAATATTGCTACGAATTCCTTCATTTAAATGAGCGATTTTTGGGATAACGTGTAATAATTGTTACATTTCGTGAGTTTTAAACTAATAATTATATTATTCTTGCCGAATATTTATATAATTTAAATAATTAATCTTTATAAAGATTACGATTTTTTTTCTAGAAGTTATATTTTTCAATACGTTTTGTATCTGAAACAAATGAATTCTTGATTAAAAGAACACATTTTTACAAAACACTTTTGTAGAAGAAAAAGTTGCAAAATAAGTTGAATCTTTTTCTGTAAAAATATTAATGAATAGCAGTTATTTACAATTTTATTTGCGTACAAAAAAAGTACATTTAAATTGATAATTTCCATCCAAATTTAAGGGGACTTGGTACCCTTTGATTTGTGAAAATCGATGAAAATATCAATTTTTCTTTTTTTTGCTTAAAATATGCTCTTATACCTAAAGTTCACTATTACAAAGTTTTGAAACGATCTGATAATTATAAATGTAATAAAAATGCGTTTTATTACTTTCACAGCACTTAAAATGCTACGTCCATTTCGATGTTTACATTTTTGACGGAACAGCTTTTCGTCATTTATTTAAAGAAAAATCAGCTAAGAACAAGTTGAACGTGTTTATCTGTGACTGTATCTATCACATCACGAGTTTCTTTACTTTTTTTACCGTGGTTTGATATAATTTTAAATTTGAAGGTACTAGGAGACGTATTTGCCAAATGCGACGTATTTAACAAATGTAATACATGTTTTTGCTATTGCCAAAGCCTATTCTAAAGTGTTTTATGGTATGGATTATGTATGTTCAATGAATTCAGTTGTATTAGTATGGTTTCTAATACAAAATTAGTGTAAAACAATATTTTAAACATTATTATTTTGATTTTAACAGATTTTTCTCAAAAATTTAGTTTTATTATTATTTTGAAACTGAGTACATAATAGTGATTTAATGTACTCCTATTAAATAATAGAAACCGGAATTTTATATGTATGCAAGTAGTTATAAAATTAATTATGTGTGAAAAAAATATCAAATGTATTCATCGAGTTATTTGGATTTGAAATGTTTAAACTGATTTATCTCAGTTTGTGTTTTTTGCATATGCCACGGTATTTAAAATAAGAATACTTTCTCAAATATTATTCAAATGACTTGATTTTTTTTCTGAAATACCAGTATAACCTATTTAAAACAATCAAGGATGGGTTTTGCAAAATAATGAAAAGAAAAAAAATTAAAAATTAAAAAGTGGACTAAACCATGTTTTTTTCCATTTTTTGACATATACATCGACATTTTATTTTTTTTCTCAAAAACTAAATCAGTAATTTAAAATTCGATCCTTAAAGTTATAAAGCATAGTATAGTGAATGTAAGAAAAAAAAATCTTTACAACATATTAAAAACTGAAAAAGAAAAACCATTTTTAAAAAAGTTCAATTTTTAAGAAAAAAATTAAATTTTGAAAAATATACTCATAAAAATATTTTTTTGTTGCTAAAATCATGTTATATAATAGAAACCTTCAATAATATGTGCAAAATATCTATGTAAATTATTTAATAAAAAAAATTATTCCAAGGGTACCGAGTCCCCTTAAATACACAAACACTTTGATAGCCATATTTACCTACAAGTTAAAGGAAAGTGGATTGCAACGAATTGAACATTAAAAAAAAATAGAAATTTTAATTTGCTCATAATTTTGTAATAATGATACTTTTATGTTGCTAATATAGTTGTATATTACACGAACACCGATTAAAAAAAAAACAGTAATTACTTTGTCCGGAATATAAAAAGGTACCATTCACTTGAGCTTGACGTTACACGTTTTAAACATTGCGGCCCATCTAATTTTAAGTTTAAAATTTCATTTCAAATAACGAACATTTTAAGTTGTGTCTGCTGTGTGTAAAATTGACTGTTCTATCTAATTCATCTCTAAAGTATCAGGCATTGCTGTACAATCAAGACTCTTTGCTTACAATTATATATATTTATCCATCGAAAATACCTTATGTAGCCGTATAGCGATGTTACGCATCAACCAACATATAGAATTTCCCAAAATATTTTAAACAAAATACACCAATTTGGCGTCATTCAGATATTTGGCAAAAATATACACTATATTGGCGATTTCAAAGTTAACGAATTGGCAAACCTGGTTGGGCAGCAAATCATCATCAGAATTCAAGGGTTTCCTCACATTTCGGCGCTCCCTTTCAGAAAGGGGTAGGCAGGGGGGTCATCTCGTTCAGGGGAGGGGATGGAATGACAAAATAATTAGAAGCAGGTGTCAGCGTCGGCCATCTTCCCGAATCGCCCCGTTTTGCCATTAAATTTCGATCATTGACGAAGGTTAGGAAGCGTCATTAGAAGATTTTTTCTTTCTTGTTGTTCGGTTGGTTGGTTCCGCTCGATGGCTTGCGGTCGGTGTTCGATTTCGGGTCGGGCTTAATAGGGCAATTTATTTAATTTAGTGTCTGTAATGCAAGGACGAGTTCGCGTTTGGGTAATTACTCCTCCCGTTTAAATGTGGCTTTTTGAATAATTGGTGGGGTGAAGTAACTTTAAGTATGTTGAATTAGGAAGATTCGAGATTTGCTATTTCGAGTTGACTTCATTTAAAGTTGATTTTAAGGAATTGTTGTCGTGATTGTTTTTTGTATGTTTGTGAATTGTTGCTGTAGCTTGCGATTTTAATAATTCAGATAGTTTGGTTTGGTTTGTTTAATTAACGTCGCACTAGAGCTGCTCAGTGGGTTATTGGCGACGGTTCGGGGCCTATCTCAAAGGAAAGACCCGGGAACGATGCCTCGTATTTTTGAACCATGGTCAGATGACGAGTACAACACCTGAGCTGACACCCGACGCAACCTCAATAGGCGTCAGGACATTGGACCCGATCAGATTTATCGTGCACCAGTCCCGTATACACGCCAGTATAATTTGTTGGATGTTCTGGACGACTTTCTAGTATTTTTGTAGCTAAGCTGGCAACCCTCCGATCGCAAGATCACTACTTTTTTACTTTTCTTTGTCAAGTCCATAGCACGGATTTGAACCACCAATCCTCTGATTAGTAGCTGAACGCCTTATCTACTGAGCAACTGGGGCTCAATAATTCAGATAGAGACGTTATATCGCTAAATCAGGATATAAATACAATTAGGGAGCTCCGATCCTACTCGCTAACGTTCGCTAACCACTGGGTGATTGATATGCAAACCAATTCTCTCTTTGCTCACATTAATTTCGTGCCTTTTCTGTGCTTTAGTTTAATTTAGCCTGTTTGACAAAGTCCATTTACAGTTGTTGAACTTTTGAGATGTAGATGGCGCCACGATGATAATTTTTCTTATTTTTAATGTCTAGTAAACTAAGTAATTGTTTAAATATTTCATAGTTTTGGCACGTTTACAGTTCACTCGCTTTCAAATGAAACCTAGATCATAAAAATTGGTTCTATAGTTTGGGAGGAGTGACTGACTATATTTGGTCTTGTCAATTAAATATATAAATACTATGCTTTAGGATAATTCATTCCGATACTTTAGCTCCATGGCAAACAGCACGATTGTTTTAAATTTTATCTCGTTTATTAGGAAACTATGCCCTAATGTGTGAAATATCTTAAAATAAAGCAAATCATGGCAAAACATACTTTTTTTAGGCATCGTTCAGCAGAGACGGTCACGCTTTCTGTGTATTTCACTAAGTAAAGCGACGGCATGGCTTCTACGTATATTTATTCTAGTTAGCAAGATAATGTGTAGGTTCTCAGATTACTTTATTATGTTTTAAAATTTAAGCCAAAGTTATAAACTTATTGATACCGTCAACGGGGGTTACTTTATTCATTGCAGGGTAATAAGGGCTTTATAAAATGCTCGCTATATTGGGCCCTGTTTTGCCGTAAGAAAAGAATTTGCAGTCCGTAAAATTTGATTACTTTTTAAAATATATTTTGGGTTTTCTATTTATTCATATCTCATGTATAATGTATTCATGTATCATGTATCATGTATTCATGTATCATGTATCATGTATTCATGTATCATGTATCATGTATTCATGTATCATGTATCATGTATTCATGTATCATGTATCATGTATTCATGTATCATGTATCATGTATTCATGTATCATGTATTCATGTATCATGTATTCATGTATCATGTATTATGTATTCATGTATCATGTATTCATGCATCATGTATTCATGTGTATAATGTATTCATGTGTATCATGTATTCATGTGTATAATGCATTCATGTGTATCATGTATCATGTATCCATGTATCATGTATCCTGTATCCATGTATCATGTATTATGTATCCACATGTATTCATGTATTTCATTCATATTCATATCTCATGTATTTTTATTTACTTGTAGTCCTTGTTACCAAAACACCATTTTTCGAATTTTTAGATATAACTGCTTTTGCATTTCGGCTACTCTGATATCAATTCACATACTACATTCCAATATCGGTAAGCACCTATGAAACACCGGACTAGCCAAACTGCGCAAGCCCACCAACTTCTCAAATACCCTTTATCGGTCGGCCACTAATCGAAAATCCCCCATCACAGCTCCTCCTAGGCTCTAAACTCGCAATATCCGATGCTCGCTACTCCATGTCAAGCAGTCCCGGTCCTCAAACCTCGCGGAATTAATTAGTCAGCCCGTCCCATGTTCCAGGACACATAGGATCCAGGTTCCTGGGCATTCCTGGAAAGGAGTGTTAACGCCACTGACTGCCGAAATGAAGGGAGAAGTAGCAATCAGTGGCGTTTCTAATGATCAACTGCTGCTAGGGAACAGGGCTTGCAGTGGGGCGTATGTTTGGTATCGATTGAGCTGCGAGAGTGTGTTTGGGAGAGGTGCGATGGTAATTGAGGTGTTTTGGTTAAGGTAGGGGAGTTAAAGATTGTAGTGTAGTTTGTAATGGGGTATTGCCTGGTTGGAGGGGGGGGGGGATTGGTTTCAGGATATTGGTTTCGGGGGAACTGAAGCAGGTTGAGAATGGTTAATTTGTGTTCAAGTAAATTAGGGTCTTGTATCGACTGGGAATATTTTCCACGCATAATTGAATGTAAAATTGTATTTTCTATTGCCATTTCGTTTGACTTAGTTTGGAACCATTGTTGTAAGACGAAAAAATCTATACCTGAGCTGACACACAACTCAACTTCACAGGACCACAATCAGATTTAATGTGCACCCTTATACATACACTGTTAAAATTAGGTATTCAAATATAAGCAAAATATACTCATTTTTGAATCCATTTGATGCTTATCATGGCTCCAAATACAGAAGTTTCAATTATAAAAAAGACATACATTTAAAAATGAATGCAATGGGTAAAAAAGAATAAAAAGCAGATTCTAGCTTACATTGGCTGCTTTCATAAATCACTTTTAATAAATATCGACAATTACCTACAAAACTTTCCCGGAATCGAACCCACATCTGCAGGGCCCCGCTGTCCAGAGTCTTATGCGCTAAGCTACCAGAGCGACGTGAAGAAGTTAAAATAGAACTTATGTTAAAACGGTGTACCAAAAGAATGAGAAGTAAAATAAGTTTCCATTTAAGCAATCGACATCAAATAATGTGGAAAACCATTTTCTGAACAAATATTTTAAGTGTGTCAGGTCGCTTTGTTAAAATGGCTTGAACAGAAGCTGAGATAAGCAATATTAAATTACACTGTTCATTTTTGCGAAAGTACGATTACTTAAATTTAAGTATGTCATTGCTCATTTGCGATACAATTGTATTAAAAAAACGATTACGTTCATGTACTCATTTTTAAGCATCTTTTTTTACAGTGTATTGGTTGATATTATAGACATATTTTTAGACGATCTTTAGGAACGAATCTGTTAACCTTCCGATCACGAGCTCGCTACAATTTGCAAAATCCTCGTAGATATTATCATCCCATTACCAGTTGGACAATGTAGAATTGGGACACTGGACCTTATATTGCCATATATCCAGTGCATGGTAACACGACTGATGTATTACATCAAAAGCTCGACAGATATTTGAAGAACAAACATTCAAAGCGCACTTTGTCACATTCAGGTGATTAGTATGGAAACACAAATAACTTTTTTTAAATGCAGTATCTCATGTATGTATTAAAATCTTTGTAAGTTAATTTCAATGGGACAAAATGTGTTTTGGAAGAATAAAATACGTTATACTCGGGGACAACCTAAGTTGAACCTGAAGCGGAAGCTGTGATACGTATAAATATTCGATTGCTTTATGCTCAACTTAGGTTTTCTCCGAGTATAGTACTACAGAAAATTCGAAGGCAAATTCAGTCATGTAATAATCTAACTTTCAGAAATTTTAATTAAATTCATAATGATTGCACCTCGGCAAATGAACACAAAAACATTACAAGCCCCAATTTTTTTTATTGGAAACAATATTGGACACTTGATGCAGTACAATATAATTAATAATTAATCTAGGTTATCCCAAACAATATATTTAACGATAATTCTCGAGGATCTTATAGTGTGCAGAGTATCAAATATGAGTTCTTGAAAGTGGTTCAAAGCATTCATACTACATGGGAAAACTTTGCAGACATTTAAAACTAACTAAATTATTCTCTTTACTTTATCACAAGCGATTTCCACTTGGCGTTCTTTATGTATGGTATATCAACAAAACAGACCAAACATTATTTCGGGTACCAAATATGCTCCAAACGAAAACTAAAATAAAAAAAAATGAAAAAAAAAAAGTAATTCCTTGTGACGTTAATTAAAAATAGTAATTTTTTAAAAGTATTTCGAATATAAATTGTGTTTGAAAAAGTACAAAAAGAACATTAGTAATAAAAATAAACGGAAATTAAATGCTATTTTATATAATATTTACTTTTATGATATTGAAATAGAATACACAGAGTTCTAGAACGTTTTAATTCTATTTAATTCTTTAATATTATCCCTTAGGAATTTATTAAGAATTAATCCAATATAAATGACAACGCAAAGAAAACTAATGAAATAAAAAAAAATTAAATTCCGAATAATTAATTAGTTAAAATATAATATTTAACAGCCACCGATATTTACCGAATAATAATTAACCATTATTCAATTTCAGTTTGATTTGGATATAAGCAAATGAGTTAACTTTTTTTTTTAAAATTTGACTAAATGTAAGAGTTTAAAT
The DNA here is from genome assembly GCA_963932185.1 of Troglohyphantes excavatus. Lineage (NCBI taxonomy): Eukaryota > Metazoa > Arthropoda > Arachnida > Araneae > Linyphiidae > Troglohyphantes > Troglohyphantes excavatus. The sequence continues at coordinate 39,873,451 of OZ010674.1, forward strand.
GTTTCATTAAATGTATTTTACCCAAATATATGTACTCTAGGTGAGTTTTTGACTATTTATTTCTATTTGACTTTCTTTTCACCTAAAGAATCTTTAACAGTTTTGGAATAAACCCTGATGAGTTTTTAACGACGAAGTAACCTAAAAAGAAGGCAAACTTTGACAATGATTAAGTGCTTACATATTGATGGAAAACACAGCTCTTGACACGTATCAGAATTATCTGCGACACAAGGTTCTTAAAGAACAAGAAAGTTAAAAAGTTGTCTTAAGTACCCTGTGTGATATGGGGTGGATTTATCAGGCGATTTTATTGTTAATTCTTTCATTAATGCTTGTTCTTTTTATACATTATTTTTCAACTTTGAGGTATCGATTTGTATAAAGATAAACGGTAACTGTTCTTTTGCGTGTTAACATGTTTTCAGAATTTTTTTTAAAGAGTGTTTTCTCTATTTAAATTTTATGTCTAAAGTTCAGAATTAGAATAATGCTTGGTTGGAAAAAAAATAATGGAATTATGAATCTTGTTCACGTTGATCGAATTTAATAATAATAATAATAATATTAGGCTCCGCCTCTGCTCCGCTGACTCTCTGCCAACCGCTTATATTCTTCCTAATTTAAGCTGACATTATCAAAATAATTATTCCCCAATAAATTGAAGGGGTTAATCTTCAAAATGGCTTACATAATGGAAAAATGCAAATGCGGACATATCCGATTTTTGTAAACAAACTGATGTTGCCATTCCGCGGAGAGAAAAGAGTGTTTTTCGATCACCGCGTAAGGGAATTATATATACAGATAATAATAATTATTATCATTACAAGATTTTATTAAAGCTTGTAATAAGTTGTTGTATCATCATATCTTGCAACTCAACTTTAACAGCCTTTCAAGTATTATGTATATTTGAAACCTGGTGTACTTACTTAATACTGACGACAATACAAAAATTTAGTGATCATTATTAGTAAATCGGCTGCTTGGCGGCTAAGTGGTATAAGTAAAAATAGAGTTACATATAAGAGCGTTTAAACATTGCAATTTGACTTGGTTATAATGTTAAGTGGAATGACTTTCAACTCATTATTGCGAAATCTATTGAATTTGTAGCCACAACATTTCGGCCAAATGATAAATGTAGCTACTTAGTAATGGAAAATGATTTGATTTCATTTTCAGATTTTTGTAACTCATAACCACTTTGCAATCAAGACGCCCAATTACGAAGCAATATTTTTATAACAGTGCAACAAATTTTTGAAAATGACCCCCCAAAACAGATATATAGCTCGGCTATACAGTCAAAATCAAGAGCTATATAGCTGGGAATGAGCTACTTATTGGTTGTCTGTAAGGTTAAGGGAAACTACGTAGCCGAGCTATATAGCGCAGATGAAGATGCGGCTTTTGTTGTAGCATAGCTATATAACTGTCGCTCGAATACGTGTGTATGCGCTTTCAAGAAGTAAAGCATCTCGAAGTCAACTGGTTCATTTCATTGAATGCATGCTAGCTGCTTCAGCTATAAAACCTTTTGCTCGGGCTATATACGTTTTCAGTCAGAGCTACATAGATCAGCTATATATACATAGCTCGGCTATAATCCGGACATTAAAATGTATTTTAATTCTAAAAATGGTGATTATTTTAAGTTAAAGATGATAGTGCTTCACTAGCGAAGACAAAACCACTCATGCTGGATGTATACGTAGAGGGTTTAATTGATCAAAATTAGTGAAATTTTAAAGTTGGTGTGAATTTTAATATGAAAACATTCCCATCATATGCAGTCGTTTTGCATATACATCTGTAGACGACTTTATCTAAAATGGTATATTAAGCTTTGCCCTATGACAAACCGTGCTACAATGATGCGGGATGGTTCGTTTCTTCCCCTGCTACTGTACTATCTATATTGAAGAAAATTTTGAAGGATTCGAATGAGCTCTTATCTTTAAATTCGTGAAAAATGCACCTAACACATTTAAGTACTAAGGCTGGTTAAGCAATTGTAGTAAATTATTTGACGGTGTGTAACAATTTATGAATTAAAATAAATCAATCGAATGCAAGTCAAACTAGTTAAAGTGACTAGTTTTGTTTGTGCAACCGATTCCTATTTCCTCTACTGTTTATTTTAACTTGAAAATAAATATGATTCTTGTCGCGAAATGATGCTTGACATCCTTTGAAAATTAAGTTAGCAGATATCCAAGTAGTCTGTAGTATCTGAAACTCGTTAAAAATCTCATTCTTTATTCGGATTAAAAAACATTTGTAATCAAACATTAATCTTGTATATTCTAAACTGATGTAAACCTCCATGTATTTTTTGCAACATAAAAACAGATATAAATATGATAGATCTTCAATTACTTTTAATACTTATAAAAGAAGTTTGTAAAAAAAATATTGGTTATTAATTTTTTCATTCAATAAATAAAATTGAAGAATAAAATGAAATAATTTCTCAACCTGGATACAAAGTGAAAGAAAAGAGGCAAGTGGAAGTTTATTTACTGCAAATAGACTGGAAGTTCTTAAGAATAATATTCATTGATATTTTCCTCATTTGCAATCATTGTGCTCGACTTTGAAAGCACTTTTCTGAGAACCTTGTCCATTTCCTGAATAATATTCTTTAGAATACATATTAGATATTCTTAAGAAGGCGAATCAGATACCTTTTTTTATGCAAGTTTAGTTTTACGAATGAATTCTTTTGATGTCCTTATTCATGCATACAAAAGAGCTCAAGGGTATAACCCTAGAATAAAATTCAATTTTCATACGTTTTAATTCTATTGATTTATTTGAAATATGAATAATTTTTATTTTTGAAAGATATCGATGCCATAGAGCACATATGAATAAAGTGATTTTTTTTCTTGCGTTTGAAGTTTAGTGCTCATTCGGAGACTATGGTAGCCGAATAGTTAGGGGGCTTGGAGAAGCATTCGGTGGGTCCGGGTTCGATTCCCAGCGTGTGTAGTGATTTGGTAATCGGAGAGTTGACAAGTCATTTCTTTCCCTAAAATAATCCGCGGTGTATAGGGGACTGGAGCATAATAAATCGGATTGCTTATAGGATTCATTGCCATCCTCTACAAAAAATGTTGATCCAAGTCAACTCATTCGCCTATGACGCCATATCAAAGTTTCAAATTTTTCGTGGCAACGAGTAAAAATACTTCGTGTTTACTCGTGGGATAGTACAAAGTTTCGAACGTCGGGTGAAAACGGATAAAAAACAATAAGTTGTGGAGTCAAAATTTCGAATTTCCAGTAGCAACTCTCCATTTCCGGTGACGTATGTCATAGGTCCCACCCCCTTCTGTGACGTCAGGGAGGCGGGATAGCCATGTCCCATCCCGCATCATGTGGTAGAACTACCATTTTCTATCTACTCAGTCTGTGTTAGAAAACTTGATGTATCTGGAATTAATTTTGATCGGTAGAAGTTTCTGATAGTAAGAAGGTTTTTCGAGTAATTTTCGATATATTAGCAAAAATATTTTAAATTCATATTTTAATTATGTAATTATTACTATTGACACAAAACAAAATATTTAATAAAGTACTAGGCACTGTTCCCGGGTCTATCTGGCCCACTGCGCAGCTCCAGTGAGGCATTAATTCAACTAACCAACATATTTCATAGCATTTAGCTTAACAATAGTTTAATTTTCACAACTTTTTTATGACGATATGAACTATATGCATATGAGATCATCAAACGGAAAAACAAAAACACATCAAACTCAGCATCGTTACTTTTACAATTTTATGGAGTACTTGTTTTTTTTTACCAATGCAAGATTGTTTGTTTATCCTTCCAAATTTAATCTCGACATCATGTTGTTCCTAGTGCAAATTTCCTTTAAAACTAAACACAAAATTGACCCTATTGTCTGAGGTGTTTCAAATTAATAAAAACAATGCATCATATTATTTTTACCCCAATCCAAAAATAACAAGAATCTCTCAGAACTGTCATTTACTCGACCGACAAAATACCAAGAGCGAGATCGGAAGAAAGAACGCTATTCAATCAAACGATACATCCGTTGCCACCTTCCATACCGAAATAAGCGATCGCTGCGCTACCTCCAAGCACTCACTCGAACGGTAGATCTCCCTTTGTGCTGGGAAATGTCTAATTCATGAGGCGACGTCTGGTGCTGGCAGTCCTCGGAATCCAATGAGAGCTTTTTTTTATGCTGTCGGATCCCTGGAGGACTTTGTTCTTCGTGTTATAGCGTACAGTGAAGGTTCAAGGAGGCATTGGTGTATATTTAATGTGCTTCAAGATGGAGTGATGGACTTGCGAACTAGAATAAGAAGAGTTGTTTAAATCAGTAGCCACACACGGTCTTGTGGGGTGTGAAGAGTTATTGAATATACATTAGGATTGGGAAGTCGGTTATTGTTTTCTTACTTGAAGCTGGAAAAAATGGAATGGGAAGGTCGGGATTTTCTTATCATCAGTGTTATTGATCGGGAATCTTAGTCGCATAAACATTTGTAATAGGATTTTCTTATATTCTTGTTACAATAACAGGGTCTAATTGTGGGTAAACCAATAATATATCTGTATTAGTGCCCGGATGTAGTCACAAATCATTAAGACAGGTCATTTGGGGCAGTTTGTAATTTTCCATTTCTTCTACTATCGTTATAATTGTCAAGGGTTTCGGACAATTAATTATTTTTTCACTTACCGCAATTGTTTACAGTGGCGGAAAAAAAAGAACCACTCCTCGTCATTTGGACACTATTCATCGTAGGACTAAATTCAATCAATTGATATTGTAAAAAAAATTTGCAATTTGCGCAGGGGGTTGTCTTCATATTAAAATGGGCACAAACTTTAAGATTTTCGATAGCAACACCTATTTTTGATAACCCAAAAATTTTCTTTGCGCTCAAAATAACCTAGATTTATATTTTCATTAATTTCCTGCAGTTAACATTACGAGCTCTAAGTTTCAATAGTCATAATTAAAAAAACTACTTGACCAAATGGCTTGCAAATTGACATCTAACGATAAATTTTGACGTAGATTCAATATTGGATGTTCCAAATCGGTGAAATTTTAAAGTTGGTGAGCATTTTAATATGAAAACATCCCAATCATATGCAATTGTTTTGCATATACATCTGTAGAAGACTTTGTTCCTTAAAATGGTATATTTAGCTTTGCCCTACGACAAACAGTGACACAATGATGCAGGATGGTTTGTTTTTTTCCCCGCTACTGTACTATCTATATAGATGACAATTTTTGAACATTCAAACGAGCTCTTATCTTTAAATTCGTAAAAAATGCACCTAACACATTTGAGTACTAAGGCTGGTTAATTCGGGTTACTTTAATACTAGTATTTTCCATCTACATTTTGCGTGCTTATTTTAAACTGGCTTTGCTAATCATAGACTTGTAAAATAATATTTGTAGCAATTTATTTATAATAATTCATTGGAAACTGTGACTAGGATTAATATAATTTTTAGGTTGGTTTAAGTTACTCTCCAATGAAATTACTAACTATAAAAATTTTGTTGATTTTCACATGACTGACAACTGTATAAATGGGCAAGCATATATTTTCTTGAACTGCATAGTTTTAATTTTGTTCTATGTTTTGAATCTATAAGAAATATTTCATATGCACATGAAATATTTATTTCTTGAATTATTTTACATAAAAACAAATTATATGAGGAGCAACAATTCAGTTTACAAAATTATTATTATGATTCGGGATAAGAGAAAATAGTTTTTCCTAAAGGTATTTGGGGGCCGGATAGCCCAGTGGATAAAGGCGTCAGCTGGGAATAGAATAGTTCCCGGTTCGATGCTATGCGACGGACTTGACTAAGAAAAGTAAAAAAGTAGTGATCTTGTGATCGGAAGGTTGCCAGCTGCACTACAAAATACTAGGAATGTCGTCCAGAACATCCACAAAAATTATCGGCTTGTATACGGGACTGGTGACGATAAATCTTATAGGGGTCCAAAGTCCAGACGTTTATTGAAGGCTTTGGGTGCCAGTTCAGGTGTTTCCTCTTCATCTGACCATGGTTAAAAAATAAAAGGCATCGTTCTCGGGTCTTTCCTTTGAGATAGGCCCCGAACTGTGCCCACTGTGTAGCTCTAGTGCGACGTTTTTTAACCAAACCTAAATGTATTAACTCTCATATAGAAGATAATCTTAGCATTTAAATTTCATTCTTATAAAATGTGTATAATATATTCACAAAAAATATAATATATATTTACAAAAAATATAATATATTTACAAAAAATATAATATATATTTACAAAAAATATAATATATTTACAAAAAAGTTGTTTCAATAGAAAATTCTTTAAAAGACTTATACTTTTTAAAATTTTAGACAAAACAAGTTCTCAATGTTTGATTCTCAGATATGTAAGTTAAACTCGTATTACATAAATTTCTAAATGATGCAATTCATAATAGATGAATGCATTTTTCTATATTTATGACAGATTGTAATACACTGAAAGTTATTTGAAATCTAAAACTTTAGATTTTTATCTTCATTTCAATATTTAGCGGCTCTGCAATTTCGATTGCAGTTTACTTTACACAATGCTTGTCTTTATTAATTCAATTATTTTACCTTTTAGAATGAATATTATTTAAATTCTTTATTTGATTTTATTTTGAATTTTTTTTCCATCTCCTATTTAAACCAGACAACACAAAAGAAAATCTATATTCAAAACAATAACATCGAAATTGTAATAACGTGTGATCAATAGCTTATTTTAGAATTATCAAAAGCACAAAATACAGCAAAAAAAATTTAAATATATACAAAACTTCGCGACTTTTCCAATATCTTTATTAAAGGGGAAAACCTCAAAACAAAGAAAGGGCGAAGCGTAACTTTAACATAAAAGTTCCTTCCATCGGATAAAATCTTCTTTCCCCTACTGTTATCGCCCTATCAATAACTTTGGATTCTTTGTTGACTAAGACGACTAACGCAATCAAATAGATTTGCCCTCTAATGAAGATGTCTACCAACAGCTCTTTGTTTGTACAAACCATGCTTTCGTTTTCTCGGCAGACCTAGGGCGCTTTCAGTTTTATTGTTATTACTGGATTATTATTTATGTTTGCTCATCTGGGGAGGGTCCGTCATGTTTTCTTTTAGGTTAATTTCGGAATTCTACTAGAAGATAATTTAGGAACAGATTTGTTTAGGGTAAGAAGTTTAGGTGGTAACTTGGAGGGGGGAGGAAGTAATCAAATTTTAGGGGATCGGGTGTTTTGAACTTTTATTTTAAAAGATTTGTGCACTTGTGATATTTATTTTAGGCTTTCCATAACATCATAAATTATTTATTTTGTCAATATTAAGCAAGGTTTTGAATTTAAAGTAGTAACACCTATAGTGGAAACCAAAAATGTTTAATTTCCTCATTTTAAATATATATTTAATAAAGTAACCTGAATTTATATTCCTTTTATGATTTTGTAGTCCGTGTTTAGTATAGAACTGTGACGACGTCCCTTTGGGTTTTTATAGTGATATAATTAAAATGAGAGCTGAATATAGAGTTGTAACATAATGTTATTAACTAATTTCGCTTGGTATAAAATAAATTAATAGTAAAGTAAAAACATTCTAATTTCAATAATTTGCTGAAGCATTGCGAAAAATATTCCATTCAAATGATTGCATTCCTGATAATTTATTTTGGAGTAAGAGCAAGTGTATTTTATATGTAAGTGTAAATTTATTCCAGGTATTAATTTTTGTAATTTTACATGTACATACATGTGAATAACGTATATGTGTGAATATGTTGTGAGGAGAGAGCACGCAAAAACAAACATTGTCAAAAAATATAAAAAATAAAATAAGAATTAAATTTTATAAAGATTATCTCTATCCGTTTTTTTAAATAAAGAAAAATATATAAAAAATATCCCTTTTATTTTAAATCTTGAAATCTTAGAAATGCATGCATTTGCCAAACGTTTTTGCGGTTTTCCTCGATTTGAGATGTTATGACATGTTTGTTTTTGCATGCACGCTCCTCGTGTATATGTGGATACACTTATGAACCGTCAAATTTGGGATTTCTGATGTACCTTATATTTTCCATTTGCACTCCGTTGGCGCTGCTCAGGCGACAACATAACGACTCGTTCTTTTGGTTCCTTGTTCTTTAAAATAAACGAGAACAGCATGATCTTGTTTTTAAAAACATCGATATTTTTTCAACTCTTTCTTTTGCAGATCCAAAACAGATTATATTTATTTTTTCTATAAGCATAACAAATTCTAGGATAAAGAACATAAGGATGAATAACTGTTCCGTAGAAAGAACGGAAAACGCAAAGAGTTCTTGGACTGCAAAGGGTTAATAATATACTGAATGGTTAAGCCACCTTTATATATATTGTAAATAGAGATACACTAAATTCACTATAACGCATATCATGTATCAAAACACCTATTATAAATACCTCTAGTTTTCATACACAATTTTTCCCCCAGTAAATTTAAAATTACATAACTATTACAATTACTAAAAAATAACTAACAGACTATCCAAATAATATAATATACTGTAATCGATTATCATTTTCTCCTAGATATTATTCATATACAAATTCTTTACTTAGACAGATACTTCTCCAAGTTTTTTCATGTCACTCTTTCCGTAAAAAAACCCCTTGAGATATCATCCACAAATCAGGAATATCCACTTCCGGCAAAAGTCTTTTGTGTATGGATGAAAGAAAAGCAATTTGGGTGATACAGTCCCTCTGTGCACTTTATCGCCAAGACAAACACATCTTTGGCGGTATCCAAAAGTTGGCCGCCCTTTATCCGACGTTTGAACGACAGTTCTGAGAAGTTTTTCTTTTGGCGACAAGTTTCTGGGTCATCGGTTTGGGGGCTTATTTAAATGAGTCGGTCCACTTTTTCGTATGGGTGTCTTTTGTATGGGAATGAGCGCAATAATTTGAATTTGGGGATGTTTTTATAGGGCTGGGGGAAATTATGGTGGTGTCGTTGTGTCGTACATTTTGGATTTGGCGAAGAGTAAATGGATAAAAGATTTTTTTGTCATTCCATTTAGGTTGTTTTCGGTTTTCTCGTTATTTGTTATTGTTTAGTATTATTTAAGACGAAATCGATGCATTTATTAGTATTTCGCTAAAAAAAGTAAAATAATTTGCGTTACAGTTCTCGTTTCATTTTCAGTTTAACTTTTCCGTTAGATTGTTATTGCCTACATGCCATCACTTATCGGAATCCGATTTTAAAGCGTTACATGTCAAGCCATTTAAATGAAGGTTTTTATGTTCAATTTATTTAAATTTAATTTAAACTACTTTGTTTAAATTTTTTATTTCATGAAAGTAATAATTAGAAAAAAAAATTGATGCGAAAGCAAAAAAAAGTTTGCAATTGCTACATATTTATACAACGCGTTTATTTAATTGATTGATTAAAAAAAACAGTTTAGAATATATTTTAATTATTACTTGGAGGGAGAAAATACGAATATATAAAATTCATTTATTTCAAATTACATAAATCTACTACTACTCTACATATAATAGATAGAATCGTGGGGAAAATAGTTGGAAAGTTAGTATAAAACAATTCTCATTCGAACTTAATTTTGGCGTTGATGAATTGCAGTCTTGTACAGTTATTGTGAAGAAGTGAATTTTGTCATTTTGCCTTCATCCCATTGTGAAATTGCACTTCTTCCATTTTTCTCTCGATCTTGATTTGAAATAAAAGAATGTTACTTGATAGCATTAATTGTTTAGCATTAATAGTATTAAAAACAACATTTAATCAAACTTACTTTTTTGCCTTGATAAATTACTTTTTGATGTTCTGTTTTCTTATTGTGATGAAGAGGTGGAATTTTTCATTTTGCCTTCAACATAATGAGAAATTGCACTTCTTTTCTTGCATTTGTCACTCTAGTCCAATCTGAAATAAAATAATGTTTTTATATTAGCAATAATAGTATTAAACACAAATTCTTTACCAAACTTACTTTTTACGTTGATGAATTACTTTTTGATGTTCTGTCATCCTACTGTGATGAAGAAGTGGAATTTCTCATTTTGCCATGATCATAATGAGAAATTGCACTTCTTTTCTTGCATTTGTCCCTCTAGTCCAATCTGAAATAAAATAATGTTTTTATATTAGCAATAATAGTATTAAACACAAATTCTTTACCAAACTTACTTTTTACGTTGATGAATTACTTTTTGATGTTCTGTCATCCTACTGTGATGAAGAAGTGGAATTTCTCATTTTGCCATGATCATAATGAGAAATTGCACTTCTTTTCTTGCATTTGTCCCTCTAGTCCAATCTGAAATAAAATAATGTTTTTATATTAGCAATAATAGTATTAAACACAAATTCTTTACCAAACTTACTTTTTACGTTGATGAATTACTTTTTGATGTTCTGTCATCCTACTGTGATGAAGAAGTGGAATTTCTCATTTTGCCATGATCATAATGAGAAATTGCACTTCTTTTCTTTCATTTGTCACTCTAGTCCAATCTGAAATAAAATAATGTTTTTATATTAGCAATAATAGTATTAAACACAAATTCTTTACCAAACTTACTTTTTACGTTGATGAATTACTTTTTGATGTTCTGTCATCCTACTGTGATGAAGAAGTGGAATTTCTCATTTTGCCATGATCATAATGAGAAATTGCACTTCTTTTCTTGCATTTGTCCCTCTAGTCCAATCTGAAATAAAATAATGTTTTTATATTAGCAATAATAGTATTAAACACAAATTCTTTACCAAACTTACTTTTTACGTTGATGAATTACTTTTTGATGTTCTGTCATCCTACTGTGATGAAGAAGTGGAATTTCTCATTTTGCCATTATCATAATGAGAAATTGCACTTCTTTTCTTGCATTTGTCACTCTAGTCCAATCTGAAATAAAATAATGTTTTTATATTAGCAATAATAGTATTAAACACAAATTCTTTACCAAACTTACTTTTTACGTTGATGAATTACTTTTTGAAGTTCTGTCATCCTACTGTGATGAAGAAGTGGAATTTCTCATTTTGCCATTATCATAATGAGAAATTGCACTTCTTTTCTTGCATTTGTCACTCTATCCCAACCTGATATAAAAGTATGTTATTTGATATAAGCAATAATAGTATTAAAAACAAATTATTTATCAAACTTACATTTTGCATGGATGAATTACTTTTTGATGTTTTGTGTTCTTATTGTGATGAAGATGTGGAATTTCTCATTTGGCATTCATCATAATGAAAAATTGCACGTCTTTTCTTGCATTAAACACTCTATCCCGACCTAAAATAAAAATATGTTATTTGATGTTAGCAATAATAGTATTAAAACAAACTTATTCTTTACCAAACTTACTTTTCACATTGATGAATTACTTTGCTGGCAATTAAAATCGTCTATTTAATCATCGATTAAAATCTTATTGTGATAAAGAAATGGAAATTCTCATTTTGCCTTTATCATCTTATATATAAAGCTGAATCTCCAAAATCTGTCCGGATGTGTGTTTGTTTGTTGGTTTGTCAGTATATTATAGGGTTTATTATAACAATTTATTATTTGGATAAAGTGCGTCTTGGCTTTAATTTGCTGTAGAAACTTATTAAATATTTACATGACAGGTATTTTTCGATGCGAATGCAATAACAATAGTGTCACAAAATAAGTATTTTAGGAAAAATGGTTTAACAAAATGAGTAAATACCGAAATTTTAATACATTGATACGAGAAAAAAAATGTTCTTAAAATTAAAATATGTGGTTATTCGTCTGTAATAATAATATTCATGGACATTCTTTAAAACATGAGCATTTGGACATAGTAAAAGAAAGTTTTATAGTATTTCAAAACATGCTATTTTTGTTTGAGTATTTATGCCAGGCTGTTGATTTTATTCTCACTTTTATTAAGAATTTGAGGCAGTTTATTCGCAAAAAACGTTTAGGCTTATTATGGCTGTAATTTACATTTTTATGTTCTGTATTACTGAGGTTAAAAATACAAACTACTAATTAGATAAACGAGTTGTTGGTCAAAGATATTGCAAAGACGTAGCCTGAACGGTACATTGGAACGGGCATTTGGAAATAGTCAAATCAAAATTATAATACTGGGAAAATGGAAATTCGGAATGTTTTGAAAGTTAAATCATGTGAGTTCATGATCAAATTTCTCAATTTGGTCATCTTTTAAAAAAATATGTTGTCAATTTTTGCTGCCTTTTTGACTTCCATACTCGCTTCAGAACATTTCAATAGTGAGATTGATTATTGGATTTTTATCAGTGTAGTAGTATAAAGATACGTTTATTTTTTAACTTCTAATTTATTAAACATAAAAATATTTTAAATTATAAAAAATAGTTTATCACTTTTTAAAGATGAATTCTAAAATGGTATATGCAATTATCCCAGAACGGAAAGGAAATGTATATATTTTCAGTTATTTATCGTTATTTTATTTATCTCCGTGCGAAGAACGGGTACTTTTGCTAGTAATGAGATATTGTGTCTTTTCTTGCATTTGCCATTATATCCCGACTTGAAATAAAAGTATGTTATTTGATATTAAAAGTAATAGTATTGAATTTTTTTTATCAAACTTACTTTTTGTATTGATGAATTACTTTTTGATGTTCTGTCATTTTATTGTGATGATGAAGTGAAAGTTCTTAATTTCCTTTTATCATAATGAGAAACTGCAGTTTTTTACTTACATTTGTAGCTGTATCCCGGACTGAAATAAAAGTATATTATTTGATATTAGAAATAATAGAATTAAACACAAATTCTTATACAGACTTGTTTTAATAAATTTCTGTCTGATGTCCTGTCTTATTATTGTGGCAAAAAAGTGAACTTCTCGCGTCTCTTCATATATTTAAATTTTATAAAACGTTTCTTACAAAAACAACATATTCTACATAAAAAAAATTACAATACTACTTTATGAAGAACATTAAATATTCTTTGAGCGCCTAATGACTTGCATTCATTAATCGCTTAAATCAGTTTCAACGTTTATTGAAAGTAAAGTTTATAAACAGATTTAGGGGCATTTTCATAACAATAAAATAAAATATTTGTTAAAAAAATACCGAAATCAAATGAAATAAGCATTAAAATATCATTAAACGTAATTGAAGAGTACAGTAAAAGTATAGAAAGGTATAGGTAAAAATAAGATTGGTATTCTTAATAAAATAAATAAAATTCTCATATAACGATGGATATAAGGAACTCAGTGTTAAGTAGCTCATTGAAATATTTTAATATTTACACACCAAAGCTTCTTAGATTTTATATGTATAAAATAATGTTACTTACGTTAGTAAAAAAAGATGTCCTCATTAAATTTGCTGGAAAACGAAATAATTTTACGTTTTCAATGATGTTTCCAAATCTTCTTCAAATGGCGTTCAAATGAGCAAAATTTCAACAGAGGATTTATTGTAAAAAAAGTCATTGTTTTTAGACAACATTACCAAACATTGTTGCATAATTGACGACTTCATATTAAAAGTATGGTTGAGATTTTAACAATGAATTTATTTTCTTTTACTATAATATGTGAAAACATTCTTGTAACAATATATTTTTAGATTGTTTTATTTATTACTATAATCTTTAAAAATATTTTTTTTTAAACACGCAAAACCAACTTTAAGAATAAAGCTGAAAAGTAAAAAAAATATTTTTTAATTTTAGAAGCAAGTGGAAAAAATTAAATAATTAATAGTAATTTTATAATTATTACAGATTTTTGAAATCGGTGCCTGAATTTAGGCATAGTTTTTGTAAATTGGTACCAATTTCAAAAAGTTGCAATAAGTAAAAAATTTATATTAAACAATTCAATTTTTCCAACTTGTTCATAATTTTTTTTAAAAACTTTTTAGCTCATTTTTCCTAAAGTCGTTTTTTTAAAAAAAAAATATTATTTTATTTTCCCCTTTCTTATGCAGTTTTTCGCGTCTTTTAATTCAGAGCAAGGGTTTTTGTCCCCTGCTTTTATTCAATAAATTCAAGTTGTTGCTCACATTTGTCAACATAAATCTCAATACTTAATTTTTTTTTTAATATTTGGTTACAAATGTTTCATTCATTCCAAAAACCGTATGAATACTTTTTAATTTATTTATAAACTATATGAATCGAATTTATTTGTCTTGTTAAAGTTTTAAAGAAAAATCTAGCTCAGAGCTTGACACTTAGCCAAGTGACTGCTAAGAGCGACCCTGTTATGAACATCACAACTTGACATAACTAACTGAGAAAATTCTAATCGGAAAAATACCATAACCATACACAAAGATGAGTATAACCGATATTTAGAATAAAATATTATCTAAAATCATAAATATTTCATTCTTTACAATAACAAAGCTTCCGACTTCTTCAGAAATATCACCCATAAATTTATTCATCCGATTCATGCTTATTTCCATCGATTACGCATTTGAAACTTTGCACACCCTCTTCAGAAATAGAATTTAAATAATCATTTAAATACATAAACACATACTAAATCGGCCCTTACAACTTTCCAATGACAAAAAAAAGCACCTCGAAATAGGACCCAAAAGTGAAAGATTCAACGCGATGAAATGGCATGGGACGATAAATATGAACGACGCAATCGATTCCGGTGGAGCGCTTTTGTTCAGTACCTCAAGTTTCCCCCAAGTTACTCGAAGTCTCTTTATTCAGTGAAGAGTTTACAATAAAGTTTTAATAGAAACCAGGGTCTATTGTTCAGTGGAAGTCCCTCATTGTCGGGACTCAAAAGGACCCCCTACAAAGCGTCTCTCGATGGAGTGAAAGAAACACTCCTCAATGTACCCCAGGCGATTTCACCATAGAAAATGTATATCTGGTAAATTTAAAATTATACACTTTGATCGAGGGAAAAAGGGATATTTATTCTGTTTTAGGGGGAAGTTCTTTGAAGGGTCTTTGTGTTCGAGGGTTCGATTTGCGAGAGTTTGTTCTTGGGTTGAAGTGTAAAGAAGTTTTCAGGTGAATAGCTGTTTATGGAACTTGGGAATATTTGTTTTCGATCTGAGAAGAGAGAGACTTTAAGATTTTTTTCTTTCTTTAAAACATAGTAGTTAGTGGTTGAATTTATGAGGTTTGAGAATAATTTTTTTTATTCCGACTTATTTTTTTACTGCTTAAAAAAATATTTTTTTATAATTTTTAAAAAATATTAATTAAAAAAAAATTGTAAATTTTAATTTTTTTAATATTAAAAAAAAATATTAAAAATATATATATTTTTAATTATAATATTTTTAAAAATATTTTTAAACAATAATATTTTTTAAAAATAATATTTTTTAAAAATAATATTTTTTAAAAATAATGTTTCTTTAAAATAATATTTTTTTAAAATAATATTTTTTAAAAATAGTATTTTTTAAAAATAATATTTTTTTAAAATAATATTTTTTTTAAATAATATTTTTTTTAAATAATATTTTTTTAAAATAATATTTTTTAAAAAAAATATTTTTTTTAAATAAGATTTTTTTTAAATAAATTTTTTTTTAAATATATTTTTTAAATAATATATTTTTTAAAATAATTTTTTTTAAATTTTTTTTTTTTTTTTTTTTAAATAATTTAAAAAAAATATTTTTTTTATAGAATTGTTTAAATAATTTTTATAAATATGTTTTTAAACATATTTTAAGATATTTTTTTTAATATTTTTAAATTAATATTTTAATCTTTTCTCTTATGAACAATTGAAATTATTTTAATGATTCAAGTGACTAGATTAATTTACTGGTTAAGGGAAAACAGTACCCCAAAATTCTAAAATTCTCGAGTTTTTTTACTATGTTTTTAATGGGTTATTTGAAATTTTATGCAGGATGACAGGGGAATTTTCCAAGGAACGGAGACTGTAAATTGTTTTTTCGCAATGTTTGGTTTTTCTTGATATTAAGTTTCTCGAAACGTTAAGGGGATTTTTTTTATTATTATTGGAGAAATGGATAATTTTTTAAAAATTAATTATATATTATTTATAGATAATTTTGAAGCATATTGTAAATTATGAATATATTATAAATAAGCTCTATTATTAGTAGTTTTTGAAAAAAATATATTAAAGTTAACAAATTTGAGTTTTAAGATGGAAGAAAAAAAAATGGGAAGTAAGATAATTGAATTGTAATAACTCGGTTTCCATATAAGCAATCAAATGATGTGCAAAACCATCTTCTGAATAACTATTCTAAGTTTGTCAGATCGCTTTGTTAATATGGCTTGAACAGAAGCTGATATTAACAATATTAAATCACATTGCTGATTTTTGTTAAAATACGGTTACTTAAATTTGAGTACGTCATCGCTCATTTACAATGCAATTGTACTTAAAGAAAAACGAGTATGTTTAAATATTCATTTTGAAGTACATTCTTTTTAACTGTGCGCCATTTCTTTCATCTAAAACAATTAGCAAAAGTATACATCTTTTGGCTCTTGTGTGTGTTTTTGGGTATTGATGTCACACCAAAAAATATCATTGTTCAACATTTTCCCAATAAATACGCTTTATGACAAAAAAAAAATTCATGTAGTAATAAACTCGTACTATTGAACTTCTTTTACGTTTCTTTCAGCTGTCATCCTTTACAGACAAATAAAATTAGGACCAGACACCGCAAAAAAATTGTCCCATCTAATTTCTTACAACATTCGAACAGTTCCTCCAGCGAAGCAAACAAGACTGTTAGCAGAAAAGGAAGGGTGGATCCCAAAAATAAATACCAATCTTTGATGTTCCCTCTCCAAAAAGATACCGGTCCAAATAGCGCTAATAAAACCCCCCAGTCATCGACAAAACTCATATTCACCCCATCACACTACGAACTTTCTGGTCGAGAGCACCAGATCAGTCGGGCCACCTCTGATTGGTTCCCGCTGCCGAGACATGTCCTGCTGTTTCCACTTCCCTTGGCTTGTTGTTGCCTTGCCCCCCTGTTTCAGCTTCCTTCTCTCTTTTCTCGGTCTAAACGGATCAGCGGTTATTGGACTAATTTCCTTCTGGTGCGGGGGCGGAAAAAGGATTAGAGGGAAACTTGGATGGATCGAGTTCTTTTGATGTCAATGGGAAGTAATTGCCGCTGCAACGGTTCTGTTTTTATCGTTTGGGGTTTTTGCTTTTGGAAGGTTGTGGGTATGTCTTTGCAGGGAAAGCGAGTCATCAAAATATAGAGAAAGGTATTTGGGGTTGTTATGGGTATGGGTTTCGGTCGTTGGGGATTAGGGGGGACGTTTTGGAGTAGTTATTGGTTGCTTCTCCACAATGTCAGGAGTGTGCCCGTCTTTTGGAAGTTTAAGTTTAAGAGGTTCAAATTCGATTTGTCGTAAATCATAAAATAAATGTTTTGACTTCTCAAGGAAGTTTACGGATGTTTATTTTTGTTGCGGTAGTAATACAGGGTGGTTCAAAAGTTCTTGACACATTTAAAAATTTAATTTAAAATCAAGTAATTGGCGTAAGTGACTGCGGTTTGTATTAAAAAGTTTCAAATGAAACAACGTTATGATTTTCCTTTAATAATAATAATAATAATAAAAATCAGGTGACAATTATAAATCAATTTTTACTAAATACAATTAAGAAAATGAATAAGGTATCAAAGCTGTAAGTGGAAAGATTTCTTTTACATTTGTTTTCCAAAAACACACATTTACACTGTTAAAAATAGATACTCAAAAAATAAGTAAAAATGTATTCATTTTTTAGTACATTCGATGTTAACATGCGAATACATGAGTTTCATTTTTGAAAAAGACATGCACTCAACAATGAGTACAATGATTTAAAAAGAACAGTAGCTTGCCTACATAGGCTGATCTTCATTAATCATTTTCAATAAATATCGACAATTACAACCAAGATTTACGGGAATCCTTCGGCATATCCTTCGGCACCACAGTCCAGTGCCTTACCCGTTATACTACCAGGGCGACGTGAAGAAGTTATAAACAAAAGAAATTTTAAAAAAGGGAATGGGAAGTAAGATAATTGAGTTGTAATAACTCGGCTTCTATTTAAGCAATCGACATCAAATAATGTGGAAAATCATCTTCGGAACAACTCTTTTAAGTTTGTCGGGTCGCTTTGTTAAGAAAACAGAAGCTGAGATTAGCAATATTAAATAACGCTGATCATTTTTGAGAAAGTACGGTTACTTAAATTTAAGTACATTATCGCTCATTTACGATGCAATTGTACTCAAAGAAAAACGAGTAAGTTCAGGTACTCATTTTTAAGTACATTCATTTTAGAGTGTAAGTTGTAAAATATATTATCAGATTCACAACAGTTGTAAAAACCAATACTCAACATATGAACTCATTCCAATGTATTAAATTTTATTTTTTTTGATATCAAACAGTTTGGTTTCTTCATTTAATTTCTTAGACATAAAAGTAATTTACTTTCAAATAATGCTTGAATATTTTTAAAGGAGCACAACAGTATTTTACATACACTGTTGAAAATGCATTCTCATATTTGACGAAACTTTTGTCATTTTTGACAAAACAGATGCGTGCTATATCGTCGCATCAGAGCAACAGTAAGACATCTAAAACAAAAACGAAAATTAGTTTTCGGTCTTGTCAATATTACCAAATTTGCCTTTATTTGGTGGAACACTCAGACATTTTTATGACTTCTTTGAAATCCCTGAACTACAGCCTTAGATATTCAGCATTGAAAACTCAGCAAATTTTAAAATCAATTTTATAGGCAACTCTGTTTTTGCTCATATCGTATTGTTGCTCTGAGGCAACGATATGCTCTGATAAAATATTTCGTCAAATCGGGATAATTCATTTTGTCGTATTTTTAAGAAAATTTAATTTACGTCATAAATAAGGACGATTTTAAATATTATAATAATTAAATATCGACGAGCTGACTCGAACCGAGGACCTCTCGTTCCAGAGTCCAACGCTCTATTCACTCGGCCAAAAGTACTCGATTGAATTCTGACAATAGAAGTATAAGCACTAAATATTAGCTGACGACTCAGAAAATAGAAGGAGTAAATAACTTTCTTTCAAAACTTGAGGATTTCTTGCTTGTCAAAAGTCACGTGATTCAATGACGAAACGATTGTCAAATATAACGAAAATAGGGTTAATTTCTAGTATACGGTGCCCCCGCCAAATGTGATTTGGCGACAATTGGTGGGCGATGAATTTTATAAATTTGGCAACCCTATTTCATGACGTTTCTCGCAATATCATGATGTACGGCAAACCTGCTTTTTTTTTCTTGCATTTTTTCATGTTGTTTTACAAAGGCCGTGGCCCCAATTTTCAGAATCGCGCCAAGGAGGCACCGTACACTAGAAATTTACCGAAAATAGCTGTGAAGATTGCAGAACTTTAAAAAATGATAGTTATTCCTGAGAGTGTAATAAACTATTATTTTTTCTATACTTGAACTACATTGTTTGTTGTTGCTGAATCTAAGCGACTTGTTCAAAATATAAGCAAAGTAGTTGGACAAAAATATCTTATGCCAATACAGCAAATATGATACAGCCAAACAGTGACCATCACCTGACAATTTGTCATCACCCTGCACTTGATAATTGGTTACAGATTTATTGTGCATAGTTGCGGGTTTAACCAGTTAACGAACCAAAATAAATCCTTAAAATCAGATATCATATGTCACACAAAACATTTAATCGTGTGAGATTAATGTGAAAAAGACACATTCAGTTAGATCAAAGCAATCTTGGCATCTTTCGTTCCATTTGCAAAGTTTTGATAGTAAATGTTCAGAAGTGGTAAAAAAAAAATTCATTCACACCGTTATATGTGTAGAATGAAATACGATAAAAGTATGATAAATGATAAAGTCAACATTTTGAGCCAGAAGATTAAATTTATTATACATTCTGCAAAAGTCGAAGAAAAAAAATTGACGTGTGGGCACCATTAGGTGATTTTAAAATCAGTTTTATGGTAATCTGTGACTGAAAATAGCATTAAGTGATATGGGCTTAGAAAACAGAATACTTTTTCAGTCATATTTTAACTTTAAAAAGATATATAAATTGTGAAATTTTAAATAAAATGTTTTAAATTTTATTTGTTGAATGGATTTTATACGACACAAGGAAATGTCTATTATCTTATTTCAATATATTTATAAATTATCTAGCTTGAAATTTGTGTTTGATACAAAAGGTTTTGTTTGTAATTTATTAAATGTATTTAGTATTTATCGGAGACTAGTAATCGAGTTATAAATTATATTTGTTAACGTCAAAAAAATTATATGGGAACAAGTAATAAAAATTAAAATATTTTAATGATTTTTGGTTCATTATAAACATTCATGATGTTATTATAAATTAAAAAATAAGTTTGTTTAATAACTATTGTTTATTTTACCTATTTAATTTTAAATTTCAAAATTGAGTATTGTGTAATTTTAATTCACTTAAAGCTCGCCAACGAATGTCAGAAAACACGCCAAAGGAGATAGGTTATCAAATCGACTGTTATGTATTTTTGTTTATGTACGTTCGAGCAAGATTTCTGTTCAGATAATTTTGATGGATATGGAACGTCTCACTTGGTGGGCACCTTTTGAAGAAAAAACCTGGGTTATCCGGCATTTAACTATCCGGAATTCTCAATTAACCGGTACGTTTAAAAAAATATTGTCCGATTTCAAAAATTATTTTTTGTTGAATAGAGGAAAATGTAATTTATAAAAATGCAAAAAATGGTTATCCGGATGTTAAATATCCGGAAATATCGAAAAACCGACTATTTAACCGACTTTTTTTTAAAAAAAATTCTCTTTACCTGATTTCACATAGTTACATTTTTTTACTTTTTAGCATATTTTTCTTAAATCCGTTTTTCTATTTAAAAAAAAAAGATTACTTTATTTAAAATAAATACCAGCAGAATTTTTATTAAGTCAGGCTCCTTTTAATTCTTTTTTCACTCCCCTCTTCATGTCACGCATTGCTACGTTAAGCTAGTTGAGTAAGACAGAAGCGACCTACTTCACACTTAAACGTCTTAAAAAATTAATGCAAGTAAAAATATCCAATGGAATACTACGCTTTATTTTAGAGTAAAAATTTAAATGTAAAAGACATAGCTGTGGTATTACATTTTATAATTGATTTTTTTTATTTCGTTGATTATACGAAAATATGTTATCAATGCTTCTTAATAATATTATTCTTTATCTAACTTGTATTAATACTTCTTTTTTGCGTTTTATTCTAATTCAGTTGTTGTAACAATGTTTCAAAAAGAAATAAATCGTTTGACGATGCTAAATGAAGTCGAAATATAATTTTAATTATGTTTGCGCGGAATATTGTACTGTTTCGAAACTTTTGCCGAATAAACAGAAAAAAGTTTTTCAAATAAATTCTATGTTTTTTAATAGCAATTGGAAAGTTTTAAAAATAGTTCAATTGAAAGGTATGGAATACTTACTGTACATTTCATTTTATCTAATATTTTGGTTTTATTTGATCTAATATTTTGCAGAATGAGAAAAATGGGTTATCGAGTTTTGTATATAAAATTTGTGTGGAAAAGTATAAGAATTCAAAAGAACATATATTCAAAACAATTGACTTGGGGAAAAAAGCTCAATATTCTACAAAACTGGGAATTTCTAAGCACTTTAGTATGTATTTGTTTCTCATGGTTAATTTTCATTCGAACCCACTCTTGAATTTAACGTCACACGCCTTAATCCCTGCTGCAGTGTTGATACACACAGTCAGTGTAACTTATTTTATCCCATCGCGGCACTTAGCCCTGAGATACCGTCGTTGGCTAGCAACCAGAGGGTAGCGAGTTCGAATACGGCTGATACCAGTAACTTGACAAACATTTTAAAGGTAACAATACTGCGAGGTAACAATGCGTATTCCGAACTTGCCTCCAATTTCTACGACGTGTATGTAGGATAGGTGCACGTTAAATCTGATTGGGATCGAATGTTCTAACGCCTTTTGAGGTTGCATCGGGTGCCATCTCAGGTGTTGTCTTCGTCATCTGACCAGGTTTCAAAAATATGAGACATTGTTCCCGGGGTTTTCCTTCGAGATAGATCCCGAACCGTCATCAATAACCCAATATGCAGCTCTAGTGCGACGTTATTTAACCAAACTAAACCAAACTGTTTTTTCATCAGACTGAATTACGAGGTAGATGGGGTGCCGGATAACCCAGTGATAAAGGCCGGGAATCGAAGGTTTCCCGGTTCCATCCTGTGCGACGGACTTGACTAAGGAAAGTAAAAAAAGTAGTGATCTTGTGATCTGAGGGTTACCAGCTTCGCTTTTAAAATACTAGGAATGTCGTTCAGAACATCCACAAAAATTATCGGCTTGTATACGAGACTGGTGCACGATAAATCTGATCGGGGTTCAAAGTCCCGACGTCTATTGAAGGCGTTGGTGTTCAGGTGTTTCCTCGTCATCTGACCATGGTTAAAAATACAAGGCATCGTTCCCGGGGCTTTCCTTCGATTTATGCCCCGAACCGTCACCAATAATCCAATGTACAGCTCTAGTGCGACGTTAATTAACCAAACCAAAATGTTTTCTCATCATACTGAATTACGAGGCTTTTTTTTTTAATTAACGTCGCACTAGAGCTGCACAGTGGGCTATTGGCGACGGTTCGGTCTGAATTACTAGGCATATATCCCTGATCTTTTTTTAGGATAGTTACTGACCGCATTGTCTATAACTCGCTGTATAGACAATGCGGATCAAATCTAGTGCAACGTTGATCTAACCAACATTATGTGTTTAATTTAAAATCCAATCTAATCTCCTTATAAAGGAAGAGATTAATTTTCGATAGTCAAACAATTCCTGAAAACTAAACAATATATTTAATGAATGCTTACTACCTACAAATTCAGGAACATTCGAATTCCAAAACCAAGAATTAGAATTACAGCACTGATTTCCTCATCTCGGTGTCCAGGTGAGTCACGGCATTTGGCGAAGCACGGATTTGTGATTTGGAAATCCCACGCCAAAAGCCACGGAAGCCAAAATCTAATTAGAATGCCGAAATAGCCAGAGCGGAGAGTTCACGTCCTTCACTGTTGCACGACGTGAAAGTCCAATATCCACTGAAATGCTTGTTGTGTGACACACCAGAGCATATATCTCTGAATAGCTAAGATATAAGATGTCAGGGGATGGTTGGTTGCGTGATTCAACTTCGCATTAGAGCTACAAAATAGACGGTTGGTGTCTGTTCAAGATCTGTCCGATAGGAAAGACCCAGGAATAATGCCGGATAATTTTGGAACCATAGTCAGATGACGCTTATAACACCCGAACAGGCATCCCATGCAATTGAAGTAGGCCTGGTTTGGTTAATTAATGCCGCACTAGAGCTGCCCATTGGGCTATTGGCGATGGTTTCGGGTCTATTCCGAAGGAAAGATCCGGGAACAATGCCTCGTATTTGTTAACCATGGTCAGATGACCTGAGCTGGCAAACGGCGCAACATCAAAAACGTCAGAAAATTGGAACCCGATCAGATTTAATGTGCACCACTACTGTATACACGTCGTAGAATTTAGAGGATAAGTTCGGACGATATATTATTACTTCGCAACGAATCTGTCAACCCTCCGATCACTACATTTTAACATTTTTAACATTTAAGTCTCCTGTATCAGCCATATTCAAACTCGCAACCCTCTGATGGATATCCGAAGACGGTACCTTGGGCTTACGGACCCCTGGATGCCTATCAAATTTAACGTGCACCATTTCCGTATACATGACGGTGGTCACTGAGGATAATTTCAAGCGACTTTTGTAATTTAGTAGCGAAGCTTGCACGAGATCACCACTTTTTAACTTATTGTCAAGCCCTCATGCCGATTCGAACTTGCAATCTTCTGATTTCTAATCGAATTCCGTGCCTCACGGCCACAGCGCCGGTTTTATTCTTCATAGGAAACCGTTTTCTAAAAGTATCCTCTAAAAGCCAGGGCAATTCATCTTATTCAAGAATAACATAATATGCCTATTCTACGTCCTTTCAATATTACATTTTGTTGTACGAACTTTCAAGATAAACAGCAACTGTGTCGTATATTTCAGAAAGACTACTAGTGCTTTTCGTTTTATTCTTGAGTTTTTTTCTGCGCATGTTTGTTGAACAAGCTGAGTAAGATAAAAAATAAAATTCGGTTCCGACATGTTTGGTTTCGGTTCAATATTTTGGATTCCCTTTCGTAAACAATCTCAAATCAATATAGAATGTAATATTTAGATGTATGGACCGAAGAGCAATATAGTTTTCCCTTTTGTATTTGCTTGTTGTGTTATTGGAAAATACAAAAAGTAAAAATTTGTGCTTTTGTATATAGTAGTTCATTGAAAATACGTCTTTGTTGTCAAATCTTTTTGAAAGATTTCGTGTTTGTAAAAAAAAAACATTTTTAAAGTGCAGAAGACAAAGTATTAAAATATTCTGTAAAATCGCAAATATTTATCATATATTTTTAAATTACAGAATTTGAACCTCTTGGTGTTCCTTCCCCCTCTCTTTCGCGACGGTCCTGAATGGTACTATTTGTTTTAAATTCATTTTATTTAGCGGTGTATATATAATGTTTGTATACACATTATACTTAATTTAGCCTTAATTTGTATACGAATATAATCTGCTTAGAACTACCATCACTCAAAATCCAAATTTTAAAGTTCGTGTGAAAGCAAGGATAGTGAAGACAATATATAGAAGGTGTACTCGTTTTTCGCTTTTTGAAAGTGGGCAAGGAAAGCACATTTTTGACGTCATTTTTGCTCCGCCTTGCTATGGTTTTTTGATCATTCTCATTGGCTGTATGTTTCAAGCATTGCTACTTAGGTTCGATCCCCGGTTGGCTAACGACTGATGATTTAATTTTTAATTAGCAAAATAATGTAAATATTATAAATATCTGTAAATAATTGTGTTTAGGTAGCTTGACTACTAATCCGTCATTGTTTTGTTATGTCCCCGTATTTTACTTGAATGAAATTGTAACTCATTTAATATGTCCAATACAAATGCTTTGACCTGATGGTTCAGACCCCCATTTTTTCTCTTTCAAAATTCATGGACATGCTCTCGTGGCAGCTAATATTATTTTATTATTCTTAATTTATTAAGCAAATCTTTTGCGATTTTTCCATACTAAATGCAATCCTTAAAATATAATTTAAACTCATAAAAAACAGTAAAAGTAACTAAATAAAGTTAGCTTATCACTTTTTAATAGTTCACAAAAAAAACGAATAGATGGCAGCACCTCACAAACGAGAGCATTAGACACGCCTACAGAAAGCGGAGGTAGGCGTCACTATGACGTCAAAAATTTGATTTCCCCGCCTTCCGTCCCGTCGTCAGACAGCGCGAGAACGAGCACACCTTATATATATATATATATATATATATATATATATATATATATATATATATATATATTCTTCACTATCTTTGGTGTGAAAGTCTGATAGGCACGTCACCCGACTTGAGAACGGAAGGTTTCGAGTTCAATTCCCCATAAGCGCAACCAAAGTATCTCCGTGTAAATCTCTAAGATATTAAGCTGGATATTAAGTTTTTTGAAGCTTTAAGGCTTTTATTTAACTCACACTGTCTGGTTAAAAGTTATTAATGGAAAAATGTATGATTTTAAGCATATTGAAAATTTGTATATACTATAAATTTGCATGCGAATTAACTCTATGAGTAGTAGTTTTTTTAAAAAAAAAAAGTTACCCAAGTATTTTTTTTTTTAATTTTAAGGAATTTTTTTTATATAATTATGAACATAAAACTCGAATTTATATAAAGATCGAATTTGCATAAAAAATAAATTTATATAAAGATCGAATTTATATAAAAATTGAATTTATATAAAAATCGAATTTATATAAAAATCGAATTTATATAAAGATCGAATTTATATAAAAATCGAATTTATATAAAGATCGAATTTATATAAAGATCGAATTTATATAAAGATCGAATTTATATAAAGGTTGAATTTATATAAAGATCGAATTTATATAAAGGTCGAATTTATATAAAGATCGAATTTATATAAAGGTCGAATTTATATAAAGGTCGAATTTATATAAAGATCGAATTTATATAAAAATCGAATTTATATAAAAATCAAACTTATATAAAAATCAAATTTATAGAAAAATCGAATTTATAAAAAAAATCGAATTTATATAAAATTTGAATAATGTTGTATATAAAACTTTAATGACAATTCTTATGTAGAAAGGCTGTGAGGAAAAAGTTTGGAGAAAAGAAGCCTTAGCGTGTTTTTAAAAAAAGCTTAAAAAATTAAAAAACAAATAATATACAAACAATTTTGGATTTTTTGTGTGAAATAGTGTTCTTTTTATATAAGTTCTTTAAGTATTCTTTTGTATAAATAATATACGTTAAAAGTTTATTCAAATAGTCTAAAATAAAAAAAAAAGTTTAGACGAAACCGTGTTTCCTTAACTGGCATAAAAAAAAAGTATACTTAAAAAAAATCTTGGTTTTGAAGAAAGGAAGATATATTAGTTTTACTTGTAAAAACAGTGGTATGTCAATTTATTTAATAAATTAAATTTCTTTCAAAGTTTTAAACTTCGGTTTTCTTTTACACGATTCCAACGTGCAATGTAAAATTAATATTACGTGTCCGATATTTCAAAATTGACCAATCGCGACCCTATAATTAAAAAAAATTAAACAATTTCAAATTCATGCTTCACGTGACCAATAATTTCGTTTTAGGAATTTAAATTTCGATCATTTAGATTGCCGAAAAGATTTGGTAAGTAACACTTTAAATTTAGTCTGAAATTAATGTATATTTTTAGTTTAAATATAGTAATTTAAATTTAAATTATACATTTAAAATTATTTTTTAACTGAGTGCAACAAAAATAATGTTAAAATATTAAGATGTATTTTTTAAATTTGTTCGAAATCTTTTATATTTATTGAAGTTTGCTGAGAGTTAAATTTACTCACAAGGGAAAGTGTATTTTATACAGCTAAGAAAATTCAAGATTTTACGCGAATTTGATACCCTATATGTGTTTAATATGAAGTAGTTTTGGTAAAGGTTTACTGTACGGTCACCCTTAGCGACTTTTTCAAAATCTCGCCAAAAGTCGCCATTTTGTCCAATAGGGTTGCTGCAATTCCTTGTCGTTTCGGAGAGGGGTTGCCATTTAAAAAAAATTATCGCCAAATGCGGAAAAATCGCGCCAAGGGTGACCGTACAGTAAACCTGACCCGTAGTTTTATCTATATTTATTTGGTTTTTCATATTTATTACCTCTCTTAAACAGTTTTGAAAATACAGTGCAACGTTATCTGTTTTAAACGTTTAAGTATTTTTAGAAAAACTAAATTCCAGCAAATGTCGGTCAAGAAACCAAAACCGCAAAATAAATTACATCATAATATTTGATAAAGTTTTAACTTTGTTACTTTATTAATTTCCTTTTCACAGGACCAAAATGATTACTAAGAACGAAATAAAGAATCACCAATTCAAAGTGATCAAAATTAAGAATAACACACTGTCGCCAAGATCTCCTTTTGGCGCGCTTTGGCCGTTTTAATTTAAAATTTTTGGCAGTTTTTTTAAAAAGTTTTTGTTGGCGCTCTTTTCAGTCGGTTAAAAAGCAATCCTACCCTGTACTTGCGTAGTTTATTTCTCACGCATGCGCAAATTCGTCTTGTTTGAAATTGTAAATTCATCAATTTTAGCAATCCCCATTTTGTGACATCACTCCAAAATTTGGTGAGGAATTTTTTTTTAATGTTTACAGAGCGCCCCTTAATGCTTAAAATGAGGACCATAGAAAATAATATGGAACAGATGTAGTATAGGACATTTGGCGCGTTTTTGTTTTTGGCGACGAAAAATTGCCGTTAAACAGCGCTATGACGTCGTAGGGTTGCCAGATTGAAAGTGGCCACAAGAATTGGAAGATACCAACAATGTCCGGTGGGGTTGCCATACTATAAATTGATCGCCCCTATAAAACACGCCAAAAAAAAACCTCGCGCGCCAAATGTCCTATACTACATCTGTACCAATAATATGAGATGTATACTATGTTTGTATATAATTTAAAAAAATTAATGATTTAGTAATGCAGTAGATCTTCCTACGGTACAGATGTAGTATAGGACATTTGGCATGCTAGTTGTTTTGGGCGTGTTTTATAGGGGCGATAAATTTATCTGACATTGTTGGTAAATTCCGATTTTTGTGTCGACTTTCAATTTGGCAACCCTATGACGCTATCGTGCTGCGTAATCGTTTTTGTGCGTTATTGGAATTATTTTTAACGGCAATTTCGAATGAGGAAGAATACAACAAAATAGTTAACAACAGTTGCATAAAACTTCATAATACATTCTACAATTTAGTGGCACAAATCGAAAAAACCGTTTGGGCGACTTTTATTGTCGCCAACAAAAAAACGAGCCAAATGTCCTATACTACATCAACCTAAGCCTAACATAACGTCAACGTGTTTTATTATCTAACATTTGGATTTCGGCGATGAAGGGAAAAGATCGTCAAACGGGATCGTATAAACAAGATTCTCCCAAACCATATATTATTCCCAAACAAGGATTGTCAAAATTTAAATTTGTTCTCTAAATTTATTTCATAGTTAGGAAATTATATTTACTAATATTAAAGCAGGGGGGGGGGAGTTTGTTGGGGAAGTATTCCTCCTCTCTTCCACCCCCCGCTGTTTGAGGGAGGGGGGGATAAGTTACCTAAAGAATCAGCTGCTCAGGCACTGAACTCCACTGAAATCTCTACCTACGTGCTTCATATGTTATAATTATTTCGAACTCGAAAACAAAAGATTTTTCATTTTAACGACTTTCTCGCTTTGATCCCGTGAGCGATCATTATTAAGCTGATCTCCGCCAATACGTTTAAATCACTATCGCCAAAGACGCTTTCAGCTAAATTAGTTAACCCTAAGCAATACTTCGCAGTATAAACGTTACACGCATACATATTTACAGCCCCTGATTGCTCAAGACTAGGAAATGTCTGAACTCAAGGGTTTTAGAAGTTATAACACGCCAGACTTTTTATCAATCACTAAAGTTGGCGATCAAAAACAGCTGTGGACCCTTATTCTTAAGTCTTACCTGATGGTCTACTGTATTGTTAACTTATTTTGAAAGTTAATCTTGTTACTAATAGACATTTCTCACCATACAGTGATTTGTGAAGCGTATAAGACTGATCAATTTGTTAATCAATCTACTTACATCAGTAAAAATATGCCTGATCATGTTGTTGATTTGGTTGCTCAACTTCGAAGACAGCGACGTCGAGAACGAATTCGAAATAGGCAGTTTAAGCACAGCACGCGCGTTTTCACAGAAGCCGAGTTGTCCAATGTACTGTGCAGTATTTGTTTTCGGGTTGGGGAGGCTGCCAAACAGAACAGGATGCCAATTGTCGAGACGAGCTGTGGCCACAGTTTCTGCGTACCGTGCATCTACAAGTGGAAGAAGACTTCGTCTGTCTGTCCTTATTGCAACCAAGTGATGCAGGGACGTATTGGACAAACAGTTTACCACGTTCGTTGAATAATTCTGTATGGAAATCTATAAAAAATTCTGGAGTAATTGACTTTTGCTGCGTTTTGATGTCGAGTTGACTTTGTTCTTTCAAGTGTTGTGTGCCTTTGAATAAACTTTTACAATTTTCAATCTAAAAAATGGTGATATTTGAATATTTGTTGAAAAATTAATTTTATGTGTTTTATATTATTAGTTATCTATTAACGTCTTCCTTTAACAATTAACTCGGAATAACATGTAGTTTTCATAGACACCAACGTACTTGTTATCTCGGGTTAGTCAGTTGCTTTTTTGTTTCAATAGTGTCTTAGGTTTATACATGCTATGTTACACGTATTTATACTTAGTTAAAAAATAAGCATACAGCCTTCATGGAAGTTGTGAAATTAAAATTTGCATGCAGGTTTATATATTAATGCTGAAAATTTTAGTATTGGAATTTTTGAAAGGTGTTTGCAGGCAAATTAAAAACTTATGCAGGTTTTGTAATGGTATTTGTAACACCATGCATATTTCATGAAAGTTTTATAAAGGTTTTTGATGATTGATTTATGCGTTTTTTTTTGCTTGGACATAAGGTAGGATGGTAAGGATATAACCTGTGTAACCCATCCAGTTTCTCGATAGATAGAGTGAGTGAGGAAATGAGAGTGGGAGTGAGAATAGAAAGAGAGAGAATAGAGAAGATAATAGAGAGAGAAAGTGACAGAGAAGGCGAGGGAGAGAGGGATAGAGGGATAGAGCGAGATACGAAGATAGGGAGAGAGGAGAGGAGAGAGATAATTCTGTGTTAGGAGCACACTTTTAGGACATCTTCATCTAAAATATAATTTAAAAGGATACATGGAGACATGAGTACAAAAAAAAACACACATCAAATTTTATCTCAAATATTTCTTATATTGTAGATAAAAACTAAATTTACATAAATATAAAATTGTTTTCAGTTTAATAGCAGAATAATGTACGCATAGTTTGAAAATATAGTTTAAGAAATTTGCATATGATCAAAATTTTATAATGTGCACTTTCAATCGTTAAAGTAATCTATTAACATCATATTTAGTTTTTGAATTGGAATAAAATAAATTTATCCCATTAAAAATCCGAGGTAAAAATGCCAAGGTTTACACAAAAACGGCCTAGGTATAAAAAGTATTTTTTACAAATATCTAAAATATGGACCAGTTCAATGAGAATTGAAAATTTTTTTTATCGAAAAATTGTGATACAGTAATACAAACAAAAATCTTCTCTTTGTCATTTTAAGGTTTAATTAACCTAATACCTTATTGTTATAGTGAAGATGTTTGACAGCTCCAATTTTCAAAATTGTTCAGGAAGGCCAAAAAAAACACTACGTTTCGTGCATCGTATAATACAAAAGTACAGCTATTTTCCCTTTATATCTCTATAGCTATTGCTTAGAGATATAAAGGGAAAATAGCTGTACTGTCTGGTTCTTTTACCAACCGATAGAGGATTTTTTTATTTACAAGAATGAGTGAAAAAGTGTAAATTCGAAAAAAGTGGAACTGTCTGGTTCTTGCACATACGTCTAGAATCGAGTTAATTTTATTAAATATTTATTCCATTTCATATAACGCATATTACGCCAGCATGGAGCAAGTTCATCAATATATTACTGGCCTTTTCACCTTTAGAAAGCATTTGAATTATTAATTACGTTAATAAACTCAAACATGACATGTATTTGGTATATAAATATGAGCGGTCTGACTGCTAAGTGTTATAAGTCACGGATATTCGAAAATGAACTAACACCATTTTCAATTACTAAATATCTATATCTGTCGTTTGGCCAAGCAGTGTGTCTCTAAGTTCAATAGGTTGACTAATAATGAATTAAAAGCCATGTTCCTTCACCGTTCAACCAATGCAAATTGCATAATTTAAATGCTCTTATTTCGAAAGTCTGTGGTTGGACTTATACCGCTTGGTAGCCAACCCATTTGCTAGGAGTAAGTAAACACTATTTATAAGAGCTACATGGATGCAACCTGTTACGTCCTTTATCCACTAGCTAAATATCATCTTTAAATTAGTTTATTTAGACAACGCCTTCAAGCACAATATCCGAAAATATCCACTTCCTTTCAAGCCGATCCTTTGAAGCAGCAGAACTTGCAAATGAAGCTTCACCAATTCCAATTAAACAAGCCCATCTCTGCCGTGGACGTCTTTCATCTCCCCAAAAAGGCTTCGCAAAAGCGTCCGAACGCCAACAAACTTCCCGCCGAAACACAAAAGGAACGACAGAATTCCACGCCCTTCCCGCCATTCCTCCACGTCAGGTTCCGCCATTTTGTTCAGCCAGCGTTCCATTTAATTAACATCGACCCTTCCCCCTGAATATTTATCCAGCCAAAGACTTTGTTTGATGAGTTGGTAATTATGGCGGCCGGAATCGGCCTTGTCTGGGACAGTTGGCTTAAGCTTTATAACAACAATCACCCTCGCTCAAGCGCCAGGCTGTAAATATACCTCACAGCCCGGGCAGGATCCTCTTTCTGTTGTAAATGGGAGTTCGCTGGCTAATGGAATGTTTTGTTTGCTGCTTGCTGTAGCCCTAATTTAGGTATTGCGCTTGCTTTAGTGAGCGGTTATATATACCATTTCGTGATTACATTGCCGGGGTAATGTATAGAATGGAATGGACAGGCCTAATAATTCTGGAGGATAGTTCCAGCAGAGCTGTTCCGTAAATTACGTATAAAGAATTGCTTATCTCGTGTGATTTCGAGGTGGGTTAAGCGTAGTTTAGGAACGTTTAATGTGGTTAATAAGTCCAGAAAGATTGACTATACTTGTTGTGTTAAGAAGCCGCATATTACGAGCTGATATTGGATGGGTTATATTGTTTCATTTGGTGTACTTGTTATTCCGGGCGTCTGTTGCTCCTAATGTAGCCGAGAAGTCACTGTTCTAGTCGCAAATGTCGATGGTAATAGGTTTGAGCCCAAGTAATCTTGCGTGTGTGCTGTGATTCTAAAGAATATTAGTAAGTCTGAAATGTACTGTATGAAATCGAAGAAATGTAATAAGTTATTTTATTTAACTGAACGAGTTAAATAAAAGGTTCTTCTTTAACTCGGCCTTTCAGCATTTCATTCGTGTATTTGTAAATGTCTTTGTTACTCATTTACGACCATGAAATATTTATATAGCAATTAGCAGTGTGGTCCCGCGTTGTTGGGAGCCCGTTGAAGCATATAGATTAAAAAATAGTTTCTTCCGTAGGGTTTTGAATGTTCGAACATTTGTTTCGAGTTGAAACCTAAGCTGTAGAAACTTCACCGGAGCTCGTTTCTTCCTGATAGCGCATGCGCAGTTCTCCCTCACTACGACCCTACGATTTCTATTGGATGGAAACTTTAAATATTAATTAAAAAATAACTAATTGTTTTTAATCCCAGCACTCAGGTGCAGAATTAGAGGTTGAAGAGTACTCATGTTTAAAATTTCGGACATTTCCGTGCAGAGGATATAGGTGTTTTGCGTGCCAAATACAGACTGAAATAATCTTTATTTTATTATTATAGATATGGATTTGTGTCTTTACAGGTAATTTTTAACTCAATGTTAAATAATACTGATACATCGGTGATTTAATTAATTTTTTTTTAAAGAAGATAGTTGAAAGTTATGAAATCTAAATATATATATTTTTTAAATCTTTAAGGACTTCACAAAAATACTAGAAAGTCGTCCAGAATATCCAACAAATTATACTGGCGTGTATACGGGACTGGTGCACGATAAATCTGATCGGGGTCCAAAGTCCCGACGTCTATTGAAGGCGTTGGGTGCAAGTTCAGGTGTTTTCTCGTCATCTGACCGTGGTTCTAAAATAACGAGGTGCGTGTATGAATGTGTGTGTGAATGTGTATGTGTTCCCGGGTCTTTCCTTCGAGATTGACCTCGAACCTTCGCCAATAGCCCACTGTGCAGCTCTAGTGCGACGTTAATTAACAAAACCAAAACCAAACTAAACTTTAAGGACTTCAAAAATACTATAGTATTTTGCAAGAATTATTGAAAGATGAAACCACTTTTTTTTAAATTATTGGAATATAATGACTACTTGGAATTCAAATAAAATGTCTCTGGTCATTACAAATTTCCGTTAATTATTTAAAAATCATATAAATATATTTTTACAAAATTCTTTGTCATATATCGGAACGATAACAATTAGTAAACGCATTTCTTCAAGTTTTTACCCTAAGGAATGTTAATTCATTACTTTTTGTCACATACATAAACATTAAAAATTCATTATATGATAACTAAATAATGTTTTCTTAAAAGGGCAAAAGTATTTTTTTTAAAACTGAGTTTAATTGTTTTTCATATTTGTAATATATATAACCGTTGATTTGTGTTAGAAGGGAGTTTCTAAATCAGCTCATAGTGGCACAAAAAAAATCATTAACGTTCTTGGTTTGTATTGAAAGGGCGTAAAATAAAATAATCTTTCTAGAAAAAATGAAAACCAACTTTAATGAAAATGCGCTAAAAAGTTAAAAATAATTTTTAATTTTGCAAATGAGTTGAAAAAATTGAATTATTGAATATCAATTTTATACTTATTACAACTTTTTGAAATCGGCTCCAAAATTTAGGTTTTTTGCAAATTGGCACCAACTTCAAAAAGTTGTACTAAGTATAAAATTGATATTCAATAATTCAATTTTTTCAACTCATTCGCAAAATTAAAAATTATTTTTTACTTTTTAGAGCATTTTCCTTAAAGTTGGTCTTCCTTTTTTTAAAAAAGATTATTTTATTTTTCCCTTTTTAGTTTTTCATTTAGCAGGGGGCTTCGCCCCCTATTATTATACACCAAGAAATTCAAGCAGCAACTTGTGCTCCACAACATATATTGTAAAACAATCCCAAAAAATGCCAGTAAACGAAATGTTCATTGTTGTACAACTTCTGTTAAACAATGAAAATATTATCGGATAAATTGTTTACAAAAAACTCCGGTTAATCGACATTTCCGGATATATAACAGCCGGATAACCGATTATTTTTTTGCAGATTTTGCTTAAGGGGATTTTTCTCTATCCAACAAAAAAAGAATTTTCGAAATCGGACAATATTTGTTTTCAAACGTTCCGGTAGATTGAGAATTCCGGATAGTTAAATGCCGGATAACCGGATATTTTTTCAAATAGCTCCCAAGTGAAACATCCTCTATCCAACAAAAAAAAAATTGTGCAAATATCTGAAGTAGAACCGAAATCCCGCGCGAACATACATAAAAAAAAATACAAAGCGGTCGAATTGATAACCTCTCGACTTGGCGCGCGTTGGCGGTTTTAATTTAAAGTTTCAGGCGGTTTTATTTTGGTGTCTTGGTTGGTTTTCTTAACTTTTTAAAAGTTTTACATGTTAGACTCTTACGCCCTTTAAAAAAAAAAACACCGATTCAATTATGCTATGCACTACAGCAAGCTACACCATTTGAACATAACGAATCGAACCGACATTACTCCAAAATAAAAAATAAACAGTCACAATTGAAATAAAGCACTATGAAGATTAAAATGGGGGAAAAAAGATAAAACGCAGGGAAAAAGAAGGGGAAAAAAGCATTCTCTACTTTGGTAAGAAATGAATGTCGTAGTTCAAAGGGAAAACCCATTTATTCTTTATTGGCTTGCATAAGGTAGCGGGCACTATCGGGAAAATAAAAAATATGTCTCATATTTAGAAAATGTCAAATTTGTCACTCTTTTTATTGCCCTTTCTTTTCCTATTGAACACTCCGTTTTCAAATAGGGTCTGCTTTATTGCTCTGGTGAATAAATATGGGGGGAAACGTCATAAAAGAGATTGGACATTTACAGAAGTATGCAGTTATGATTATCTCGGGGTTTTTATTGTTTCCAGCCTTCCACAATGGGATCGAGATATAAGGAAATTTATTCTGAAAATGAATGCTCTCAGATGAAATCATTTCGCTGGGGAGTTATGGAAATCTGCAAATGCTGGTGATGAGTTGCTTTGTTTTTATTATGTGGTGAATGTCGGATGTTTTTGAACCCTAAAGTTAACTTTCTTGGTTTTGTGTTCCTATAAAAATAATCTACGCAAGTGGTAAAACGAAGTAAGAGCATTGAAGAGTTTTGAGTCGAACTCAAAACGAGGTAACATATCACAGAATTTTGCGAATATATTTAACTAGAAATAAACTCTATGCGTTTTAAATGTTTATTTTTTTTTATCTAGGATATAAAATTTTATATTTGTCAAAGGAATTATTCAAACGGTTAAATATTTGAAATTAAAGTAAACTTTACTGAATCAGTTTAGATAATTTTTTTAAATGATCCAACTACCAACATACACATTTTATTTCGTTTTTATTTCCTTATAAAACATTAACTGATCTCTCTAGTTTCAAAATCAGATTAACCTTTTAGAAATTTTTCAAGGGGAACAAAAACTAATTAGTGGCATTATTTATGGTAGAATTTTATCTTCTTTTTTTATAAATTGGTATTACATAAAAGTTTTTACTTAAAAAGTACTACTTTGAGATATAATTTGTTTTCTTTTAAATCTGTTAGGTTTTGAAACAAAGCTATGGGATCTGTCTAGATTTTGCACGTGGGATATAGATCGACTACTGCGTTGCAACCGGTGAGCAATAAGCTATGCGCTTTCTGTATATTTTTGAAATTTATTTCTTTACTTACTTGGTTTTGCAACATACCGCTACTTTTACTCACCAAAATAAGCAGCATCTAGCTGCTTTTCAATGTTATGACTTCGCCTACTGATAGATCTGTAGAAAAACTATAAATAAATAACGTAATCTGAAAATATAAAATGGATTTATCTTGTTTTTCAAGAAAGCTGTGGGATGTGGCTTGACTACTGCGCAGCGACAGATGAATTTGAGGTCTCAACTATTTATTAAGTAAATGGTTTGTCAGAATAAATTAGAGGAAAATAACTTTTATTTGTAATGACAATAACTTTGCACCCACCATGAAGTAGTATTGCAACTAATTTGTTGAAGATGTCTTGTCAATTGTAAAGATGGTATTAATAATCTGAAATTGGGAAAATGTTAAATTTAATATGAGCAGTCTAGTTTCAAAACCAGATAGATAAATTTTTCGATTTTTAGATTGTCATTTGTTTTTTGTTTTCCCACAGATCTATCAGTTGGCGAAGTCGTAATATTCCACAGCAGCTAGATGCTATTCATTTTGCAGCGTGAAAATAGCAGTTGGTTACAAAACTAGATAAGTAAAGAAATTAGTCTCAAAACCAGATATATCAAGATGCGAGTAGACTATTGTGCACCGATCGAAGCGCAGTAGTCAAGCTACGCCCCCTCATAGCTTTGTTGCAAAACCAAAAATATCCCTTATCTCACTTGCAGAACCAGATTGGTCTAAAAGGAAAAAATCTTTCATAAAGTAATACTAAAACAGAGCCAAAATTTGGTTAAGATTTGTGTTTATCTAATACCTATTTGTAAAAAAATATAAATTTATTTTATAAATAATGCAATTAATTAGTTTTTTTTGTTTCGCTTGCAAAATTTGTAAAACGCGATTTATCTGGTTTTGAAACTAGTTGGATTACATATACTTTTAATATGCACTTGCTTATGCGCAAAACTCTTACGTTGTTGCAATTTAGTAAACTATTAAACTCCATCAAATATATAATTTTTTTTAATGTGTGATGAGCTCATAAAAATTAATTACCCAAAAAATATTTTTATTGACATTTAGATTCAAAGTTTTCATAAAAACCTACTTTTGTAATTTATAAGTATTAAAATACCCATTGAAATGTTCACGAAAATCAAATTTAAAATCTTGTAGTTCTTAAAAAAAAATTAAATTATTTAGCACTTTTCTTAAAGAACTTGATGACTGTTTACGCACTACTCTTCAAACATCAACTCATTTCCAGAAAAATAGCTCGCTCTTAAGGTCAAAGAATTTCCCGGCCAAATCGCCCACGAGGCATCCAAATGACGAAGAAATGAGCCCCGTAATGAGCCTCGTCCTCTCTCAAAACGACTTCGGCACTTCACTTTCGCGCACCGACGCTTCTCTCATCTCGGAACGGGTCCTCAGAGTGAACGGATCCTTTTTGTTTTCCCGGAGCGGGTTTTGGAACGAGGGTATCGCAAAGAGGCGGGGTTTCTTTCTGCACTTTATAATGGCTAATTACTATGATAATGAAGGGTGTGCTTTTAGAGAGGAAAGAATTCGAGTTGTTGAGTCCGTTGCGAAATGAATGGTTTGGAAGGGGAAAAGTCTTGACAGGTTTTTAGTTTTTGGAAGGGTTGTAACCGCTTTGAAGTGGGTTGGATAGTTGTGGGGAAAATATTTAAATTCTTTAACGTGGTTTGGTTAATTAACGTCGCACTAGAGCAAAGTGGGCTATTGGCGACGATTCGGGGCCTATCTCGAAGGAAAGACCCGGGAACGATGTCCCGTATTTTTGAACCATGGTCAGATGACGAGGACAACCCCTGAGCTGGCACCCACGCCTTCAATAGGCGTCAGGTTTGGTTTGGTTAAATAACGTCGCACTAGAGCTGCACAGTGGCCTATTGGCGACGGTTCGGGATCTAGATCGAAAAAAAAAAAAAAAACAGGAAGGACCCGGGAACACATACACATTCATACATTCACCTCGTTATTTTTGAACCATGGTCAGATGACGAGGACAACAATTGAGCTGGCACCCACGCCTTCAATAGGCGTCAGGTTTGGTTTGGTTAATTAACGTCGCACTAGAGCTGCACAGTGGCCTATTGGCGACGGTTCGGGATCTAGATCGAAAAAAAAAAAAAACCAGGAAGGACCCGGAACACATACACATTCATACATTCACCTCGTTATTTTAGAACCATAATCAGATGACGAGGACAACACATGAGCTGGCACCCACGCCTTCAATAGGTGTCCGGACTTTGGATCCCGATCAGATTTATCGTGTCCCAGTTCCGTATACACGCCGGTATAATTTGTTGGATGTTTTGGACGACTTTCTAGTATTTTTGTAGCGAACCTGAAAACCCTCCGATCACAAGATTACTACTTTTGTTTACTTTTCTTAGTTAAATACATCGCACGGGCTCGAAAGCCTTTATCCACTGGGCTACCGGGTCTCCTTCTTTAACGGTGGAAAATAATTTAAAATAAAATAGATTAGTTTTTGTGTACAGTTATTCAGCAAACCCTGTTATTTTTTTAGTTGGTATTATTGATTTTCAATAAATATCTATATATAAATGTGAAAGAGCCCGTGCCACTCATTCACTCAACTTTAATTCCCCACCTTTTCTTAATACCAAGAAGATGGAATTTAACATAGTTATTACGTATGACTTAAATAAGAAAAAGGAAGCTATTCGTGAACTTCTGAATGAAACACCAGTTCTGCGCACTTTGTTAAAATAAAATTCAATCATTACTCATTCTCTAGTTTTTACACCAGAAAACAGGAAAAATGCCCATGAAGATGAAACTGACAGAATTATTTCTTATATTTTAAGGGAGACCCGAGTCCCAAATTCCGAAAAAATTACTAAATTTTTTTCTTCATAAAACGATTCTATACATACTTAAGAAGATGTGTACAAAATTTCAAAACAATAAAAGAAACAGAACACATGTTTTTTTTTAGATCTTTATATATCATTTATCATCTTTCTACACACTTTTAGTCTGCAACAATCGTCATTTACTCAAAATATTTTATTTACATTTTGGTCACGTTTAAAATGCTAAGGCTTTGTAACTAATTAGCTTAAAACTGCACTGTTAACAGTTTTTGAAGCTCTAATATTTGTTTTATAAACGTGTAAATAGGTTTTTCTTAATTTAAGTTGTTAATTATTTTTTTTACAAATTATTAAACATAAAAATGTAAATATTTTTTAGGTTGTGAACATAAAATAAATTTGTGAAAACTATTACAACCCAAATCTGCAAAAGTCTATGCATACATATATAGTATATACTTTGGCATTATTTAATCATTTAAAATATTTTAAAAACATTAAAAATTGAAAGAGGAGTAGTGTTTTTTAAAAAAGTCTAAGCTTAAAAAACGCAAAAAATAACAAATATATTTTTGATTTTGATTATTGTTCAGAAAAAGATGTTCTAATAATATTAAAAAAAAAAATGGTATTTCTGAATTAATTAATAAGCACATTAGGATGTGGGACTCGGGTCTCCCTTAAATAGAGAAAGTAAGCTATTTGTGAGCTTCTAAGCAAAAGAACACGTTCCGAACACAAAATTAAAATAAAATTTACTTATCAATAAACTAAAACTATAATACTTCCTATATACCCAGGATTATGATATTTGGCAGAGTTGTTCTTCATACCTTAAGAAGGAAAATAAGAAATCGATATACCTTTAAGTAAAGTACCGTTCTTCTCATGGGATTAAAATTATACTCAACCGTCAATTTAATATTTAAAGGTTTTGAACATTTATTGAAGAAAAAGGTTAAATAGTATCAAACTTAAGAATATATTTTTGATAGTTTTTATAAATAATGTATCTGTTTATTTATTTGCGATATTTTCTTACCTATATTAAAAATACCCCATATTGAAACATTTGTCAAATATAAATTATGGGTACTTTTGAAAATAATTTCTATTAAAACACTTTAAAATTAAATTTTTAAAGACATTTTTAAATACATAAATTAAACTTTTTCAATGAAAACATCTTAAATACCTTAATATTTTGTTCGACCATGAGAGGGTTAAGATTTTTTAATTTTTTTTATAGTAATTGAAGAAGTGGGTGAAAGAACCAGATAGCTCCACTTTTTTCTCATTTGTACCTATTCTCTTATTCCTATAAATAAAACATCCTCTATAGATAGGTGCAAGAACCAAACACTTCTAGTGAATATCTATAGATATAAAGGAAAACGAACTGTAATTTTGTCTCATACGATGTAAGAAACGTAAATCGTTTTTCGTCCGCCTTGGAGCTGCCTGATTCTTACACCCACGTCTTTAATTACATGCAATTAATTCTAGTAACACATTTAAACAATTTCGGATTGATCTACACATGTAATCATCACAAGAACAAATTTAAATATATATTTTTTTGCAAATAGTACAGTAGATGACAATTTAAACCGAAATTGAATGATTTGCTTGGTGTATTATGGCTACATTGTTATTTAGTATAAGTATATTTAGTATCCATATAATTTCAAAACTTTATATTAAAAAATAAACAAAGTAACAAAATAAGTAATACATAAATAAAATGGTAAAGGTTGAGTTTTTTTAGAAATGTTTTATATAACGTATAAAACTTTAATGCAGTGTGTCAATTTTGCCTATTGTGTTCTAATTAGTCATTCGTAATTACTTCTAAAGCAATAGAAAATCATTGTTTCAGTTAGAAAAGAATTTTTAACAAAAGGGTCACAGACGCCTTATTTTTTAGAAACCAATAAAGAAGGAAGTCATTATATCAACTGTCATATTATATATGTGGCTGATGAAAGTTGTATTGAGCATTTGTAAACAAAACTTGGACATTTTATCTTTTAATTTATGTATTACTTTTCATTCAGCGATGATAATGTTTGAAAATATACAATTTTGAAATCAATCAAATCATTTTTTTAACAAATAATTTTGAAGTACTTATAATTACGCGATGATAATTTTTGAAAATATACAATTTTGAAATTAATCAAATTAATTTTTTAACAAATAGTTTTGTATATTTATTTTCCAATTTTTGTTAAAACTTTGGCAATTTTAATTAAATTTACAATTTGTTATTTTCTCCACCAAACTTTATGAAAGGAAATAAATGTTTATTGACATCAAACAACACATAAAAAACTTATTATTTGCTTAGGGCCTTAAAAATATAGTTTATTCTTCAGCACAAACATTTTAAAGCATTATAATAAAAAACATATTTTCTATCATATATATTTTATATCATGCAAAATACACATTCGGGCGACTATTTTAGGTTATGAGAAAAATCAAGAGTGGATAAATGGTTCAGAAATACGAGGCATCGTTCTCGCGTCTTTCCTTCGAGATATGCCCGGAACCGTCGTCAATGGCCCACTGAGCAGCTCTAATGCGACGTTCTTTAACAAAACCAAACCAAGAACGAATACGAGTTTAGAAAATTTAATAGCAGCATATTAAGTTAGTGATTTGATCACATATTTTTACTATAGTAATTTTATTACCTTTTTAAAGAATATTAACTATTTATAAAACAGAACCCTCATGGTTTTTCTCGTGAACCCATCAAATAAGCTATTTCATTGCAAAATAGTGATACTTTTGCATGTTTAGCATCTTTTTCCAACTACGTCAAAACCTTTCTTAGTTACTGATAATATTTTGACAGGAATAACTGAATGTATTATTATAATTATTATTATTTTT
Organism: Troglohyphantes excavatus; assembly: GCA_963932185.1. Classification (NCBI taxonomy): domain Eukaryota; kingdom Metazoa; phylum Arthropoda; class Arachnida; order Araneae; family Linyphiidae; genus Troglohyphantes; species Troglohyphantes excavatus. The sequence goes on from OZ010674.1 coordinate 39,915,734, forward strand.
ATTAAATTATACTAAATTACTAATAGTTGTAATATATTATTCTAAATTAATTTAAAAGGTAATTTTATGATGGTTGGTTAAATAACGTAGCACTAGAGCTGCACAGTGGGCTATTGGCGACGGTTCGGGGCCTATCTCGAAGGAAAGACCCGGGTACGATGCCGCGTATTTTTGATCCATGGTCAGGACAACACCTGAGCTGGCACTCAACGCCTTCAATAGACATCGGGACTTTGGACCCCGATCAGATTTATCGTGCACCAGTCCCGTATACACGCCGATAATTTTTGTGGATGTTCTGGACGACATTCTAGTATTTTGGTAGCGAATTTAGCAACCCTCCGATCGCAAATCACTACTTTTTTTAATATTCTTTAGTCTAGTCCTCGCACAGGTTCGAACCATGAATCCTTTGATTCCCAGCCGTCACCTTTATCCACTGGGCTATCCGGCCCCCGTTATTTTTATGAAAGGAATAAAATGTTTGTCTACACACATCAAATAATATTCAATAGAAACTAATTAAACATGCATTAATAATTTTACAAAATATGCAATCACACACACACAAAAATATAAATATTTAAACATATCCAAATTTCTCCAGTTCAAGGATTAGCAGAGTGATATAATATTCTCCACTTTATTTCAGAATGTTCAATAAATAGCTCTTTATAGAAATGAGTGGTTACTAGGTTTATCCTGAAATGAACCATTAATCATTAGCTGCATGATATTTTGATTGATCTTCGCACTCTCTTAAACCAATTTCTGTGCCATTAATCAGCAGATTAATTTGTAGCCAATCACATTATTCATTTTGAAGACAATCCCTAGATTTCCGGCATTTTCATTGAATTTTGCATTTTATAATTTACAATGACCTTTTGCGTGTATTGTATTCAATTCATTATTAAAAGGTTTTATGTAAGAATATTTAATTGAGAAATAAATATAAATGAATATATTCGTTTATTAAATAACTTTAATGAGGACATTAAAAGAATATTTTTGGGAAATATGTTGTAGTTTATATTTCATTGATATGTGTACTAAAAATATCTTACTCGGCAATCAAGAATTTTGTTTAGCATATGAATACTTGAACGATTTTTTTTGTGTAGTTTGTTTTAAATTTGCATATGATATTCTTATAAATCCTTTAATGTTAACTTACATATGTATAAGTATATAATTTTATGTTCGTTAAAATTGCAGTCTTTGGCAGTTAAATAAGCTATAAATTAATTCATATATTCTTGTTGTGCAGCTGTCAAATATTATCTATTTTCTTTAGTATTTATCAATACGAAAATAATACTTTTTTTTTTAAATGAAAGCAAATGTAATCAATAAAGATATACTAATTAAATACAAAATCTATATATTTAATAGGCAAGCTGTTATTTTGTGACAGTCACTGCTCCTAAACTGTATATCAACGAGCAGGGATCCTAATACCTATTAATAACTGTTTTTATATTTTCATTTTCCCTAGAAAAACACTGAAATTTTATTAAGAAATGTGCGGAAAGGGGCGATCTGGATATTAAAAAAAAATATCAAATAGATGGTTTGGTTAATTAACGTAGCACTAGAGGTGCCCATTGGGCTATTGGTGACGGTTCGGGACTATCTCGAGGGAAAGACATGGTAGCAATGCTTCGTATTTTGGAACCATGGTCAGATGACGAGGACAACACCTGAGCTGGCACCCGACGCAACCTCAATAGGCGTCAGGACATTAAACCCCGATTAGATTTATCGTGCGCCAGTCCCGTTTACACGCCAGTATAATTTTTCGGATGTTCTGGACGACTTTCTAGTATTTTTCCAGCAAAGCTGGTGACCCTCCGATCGCATGGTCACTACTTTTTACTTTTCTTTGTCGAGTTCATTGCTTAACTTAAAAAAAGCATTGTGCCTAATGGAAGTAATAGGAGTAACTTGCAACTACTCAGTTCATTCTTAGCATAACTACATAAAATGAATTGAAAAAACCTTCTGAACTACTTTTTTAAGTTTGAAAAGTTTCGTTAAGATCGGTTCTACTCATACTGAGAATATAACGAACAAAATAGGCGCCTGAAAAAATAAATTGAGAAAAACCTTTTGTGTAATTATATTCCCTTTTTTTAATTAAGATTTTAATTAAGATTTAATTGAGATATACATTAAAACTTTGTTTCGATTGGAATTTATTATTTTACTAACTGTTATTAAAATTAGAACATTTGTTTTTCACAGCAAACCACCCTCCACCTTTTTGTAATTTTAATACTATAAATAAGCATTTTAAATAGTCGATATTTTAAAAACATTTTTTATATTTAAAATATGTAAGAAATACATCTGTTTTTTAAGTCACATTTTCAAACTTTCAATTAATTTGAAGCATTAGTTGTCAAAGAATTTTAATATTTAAAAATAATTCCTAATACTTCAACCTAATAACAAACAAAAAAAACTTACATTTTCGTACAATGTATTTTTAAAACCTCACATCAACTGAGTAACACAACGCAAGAATAAATAACATTTACATAAACAATTTTACGTTCTACTCTTATATACATCACAAAAAAAACTCACATTGTCTCTTTAAAAAAAGGATGAAAAATAATGTAATGAATCTTAAGCAAATAAAAACGTCATCTTAAGAAAAATATCCGTCGTCACGCAAGGCCTACGTGCAGAGGGAAAATCAGCGAATTTCCCCTGTCCCGGCTTCCGTATGAAAAATTAAGCCTCATACATCACTTTTTCCCCTCTTCTCTACTAGTAACAACAACTGTGTATATAGATGTATGGAGGGGAGTATAATGCATCATCTCTGCAAGAATTGCGTGGGGTCTGATGTAAAAATGCCGCACAAGTTGAGTAAGGAAGTTTTGAGCTATATGCAGATGGCCGGGCTCTCAACACTTTCCCTGGAAGGGTAGGGGGATAGGTAAAAAGTGCGTGGGGTGAGGTTTTTTTGGGGGTTGGTTAAGATGGAAGTGTTGTTATGCATGGGAAATGTTTGGTGTTGGAAAATCCATACAGAAGTGTTCAAAATGTTAAAATGAATGTGCCTCTGAATGTTTTATGCAGGTAAGTTTCTATATATGGACGGATATAGGACTGAGTATACGAAAGACCAAGCATATTTTTTTCCCGTTTTGAGTAACAATTGACGAGCTTTATCAAAATACAAATAGACCTTGTAAGTATTCCATTTTTAATCTATCAATATGATCACCTTCACACAACTCAAAGACACCATTGATGACCTTAATAACTGGGACATATATTGTATCTGATGTCAATGTGGCATATCATATAATGGTTAAAAAAATAGCATTAAGGTTTCGCATTAAGAAGCACCAGGCACGTACTGTCAAACAAGAAATAAATAAGTCCTCCATTGCGAAGCACTCTTGGGAACACAGTCATATATTTTATACTCTCCTTTAATATGCAAATGCAAATCTCCAGTCGAACTTTACTTCTTGGAGGCGTTTCATATTTTTAGCAACATTGATTCGAATGTCAATGAAACCTTTGCGGTTCCGGTATTTCCCAAGGACAATAGTTGGCACACAATAGTTAACTGTAACCGATTGAAATTGTTTATTACCATCACTTTAAATTTCTGGGTTTATTTATATTTTATTACACATAGACTTTTAATTTTCTGCTGATGAAGGGAGATGTATCTCATTCATTAAGATCGCTTTAACAGAAGCTGGTATTAGCAATATTAAATCACATTACTTTTTGAGAAAGTACGGTTACTTGCATTATACTTACGAGTAGGTTTTGATACTCATTTTTAAGTAATTTTTTTACCGTGTACAGGTTTGCATAGTAACCGGCGACTCAAGTCAGTCCTCAATGCTAGTTAAGCAATCCTCTCTTTAATAGAGTTTTAGTATTCGCCGCTGGGTGGTACAAAGTAACCCATAAGTGAGAAGTAACCCCGTAAGTGAGACAGAGTAACCCGTGTTTTACTCTGCCAGTATGCCAATTTATACAAAATTCAAAACTTTGAGGTGATTTCCTAAAAAAACAAACATTGGAGTATTTAACTTCTCGACTCTTCATATTTCCTCAACAACAATTACAAAAAAATATGCTTGGTGAAATTTACATTTTTTTTAATTATAAAGAAAGAGTCTTGGAATAAAACGATGATTGTGCACATTTTGTTGAAATTGAAACTTTCACGCCGTTTTGTTTATTGTAACAGCACAATAAGGAATCTAAGGAAGTCCTTTATCGTTTTTCCATAAGATATTAACTAATTCTAAATTGGAGTTTCTGTAAAAACTTTACAGTACATCGATATCTTACCAGTACTATATTAATAGTTAAACGACTGTTGTATTTTTAAGTACAGTTTCCTAACGTTTAAATTAGCCATTACTAAATATTATATGTATCGTGTTTAGCCTACCGTATACGATATGCACGACAAGCGAAAGGTTAAGTAAAAATGTTTTACTTTACAGTTTAACTTTTACGTGTGGGCTGGGACAACAGATCTAGAGTATATATAGAGAGAGTAACTATATATTGTCCCAGTATAGAGTATAGAGATCTAGTGGTGGGCTTGGGACGCTTTTGATCCACGGTATGAGGGCATCTTTATATATAATTCTCTTACGTGGTGATTGAAAAACGATGTTTTTTTCTCTACGCGGAATGGCAACAGTTAGTTTGTTTACAAAATTCCGCATTTTTTATTATGCCATTATGTAAGCCATTTTGACGATTAACTCTTTCAATTCATTGGTAAATAATTATTCTGATGATGTGTATTCGCGAGGATTGAGTAGCAATCCTCTGGGTGTTGGCGGATACTCCTAATTTTTTTTAAAAAAACACATGTGGTCTAAAGTACAAGTATGATGTTTGCGGCCTAACAGATAATTACATCTGTTCGTACGTCGTGACTTCGATAATAGTTTCTACAGATCATCTTCGGTTGCGCTTTTCAGTATTTCGACACCCGAATTGCCTAACCCTCAATCTGTGTGCTTTGAGATATGATTGTTAACGATTCCTCCGTAAGACAGTTACACGCTTCTTACTGTAAAGCAAGTAATCCTTTTTCACAAAGCTTAGGCAACCCTTTTCGAAGCGAAATTTTTTCTTTCCAACTTAACACTTTTTGGAAAATTAGCCCACAGCCAGGACAACTTTTCTTTTACGGGAAAAAATAGCATTTGGAATTTGGCCCCACAAACATATTTGAATATCCTTTTTACGTCTACTTTAATACTCTCATTTCTCGCGAATCGACATAAAAGACAAGCTTACGATAAATGCGAAAAGACACGACATAAAATACATCATCAATCATATTTTTTCTGTCACATACCAAGGACCCGAGAAGTATCCTCTGAAATATGCACGCGATATCCCTATTGTAGCGGTTTATGTATAGCAACATTTATAAAGACGTAGCTGAGAAATCGATATATTTTGTATCCTAAAATTGTAATCTTGTACATTGCATATGCAGTCTCATAAAAAAAATACGATTACAAGTCACATCAATAAGCTGTTATTAATTGTATATTAAAGATTTGCTATTCAACTTTAAATGTAAAACTGGTTAATGTGACGAGAGTATTTCGTTTAGGAGATTGACTGTTTATAAAATAAAACACAATGATTTTTTGAAGACGTTTTCATATTCGTTGTGAACCCGCGGTGGTTTGGTTCAAAGAGTGCACTGTTAAAAATAGGTATTCAAAAATAAGTTAATTATACTCATTTTTGATTACATTCGATGCTCCGAATACATAAGTTTAAATTTTGAAAAAGGACATGTACTCAAAAATGAGTACAATGAATAAAAAGAGCAGCAGTTTGCCTACATAGGCTGCCTTCATAAATCACTTAAAAAAATATCGACAATTACAACCAAGACTTATCGGAAATCGAACCCAGATCCTCAGGCACCACAAACCAGTTCCTTATCCGTGTTGCCTTATCCGTTCATAAATGTTGCAAAGGTGTGCCAAAAGAATGGGAAGTAAGATAATTGAGTTGTAATAACTCAGTTTCCATTTATGCAATCGACATCAAATAATGTGAAAAGCCATCTTCTGAACAACTATTTTAAGTTTGTCAGGTCGCTTTATTAAGATGGCTTGAACAGAAGCTGAAATTTTCAATATTAAATCCCACTGTTCATTTCTGAGAAAGTACAGTTGCTGAAATTTGAGTTCATCATCGCTCTTTTGCGATGCAAGTGTACACAAAGAAAAACGAGTATGTTCAGGTACTTATTTTTAAGTTCCTTTTTTTACAGTATACCGATATTATAATCAGAAGTAAGAACAGTCAAATGTCATCATGCGAGATCAGGTGCTGTTCTTGTCATCTGACACTGGTACAAAATTACAGGGAATTATTTTTGTGCATTTTGTTCAGGATATATCCCAAACCTTCATCAATGGTGCATGGGGTATTACAGTGCGATTCGGCATCTATGGGTGAAATTTGTAACTAATTATTTTTAATTGCTTCCACTAAACATTTTATTCTACTTCAAACCGGACTCTCATTCGAAAAATAACATGGTAAACGAAATATAAAACGAAAAATAAAAACAAAAAATGAAATTTTTTAATAAATTTTAAAATCTGTCAGGGTATTTTGGCCAATTATATTTAATTCTATCTTTTTACTTTTTATTTAAAATAATTTTTAAAGTTCAATACTTCTCCAACAACCTGTATTTCTTAGCTTTTCAGTTTTAGTGTAGCAAAAAAATCACAATAAAAATTAATTATGTTGTATGAAATAATGGTCTTAGTTTCTTTTTTCCTATACAGCTGAATGCTTATTAAGATATTTTAAATCGTATTATTTAATACAAATATTTTATAGATTATTACAATTTTGCAATTATATTTTTTGAATGTTATTATTTTAAAAACGTTTTAAAGTGGTAAGCTATTTTTGAAATCGAAATACAGCTGCAAATGCTTTGAAAAAGTATTCGTATTTTTGAAATAAAAAAAAAATACATAATATTTGTATTTGTAACTTTGTTTTAAAAGCAGAAGTTTACAATTTTTTTGTATAAACACATTTGCATTATCACTTCTAAAGTAATATTCAAGTACGTCAAGAGCAGTAATTAAAAAAAATATAGTTTTATATTTGGCCAGTTAGATATTAGAAATTTCACAATCTTCAAACTAAATTAAAAATTAACTTTAAACTTAAAAAAATACTTTTTTTCACTTGTAAAATTAGTTTTGATTGCTAGGATATTACTTAAAACAACAAATCAAAACTGCCTGTAATTGAAATGGAACATTTCTTCAGAAAAATGCATGTTATTTAATTTTTTTTATGCAAATCCATTTGATTATTTTAAGTACTTCAAAGTCACACCCGAAACAGCCTCCAAGACCGAACTTAATTTGGCTTTAGGTAATTCAATTAAGTTAGCCAAGTAAAAACAGCTTTTTCCCACTTTAATTTAAACCCTTCCCCCTATAAACAGGCCTTTATTTCAATCTTAGTCTTCTTAAAATTTCTTAATATGCACCATTGGTCGCCCGAAGCTAAAAATGAGCAAGGAGAAAGGCACTAAAAAAATACCCCTTGATTTAAGCGTGAAATTCGAACTTGCGAAAGATTACTTTAATTAAATTTCGCCTAATTTCTTTCTCTGGGAACTTTTTTTGCTTCTTCCTAACGCTTCCGTTCTTTCATAAGTTCTATACAGTCCCACGGTCTCACGCGGCTTTGACTTTCTTCAAGTAGAATGCTCATTCACCTGGAGACGGACAAGGAAAAAAAAACTAGCAGACGATAGATATAAAAAAAAGAACGAAAATGGAATAAAGAAGTAAACGAATTAAGCGAGAAAGAGCAGAGAGGGGGAAGGGGCAGAGTAACTGTTGGGGGTGGAGGGGGGAGGGGGGGGCGACCACAAAGCTATTGGCGGGAAAGGCATTCGATCTGCGGTCACATCCGTCGCATTTAGTTCTTCACTTCACTTCGTTTATATCCTTTGGAAAGTGCAGCCGACTATATGACTGGGTTTTCTTTCACATTCTTTGAGTTTCTTTATTGAAGATTCCTGCTTAATTGTCCCGAGAAATTATCTCTGTAAAAAGTTAAGTTCATTTATGTTATTCAAGAAATAGGACTTAATTATTTTCCTCTACATTGAAGTTGAAATACCATTGGATGCGAAAAACGATAAAAGTGTTCCAAAATGCCTATTGATTTTTAGCAACTGTTGATAAAATGTCCATTTTTAAAAAAAAAAATTTAATAAAGATAATAGTATATATTATATAGTTTTGTATAGATTATTATATAGTTTACCGATGACTAAAAGAACAATCATTGTATGACCAATTTCATGAAATTTTGGAAAAAGCGAAAATAATATTTTTCGTACTTGGGACGAACTTTAAACTTATACCGCAAAATTTGGAAAGGACAAACAATGTCAGGAAAGGGGTAAAACTACTCTGTTACATTATTTATACTAATATTTCATTTGCACCAAAAAAATTTGCATCCTCCGTTAAAAAAGGTCATTAAAATGAGTACTTGAACCTACTCGTTTTTCTTTGATTACAATTGCATCTTAAATAAGCGATGATCTACTCATACGAGGTAATCGTACTTTCTCAAAAATGAGCAGTGTGATTTATTATTGCTAATCCCAGCTTCTGTTCAAGCCATCTTAATAAACCGATCCAACATACTTAAAATAGTTGTTCAGAAGAGGGTTTTGTACATTATTTGATGTTGATTGCTTAAATGGAAATTGAGTTATTACAACTCAATTATCTTGCTTACCATTCTTTTGGCATACCTTTTTAATATTACTTCTGTTTTTAACTTCTTCACGTCGCTCTGGTAGTACAACTGATAAGGCACTGGACTGAAGATCTGGGTTCTATTTTCGGTGCCTTGGTTGTAATTGTTGATATTTATTGAAAGTGATTTATGAAGGCAGCCTATATAGGCAAGCAACTGCTCTTTTTTATTTATTTTTATTTATTGTGCTCATTTTTGAGCACATGTCTTTTTCAAGAATGAAATTTATGTATTCGGAGCTATGATAAGCATAAAATGTAATCAAAAATGAGTACATTTTAATTATATTTGAGGACCTATTTTTAACAATGTACAATGATTGTGATTTTATAACCATTTTTTTTCTCGAAACTACTTGAATAACGTTAGTTGAATAAATATTACTGTCTCTATTTAGGTGCATGATCTTAGCTTATTTAGATTTAATAACTTAAACACTACTTTTATTTATAATTTTGAATATAGGCTTAAAAATATTGGATATTTACTATCATTTAAACAGAGTATGTAAATAGATACCTCTAAGTTCTTAGAAGTAACGTTACTTTAATACAGCTTAGAAACTAAAACCCCAAAAAACAGTGGAAAAAAAAGAAACTGGTAAAAGTATCGACGAAAACTTTTGATCTAAGGCTACATGGATTAAAAGATTTTCCAGGCTTTCGCCAGCGATACTTTTTAGAAACAGAGCGTAATGCTCTGCCTAACCAAAAGTTATATCGATCAGAAAATACATACTATTTCTTCAGAATTTATGTTTTCCTGCATAAACCACTTATTTGCATTACCTTTGCATTTGATCAAAGGAATATTTACGGCAGCGAACTTCGTTAAAAATGGCGTCAAAGTTCCCCAATGTTGTTCAATGTTATTTATTTGTGGTACAATGTTAAAAATTATTACGACCTTGCACCAAAATTTGGTACCCATTTAACTGCAACCAACATTTGGTTCTTAGTTTCACCATTTTACGGTGCTACCATGGATAACATTTAATGGTGAAACGTTGTACCGAATCTCATAACTTTGCATAAAACTAAAAATTTGAGTTTTCTTAGTAGTAGTATTTTTGTAGCCAAGCTGGCAACACTACATTACAATTTTTTTACGTTTTTTTAGTCAAGTCCACCAATCAGGCTTGAACTTGGAATCCTTTGATTCATAGCTGAACCGGAGCTCCAGTTGCTCAGTTGGTAAGGCGTTCAGCTGCTAATCAGAGGATTGGTGGTTCGAATCCATCCGTGAAATGGACTTGACATAGAAAAGTAAAGAAGTAGTGATCTTGAGATCGGAGGGTTGCCAGCTTCGCTACAAAAATACTAGAAAGTCGTCCAGAATATACAACAAATTATACTGGCGTGTATACGGGACTGGTGCACGATAAATCTGATTGGGGTCCAAAGTCCCGACGTCTATTGACGGCGTGGGTGCCAGTTGGTGGGTGCCAGTTCAGGTGTTTCCTCGTCATCTGACCATGGTTCTACAATAACGAGGTGTATGTATGAATGTGTGTGTGAATGTGTATGTGTTCCCAGTCTTTCCTTCGAGATTGACCCCGAACCGTCGCCAATAGCCTACTGTGCAGCTCTAGTGCGACGTTATTTAACAAAACCAAAAAACCAAACCATAGCTGAACCCCTTTATCCACTCGGCTACGGAGGCCTTTGTTTGTCGTTGTCTTTCTTGAAAGGGATTCCCCGGTTTGTTGATGTAGGGACAGCGAAAATGTCGGTTTCAGTTAAAGAGGTTGAGCCAATTATCGGTGAAACCTCTGCTTTTATCCAATAGAGGATTTTTGGTTTAACCTAGATTCCACCACAATATGGTGTAATTTGCTGCAGACCTCGGTTTTGCACCAATATATGGTACATCGTTGATCTGAAATTTTTAGCAGTGTAGTAGCAAATTTTTACTGATAAATCTATCTAGGAAATTAATTTTCTAGCATTAAAATACTTTTTATATTGTAAGTGGCTTTAGTTAGTAAATTGAAATCTGTAACTCGTTTCACTCACTCAGAAAGCTGTTACATAACTTTATGAAAAGCTTCTGTCTTGAACTTTATGAAAAGCATTATGAAAAGCTTCTGTCTCTTGCTACAGGAAACTTTCATTTCCTGAGTAAATTTGAATGATTTGATGGAATTGCCTATTGCTTTTTCAATACTTCATTTCCTTTTCGATTTTTTTGGAATTGAATCCTTCAGGATAATAATGTATAATAAGTGCTGTTTAAAGCAATGATTTGTTCGGTTGTAAAAATATTGCTTATAAAATATAAGAATGTGTTTGATCTTCAATTTAATTTAGTTGTGTCACTTAAAATGCTGATATGAGAGTTAAAAGGGATAATCATTTGCATATTACACTTCTAGTTTAATTTCTCAATGATTTTTATAAAACAAAACATTTGCTGATGTGTCCATTTTGAATATGAATAATTCTGATCGAAATTCAAAATAATGCATTGATGTTCCAGCAAACGTTTTTTTCAGTTTCCAACTTAAAGATTTGGTTATATTGTCTTATTACAGACAATTTGTTTAAATTGTCATTTCTGTCTTATTTTTTTATACATGTTTTTCTTTTGGGTTAATTTTCCGTAATGATAGTTTGTATTACGATCATGACCGTCAGATGGTTAACACAAACTCTATTTTTTTTAATAATTAAACGTTTTACTATTTGGGGTAAAAATTAGCGTGCTTATCTTTAAAATGTTCTTTTTTGTGGTTTTCTAAATAAGTAGTTTTACATAGAAGTTTATCCATAGCCGAGTTTTCTTTTTAGGGTGGGCATTGGAACGGACAAAGCCTCACTTGCAGAAAAGTTGAAAATAATAATTGTCGTGATAAAAAATTAAGGGAGTGGTCATTTATTACGTCGTTGAACAGCAAAATGCCGTTTCTTGGTCTCTAAACCGATTGTTCATCTGACTATGGTTTAAAATTAACAGGCACTGTTCCCGGGTCTTTCCTTCCAGATGGACCCAATCCACCACAACAAAGATGGTGCAGGAGCCAACTCACCGTTAGCCTTTCATACCACGTCATGATACATTTTTGCAGTTAAATAACACTTAGATAAAGTTCCCCTTTTGTGTATTTTACTAAATATCCCATTAGAAGCATAATGCCCAGCAAAAAAAAGTCAGCATAAAACCTTTATAATTTTTTTTGAAGTTGAAGGTTTTATGCAAGAAAACTGCATTTTTTTTTGAAGATCTAGAAAATTAAAGGTTTTTGTTTCAATATCCTTCATAAAAGCTGTAAAAAACCTTCATAAACTCCTGCAAAAAAAACTTCAATTTTTAATCATGAAGGGAAAATGCAGATATTTTGAAGGTTTTATGCAGGAAAATTAAAAACTTCTAAAAACCTGCAGTTTTTTGTTTCAATATCCTTTATAAAA